>CM034154.1:517432210-517975608 GCA_019776745.2 Taxus chinensis
TACGGCAACTGTGTTTTCAGGATGATACTGTGAATCAACCATGATTGTTGTCGAACTTTCTATATTTTTAAAACATTTTTCTGAGCTATTATTTGAATAGGTTAAGAGAAAAATTTAAGTTATTCATTATATTGATTAAGGGCATTATGCCAATATTTTTTTCTTTGAGCGTCATGATCCCTGACTGCTTCAGTTAAACATGCTCTAGAGATATCCTCATGTTTAAATTAAGGGCCTAAGAAGAAAGAGATCATATCCATGGGGAGGGCATGTCAATTTTCATGAGAGCATCACCAATTGGCCTTCCACTGACATAATTTATTTCCATCATGTCATTGGGGTATGGGCTAAGAAGGGTCTAGGATATGACTAAATGGTTTAGGCATCTGTTTTCTCATCTCATCTCTAGTCAATGGGTGATAATGTGGAGGTTGGATCTTATTATTATTTTGATAAAAAAAATACATTTCTATTTCTAGAAGACATAAGAGGAAAGGTATCTAATACCCCCCTCATTTGTGGCATTCTTGTTCTTTTATTTTTATAGGATCTGTATCTACTTAGTTACTTTTATCTTAAGAGGATCCTTCTCAAACTCCCTCATAAGATAATATTTTCTTTTGTCTTGTTCAAAATATTCATCTAGGGATTTTTGGTTCGTCAAACATGCACCGTGTCTTAGATCTGGAAGAACTGAGTTGCTTAAGTCAATAATGGTACTATCTCTAAGTGTGGGACCTTGTGTGCTCAAGATAGATGTTTGAAAAAGGAAAGTTCCTCTATCTATTTTAACTGCTACTACTACTCCTAATGTTTGAAGGGAAAAACTATGCTAACAATGCCAAGAGACTAGCGATAGAAGGATAAAATGAAAATGGAAAACTAAACTAAGGAAGTCAATAACACCAAAAAAAGAGGAATGACCACTATTTGTTTTGAGTGAAAATGAGGGAGAAAGCAATAGGGAAGGCTAAGTACACGTAGCAAAAACAAAAATTCATTTACACCATCAATTTCATGAAACACAACTAGAAAATGGAGATGTGAGGAACTTAAAATGACACAAAAAAACACATAATATAAAGATCATACAAAAAAGAAGAATAGAGACATGTTAAGGTAGAGAATATCCATAAAATGAGGCTTTTATTACTCCTAGGCATGCGCAGTTAGTTACAATGGCATCTAGAGGCCGATATTCACATGCACGAACCAAATCTGGAGGTCTGCGAATCAAAATACATAGATATAGGATCCTTAGCAAACACTAAAGGATTGAAAATTTTCAACCTTTTACAATGAGCCAAGATCTTACATTCATAGATGAATAATGAGAGAAGGAGAAGAGAAAGAGGGAAAATTTGAATCTGAAACATAACCACCAAAAGAAAACATTGAATTCTTGATAATCTACCTAAAAATTTAAAAAATACAATTCCCCATGGCTATTTATCATGTAGGATAATGAATGAGGAAAGATCTATATCAAATCAAGTGGTTGGAGCAATCAGATGTGGTCATTAATGGCATAAAAGATGTTTTCTGGCTTCTCACCTACCAAATCCCACTTAAATTTAAATTTGAATGGTCTAGCATATAGCCCATGTTAGAAGCTTTCTAAAAAATTTGGGCGTGTAAGGATCTGAGTACTGGAATAGAATTTAATATTGTCAGAAGATCCATAGTGCAAACTAAGAAAGCAAGACATGTGGTGCATGCTAATTGACTGGAAGGTCAGCCAATTGTACATTTGCTTTGTCATTTTTTCCATGTATCACCCAGCGGCTTGTTACAAAAATATGGTCCCTTGTTGGTGCTCTTTAATTGGTTATGTGTAGCACACTCAAGGTCTGACACATGCCACGTGGCATAGAAGAGTGCAGAAGAATGTGCAAAGGAAAATAGAGGGAAGGCACATGCAAAGGCAATGTGCATAGGTGGAATTGGTAGAAATACCTACGAAAGGAACGTATAGCAGAGGCGCAATTATTACAAAGCAATTTTCTAGACTAATTGAGAGTGTTAGGTACTTAGTTAATATTTTAAGTAGGACCAAGGCACATGCGTAGGGTACATGAACTATCGGGAAGAAGGAAAATATGCAAAGGGTGCACTTGAGGGGAAAATAGAACTAATACGAAAAGGAAAAGGAAAGGTGAAGGAAAGAAGGAACATGCGAGGCTGCATGAGGAATATGCAACCAAGGTAACATGCCAAATTAGAAAATGAGGTGCATGCAAACTGCAATGTAGATTCTTAGAACCAGAATAGAAGGTAAGTTATCCAAATAACTAGAGGATTTATTTGGATAATAGTTTTGGAAATTTTCTGGGCCATCTACCTACTAGATGAAGGAGATCAATATCTTGACATGTCTATTGGGCATGGAGTTTGGTTACAATCATAGAATTATGACCTGGAACCTTGAATAACCACCTTTAAAGTCACTTAATGAATCATTTTTGAACTTTGTTTTGAATCCTGCTGAACTGCTGAAAATTGATGAAAGATGACCACCATCCTAGAAGAAACAAAAGAGAGTACACAAGAAGCACACGGTAGAAAATACGTATGTATAAACATAACAATGTGCACATAGCACACTGTAAGGAATTGAAACTACTCTTATTTATACAAAATGATGCAGGAAGCTTAATGGAAGGGTTTGAGATTGATCCCATTGATTGGGTTCTGTAGCACGCCTTCATCAAGATGAGATAACTCAAAAGAGTTAGCATCCTTACAAGAACTGATAGTATATGGGCCACTCCAAAGTGCATCAAAATTTGAATGGAACCTTGGTTTAGATCTGTCAGCATCCCACTTTAATACCAAGTCACCAACTTTGAAAGCTTTAGGCCTAGCATTTTTGTCAAACCATTTCTTTTTTGCTTATTGATGTACCCTCCAATTGCATCTATTGAGAAAGTCATAATTAATTCAACTCAAGTATAAAATGAAGTGTATCCTCCTTGTCATAAACGAGCTTATAAGGAAATGTACATATTGCCTTATTTTTCTTGATCTTGTCTTCCCAGAACATGCATGAGACCTTCGTATGCCACTGTCTTTAGTTGATATTCATTATCCATTTCATAATTCTGATTAGATTCTTTTTTTTTACTCTGCCAACCCATTTCCCTGAGGGTAGTAGTTGGAAGAAGTCTTTAAATATATTTCAAGGCTTAGCACCCAATCACTGATTTTGGTACCAAGGAAGGCTTTTGCATTCTCAAAGATAATAGTTTGAGGAATGTCAGACCTTGTTATAATGCCCTCAAAAAATTCCAAGATGACTGACTCAGTTGATTCCTTGAGCATGACATCTTCTATCCATCTATTAAAGTAGTTCATTACTATTAGCACCCATTTTTCACTAGTGCTTGAAGGAGGATTGATCATTCCTATGAAGTCAAGACCCCATTTTGTAAAAGGGTGATGCACTTGGATTCATTGGAGGGGAAGTGCTTCCAATATTTTCTTTCCTATAAATAAAGCACATTCTTTGCATTTCATGACCTACTCATGTGCATCTTCGAATAAGGTAGGCCAAAAGAGTCTTGATATTATGATCTTCATTACTTGTAGAGAAGTGTCCACCAGAGAATTTTTTGTGATATTTTTCTAACACTTTTTCAGTGTGCACATTGTCGATACATCTTAATAGCACACCATCAATCAGAACATATGGGATTTATTGCAACCTTAGATGTCTTCTCTTTTATTTGCTTAGACTAGGAGGGTATGTTCCCTTAGAAAGGAATGTGACTATGTCCTTCATCCAATCACGTGTGTCAGGGGTTTCATTCTGTTCAGGTTCTACGTGTGGGAGATATTCATCTAGAAATAATGAAGTCTCAGGTCCATCTTGTATGTCCTCAAAAATATGCTTACAGAGCATGCTTCCCCTAACCAGCTTTTTGGCTTTGATAGTCACATCATATTTCATGATTTGGTCACCCTTCGTGCTCTCATCTTGTTGATCTCTACTCACATGATGAAGTCTCTAACACTTGTATGTGAAACTAGAACCTTGATGTGGTTTGTGGAGAGCATGCTTTTGAACTTCTTGAGTGTGCTCATGATGGCATAGACCTATTTCTCCATGTGTTTTTATTTAAAATCATAATCCTTTAACGTTTGACTGAAGAAAGCCACTAGTTTTTCCATCCCTTATTCATTTTCTTATGCTAGGATAGTAGCAACACTTTCTTCAGTGCCATAAGCATAAAGGATGAAATCATTTGAGTAATCCAGGTTAATGAGTGTTCCCAGGTAAGTAATTTATTCCTTGATTTTGTTGAAGCTCTCTTTTCCTTCTGTTCTCCATTTTAAGGCTCAGTCCTTCTTGAGCATGAGGGTGATGGGATTTACTAATCTTACAAATTTAGGGATGAAACACCTAACAAAGTTGATTTTTCCAACGAAGGACTGTAAGGATCTCTTGTGCAGTAGTAGGGAAAGGGCGAGTATGGCTGAAACATGCTTAGGATCAATTGTGATGCCATCCTTTGAGATCACATTGCCCAATATTTAACCTTGTGCCATTGTGAAATTACACTTCTTGGGGTTTAGAGATACCCCAAAATTTTTGCACCTCTCAAATACTATCTCCAGATGTGCCATATGATCCACTCTTATCTTTGAGAAGACTGTAATGTCATGTAGGTAAACTAATATGAGCTCGTTGATGTAACCTTTGAAGGGAATATCCATGGCTTGTTGAAATTTTGTGCCTATGTTTGACATACCAAAGGGCATCTTCTAATAGGCATATGTTCTCCACTTGGTTGTAAACATATTTTTGAATTGATCCTCTTCCTTGATCAGGATCTGATTAAAGCCAAAATACCCATCCAACATAGAAACCTCTACGTGTCAACCACAGTCTATAAAATCTGCTCTATAGAAGGAAAAGGATTATGATCCTTCATGGATGCCTTATTCAAATATCTAAAATTGACGTAGATTCTGATTTCACCATTCTTCTTGTGCACTAGAACTAGATTTGTGACCCAGGAAGAGTACTTGAACATAAAAATTATCTTTTCCTCAATGAATTTAGACAACTCTTTCCTCATGAGGGGCTTTATCTTTGGATTGATTGGTCATTTATTTTTTATGGGCTTTATATTAGGATCAAGGTCAGTAGAGTTTTGAGAAACACTTTGATCAAATCCCTTTAAATCTTCATATTCCCATTAAAATCTGTCACGGTACTTCTGACAGAGATATGTGAAGGCATATTTTTCTTCTTACACGTAAGCTTTACTAAGAAGCAACTCCTTTCTGCATGCAATAATGACTGGAGTACAGTCCTCTTGTGCATCATGCATATCCTTTTCTTCACACTTAAACTCATCATCAAGGATAAATATTAGCTCTGAGGTGACCAGACCTTTAGGAAATTTGTTTTTCTTGAGTTATATCACTTGGTCACCATATTTTTTGTCCAAGTCATCTTACATGCTTGATGAGAAATAAACTTCATTTTAGATAAACTAGATCATTTGTGCATTACTGTCGAACACTTGCCAGTTGGTGTTGTTTTCTGGAATAGATGACATGATCACCATTTTGACTTGTTGTGTGTTTCCTTTGACAAAGTACTTAATAGGAGAGAACTGTGAACCAAGTGTGACCATATTATTAGCTTCTTTTTTCATTTTGTGTGGCACCACCTATAAATACAGAGTGTTAAAGCTCTCAAGGAGGTCCCAAACTTTGTGTTTATAATATTTAAGAAGCTTATTATTTTTTTGCACCCTTGTTAGTGACCTGGTGGATAACCAATTCTATGTCCCCATATATCTGTAGCACCTTCATATTTTTATTTTCTACAATAAGCAGACCATACACCAGTGCCTCATATTCTGCCACATTGTTGGAACATGCAAACTGTAACCTATGCGCGAACAAGAATTTCTCATCCTTAGGAGAAATGAGAAAAAATCTTATGCCCATGTCATTTCTGCTTCGTGATCCATAAAAGTATAACTTCCAAAAACCCATGCTTTCCTTATTTTTTAGCGTGCATGTCAACACAACTTATGTTTCAATAATACAATAGGTGTCAAGCCTAGTTTCATAAGCTTCCACCTCCTCATCATATGGATCAAATTTGTGATGCCTTTCTACCCATTCATCTAACACTAAGTCGGGAATAGGAGGCGCAACAGGTTTTTCTTCAAAGACTAAAACTTGTTCTTCTTGAATTAGGCAATTGGCTTTGGCAGGAGATGGGTCATATGACCCTACATGATAGGAAAATATTGGCTCATCGTGTATGGTAAACCAAGTACCATACCTTGTCTTGAGTAACATATGAGACCAGTCAGAAGACAAGTAACCACCCACTTTAGCAGTAAAATCCCTTGATAGACATCGGGAAAACAAAGGAGGTAGGTCAATGATTGACACATACTGAGTTATTTTGAGGCTTGGACATGCATGAAGGGTTAACTCAAGATCCTTGATGACTCCTAGAGTTTTAACTGTTGATCCATCAAGTTGCGGGACTCCTTTTTTCAAGGGGATATACTTAAAACCTAATACATCATCAATTTTCTTAGGCATGGCAGAAGCTCTAGAACCTGAATCAATCATAAAATTATGCACAAGGTATTTAATTATGATCAAGTGCATATATAAGGGTGGGGTTTTAATAACATAACTTTCTTCTCCTCTTCTTGGCAGATGTTAACAGAGGCACGTGGATTTTGAACAACTAGGTCAACTGCTAAGGTTGGGCCAGAGCTTCATACAACAAGTCGCGCTGATATGGAACGGTCAAGGCATCCCAAATTGTGACATTTATGTTTTTCTTCTTCATTTGTTCCAAAATATTGAATGGAAGACCCACTAACTTATGCATTTGAGCCATAACAACATCTTTCTTTGATTGTTCAGGCATAGAGACAGGAGCATTAGCTAGCGCACAAGCTTTACCTACCAAAGGAGGGGCATGCATTGCTTCAGGAGGAGCATTGCATAGAACCTCACACATAGGAAGTTACATGCCTTTACTACTAGATCCCTTACCTACATCCTTCTACTTTTGAGGATCGGCCAGTGTTTCTGGAATAGATACTTACGCACCATACTCGAGCATCCTATTTTTGTACCTTGTGTTATCAACGACCTAGGCATGTGATTTGTTTGTGTCATCTATAGCTTGATTGATTACACAAAAGTCTTCAGAACCAAATAATATTAAGTTTTCCTCTGAAGGGGCTTTTGGTGTCTCTTGGTTCTTGAGCTAACTTATGCTTATGAAACATTGATAGTTAGAAGCATTCTATATCATGTAGGATTGAGTGCGCACAGCATTGGCGTAGTGATACTGACTGTGAGGCATATTGCGAGGGAATCACCATTCAAACTCTTAATCCATGTTGTTTTGAACTGGAACTATTGCTTGAATTGTGTTGGGCGGTGGAAGAGGTTGTGCTGGAGAAACAAATTGCAAGGGCAAATGTAAATTAGCATATCATCTATCGTTTTTTTGGTTCTACACTATCTTTTGTCTCCATACTGATTCTACAAAGGATGATTTCTTTGGATTTGTGCATGATTAGAACTAATTCTATAGGCTCATGCCTACTTCTTTTCCAATGATATGAACTTTTTAGACAAGTTTCTAATCAGGGTCTTCAATTCTTCATCTTCTTTCTTATGTGCATGAGAGTAGGATGTGGATGCAACTGGTTGTATGATTTGTACTGTAATAGGAGAAATGAAAGGTTGGGGTATAGGAGACATCTCCAGAAATAAGGGTAGGGGTGGTCCAGAAGCCAACTTTCCCATCTATATGAGATTGTTTTCTGCCCTTCTGACGATGTTGTATGCAGCAGGTAAGGTTCTACCTCCCATGGATTGACTCATGACTGAGATGTCATTATTAAAATCCCTTAGATAATATAAGAAATAATGTTGGGTTTTAGGCCTTACCATTTAAGGATTTTTGTCCCAAGTCTTCTACAGTCTTATGTTGAAATTAATCATCTACTAATTAGGTGACCTCTTTGTTATAGTTAGTTGTTCATCCAAATACAGGTGATCTTACTTGTCTTAAAAGTAATTACATAGAGTTTTTCCAAGCTCATACCTGGTGGCAATAGATATGGGTCTCAATCCTTTGTACCGCTAGAACACTTTACCCTTGAATGAAGTAGTAAGGATCCTAACTACTACATCATCATGTGTGATCAGATAGACAGAGCATACATTTTCAACATCTTAAATATGCTAGACAGGGGTGACTTGATTTTATTTTTTGAATTATGGAATGCTCTTGAGAGCATATTTTAGCATATCATGTTGTGAGTTAAGATTGATCAGGCTTCTACTAGTGAAACTCGTAAATTTCCTTAGAGGAGGTGGTAGTTAAAATGCCAAGGAAGGGCATGTAGATCTATTATGGGGATAAGTAGAGTGTGCACTATGTGCTATAGATGGGGAGGTGTATGTAGGAGTTTTGTTGTGTGTGCTTCTTCGATAAAGTTGGAGGTATTCAAAGGATCCTTCAATTGGAGTACTCTTTCTGGTATGCACTCTTCTCATAAAATGCACTCTAGCTACTGAAATAGTATATTTGAGTGTTTGAAGTCACTAGATGTGTTGAATGAGCCTTCAAAGGCTAGAAATCACTAAGCCACACACCTGAACTTAGCAATGTGAAATTTAAGCTTTCAATGTTGGTCCCACCAGGCATGCCAAAAACTATTGGTTCATCAAGCATGCACCCGTGTCTCAAATCTGGAAGAACTGATTTTATTGAGTCAATAATGGAACTTTCTCCAAGTGTGGGACCTTACGCACCCAAGATAGACCTCTGGAAAAAGTTGGTTCCTCTATCTACTTCTACTTCTAATGTTACTCATACTGCTATAAGTGAAACAAAAATACCATATCATGCACTGAATACAAAATAATAATACTTCATTAATCACTAGAGAAAACCTTACAATTATATAGGTAGAAGTGCTCCTATAAACAAGGAACTTATCCGAACAACTCACCCCACAATTCTCTCCATAAACTCATATATACGTGATTTGTTAAAACAAATCACAACAATAATATTCACGTAATATTATTTTCTACCCATATTTATTTCCCAACAATGGTAGAACTATATAATTTTCCTAACATTCCCCCCTTTGGTGTGAACATGAGGAAAACCTATCTTTTTACTTGCACCTTATTTCATAATTAGGTGATTTTCATAGGATAATTACAAACCCAATAAATGGTTTTACAATGGTTGACCACAAACCGATACTGGTGGTTTTCGAGTGGTTTACCACAAACCACATCATGATGTGCCAAGTAATATTTTTAGCCCTCTTCAATATCTCACTACAGGGAATAACATAGGAAACACAATTCACCAAACTAAATAACAGAACACATACTGTAAAAATGTCACATTTTATACTATAATAATCGCAATGTTCTTAATTGTAGCCACTATCATTGATCATTTCCACTCGATCTTGAACAACAAAGGAAAGTACCACTATCTCTTGAAGTTACCCTTGACTTTAGTCATTTTAGGCTCGTAATGGAAATGGAACACTGGTGTCATGTTCCCCCCCTTAATGTGAAATATCCACATGTGAACACTGAGAAGAAAATTGTATCGAAGTACAAACTACTGAATGGATCTTGCTAGTTATATCTTGTTACACATACTCACCATTACAAGTGAACATATTCACAAGAGGACCATCTTCCAATGAAGTATGGTAATCAGAGGATCACGTCAGTTAGAGGATTATTGACATTCATATGTGCTCCAACACAACTCTTTTCTAGTATCCACTAAACACCACACAAAGTAATAGGAACATAGCAAACTGAAGTGAACTTAAAAACATATACTCACACTATATATAGGCAACACATTTGTTAATTACAACTCGGATGTTGAATTCCACCAATAATACATCCGGTTAAAAGTGATTCAAAAAATAATAATTTTGGACTTTTTCTATGACTCAAATACTTAAAATAGTCATGACACATGTGACCACTCACTACTAAAACTAGAATTTAATATGGACCTAAAATAGAGAAAAAAATCTAAACTCTCCTATAGACGATGTTAAACTAGACACAATAAAAGAAAACTTTATACTAGAATTTAATTTATAAACCCAGAAAATTAATAGATTAACAATTACTTACAGAACAAATGACTTTTAATTGACCAACCTAGTTTATATTTTACTTGTATTTACTGCCACGTGGTAATACCAAACCCACTGGCTTGGAGACTGTAACCCTGAATTCAAGATCAAGTATTTGTAAAGATAAGATTCCAATGCAATGAGCCAAATTATTGGTGAGTGAGAGATGTTGAAGAGCTCACAGTTCTTCCAAAACTAAGGTCTCTGTTGGATTTTGACACTGAAATACACTGTAAAGTATTTTGACAACCCTGAGCATTACAAGAATGACAACATGCTTGTCAAATTTAAACTATGTGCCACCGAGTTCTACACATTTGGAAAAATAGTGAATAGATATTCACTTATCGGTAAAACTTTTAACATCCTTCACTTAATGTTGGAACACTGACATTGACTTAAATATATGATAACGTTGTATGCAAGCACATCTCACATAGTAACATTATAGAATTTATAGGGAAAAAGAGAATGTAGAACAAATACGGACTATGTAAATATACATCCTGTATAAGCAAATCAAGCTTCCCTTTTATGCAGAAATGAATAAAAGTGAGTTCCTTAACTTTCACATTTCATTTTCACTAAAACACCATCATAGGATAACATCTTTGTCTGATACCAAAGGAAATAAAAATACTAGATTGTGCACTAAATACACAATAATAATACCTCATTAGTTATTAGATCAAGCCTTACAATTACATAGGTAGAAGTACTCTTATAAACAAGTAACTTCTCTAAGAAAATCACCCCATAATTCTCTCCACAAACTCCTATATACGTGATTTGTTAAAATAATTCACAATAATAATATTCACATAACATTATTTTCTACCCATATTTATTTCCCAACAATGTGAGTACTATATAATTTTCCTAACAGGAAGGGGAAAAATAATATAACAATGCCAAGGGACCAGGGATAGAAGGATAACATGAAAATGTAAAGATAAACTAAGGAAGGAAATAGAACCAGAAAAATAGGGATGAACACAATCTATTCTTAGAAAAAACAAAGGAGAAAGCACAAGGGAAGGCTAGGCACACATAGCACAAACCAAAATGCATTTACAATATCAATTTCATGAAACACAACCAGAAAATGGAGCTGTGAAGAAATTAAAGTGACACATCAAACAAATAATGTAAATAGCAACCAAGAAATAAGAATAGAGACGTGTCAAGGCAGATAATAGCCACAAAATGAAGCTTTTATTACTCCCAAGTATGCACAGTCAGTTATAATAGTGTCTGGAGGCTGATATTCGCATGCACAAACCAATTCTGGAGGTTTGCAACTCAGAATGTAGAGATATAAGATACTTAGCAAACAAAAAAGGATGTAAAATGTCTAACCCTTTACAATGGGCCAAGCTCTTACATTTATAGATGTATAATAAGAAAAGGAGAAGAGAAAGAGGGAAAACTTGAATTTGAAACATAACCACCGACAAGAATTGAATGGATGTAAATCCATCCACAAATCTACAAAATACGCTTCCCTGTATCTATTTATCATGTACGAGAAGGGTGGAGGTGAGATCTAAATCAAATCAGGTGGTTGGAGCAATCAGATCTACTCATTAATGGCATGAAAGACATTTTCTAGCTTCTCACCTACCAAATCCCACTGAAATTTTAATTTTAATGGTCTAGCATGTACCCCACATTAGTATATTTCCAAAAAGCTAGGGTGCGCAAGGATCTAAGAAATGGAACATAATTTATGACTGCTAGAAGATATACAGTGTGAACTAGGCATGCAAGACACATGACACGTGTTGGTTGACTGAAAGGTCATCCAACTATACATTCTTTTGTCGTTTCTGTCATGTCTCACCCAGTATTTTTTTGTAAAGATCTGGTGCACTATTGGCATGCTTTGATTAGTTGTGTGTAGCACATTCAAGGTCTAGCACATGCCACGTGGCAAAAAATAAAACAGAGGGAAGACACGTGAAAAGGCATTTCACATGGGATGAATCACGATAAGTACCTAAGGAAGGAATGTATGGGAGATGCGTAATTATTAGAAAGTAATTTTTGGGACTGGATGAGAGTGTCAAGCACTTAGTTAATCTTTTAAGCAAGACCAAGGCAAGTGCACAGGGTGCATGAACTACAACGAATAAGGAGAATATGTAGAGGGTGTGCACAAGGGAAAATGGAACAAAGAGGAAAAAGAAAAGGAAAGGTGAAGAAAAGAAGGAACACATAAGGGTGCGCAAGGAATCTACAACCAAGGGAATGTTCCAAAGGAGAAAATGAGGTGCACGTAACCTACAATGTAAATTCTTAGAACCATAATGGAAGGTAAGTTGTCCAAATAACTAGGAGATTTTTTTGGATAATAGGGAGGTAGGCAAAAAGGTCCTAACCTTATACTAAAGGTGAAGTTCTGAGGCTCGAAGGAAGATTTTGAAAATACCACCATTCGGCATATTGTGTTCTTCCTTAGTAGATAAGGTATTTTAATTCTTGATGAACAATTGAGCCAATTCATTATCATGTTGTTTGGAGTTGATAAAAGGATTAATGTTATTTTCAGGTAATTCATGGTATTGAAACTCATTAACTAAGTTTATTACTAGATATTCTAACTCCACTATAGAGTTAGGGGGTGATATGTGATAACAATCCAAAGCATCTCTAGTAAGATTCTTATCTAATATTTTAGTGGAGGAATAGAAATTGACTTTGATCCACTCTTTGTAAATATTACCAAAGGCCTTAATGTGTAGGATGGGTCAACCCATCATATGAGATAGAAGGGGCAATGCCTCTAATATTCATACTAGCAATGTAAAATGCTAGTGGCTCTTATTGGAATGGCATTAAGAATTTGTTCTTGATAGGAGGTTGGAAAATAGGTGCCCCATTACGACCATTGGGTAAGGGCGGGGGAATTTCACCCCCAAAGCCCATGTTAGGACGGTTAACCATATGGACCATATTGGTTTGCATTTGAAGGAGTTGGGTCGTAGCAGATTTTTTTATTAAATCATCTTGTCTATGAGTTGAAGGTTAAGCCTAGTGGGATCAGAACTAAAGGCATTTACAGATGAGCCTTGTTGGGCCCCTAAAATATTGTCCAAGTACAGGAAGGCTCACGGGTGCGCAAGGCCTATTTTAAGATCGGCATTGAAGGAGAAAGAGCATAAGAAAGAGCAAAGGTTTTGGGACTTATCCATATTTGGCATATCAGACAGAACACGAGAAAAGTGTGACCCAACTGCACATGCGGAATAGATAAGGTGGCATCCTGGCAGCTTTGTGCCCATGGAAGGAATATACCTTCCGATGGAAGATTCTAGAAGGCCATCATTGCTAATAGTGGAGAGCTCGAGCCTGAAGAAGCATGCTCCCATGGAGGACCACCTTTGGCACTTGGAAACGGATCTACAACTCCTGTGAAGGCTTAAAGATGTTTGAAAAGCCTATAAATACAAGCACCTGCAAGAGGAAAAAGAACGGGAAGAGGAAGTGGCGAAGCCATGTATGAATATTGTGAGAGCTCCATGGGTTGGGATTAGAGGATCTATAGGAATACATTGTACTAAGGGGATGGGTTTTGAACATCTTTCTTTATACTATGAAGGGCCTAAGTCCAAATATGATGCATGATATTGATTTGCATTACCATATGAATCTGTGATTGCTTGATTTATTGTAATATGGTTATCAACGTGTTTAATATGAGTATATGTGTGGTTCTAGTTCTACTACATGGTTCTATTTTTATTTCATATAAATGGGTGTAAACCCCTGTACGTTTATTTTTTGTTATGGTTCATATCTATGTTCTATAATGCTTTCCTTATATGAATGAATACATTGGTCTAGAAGTCGTTCTGATCTCTAAGATGAATGTATGGTTCCCATCCAATATGTTCACTTAAGTTTTTATTGTAAATAATGTATTCTCACACAGCTTACATAAAGGAGAGACTCGGCACCCATGCATGCCTCGGGTGACTGCCCAGCACCCACTGGATGATAGGCCAACGTGCATGGGATTTCCTTGTTATTTAAAGGGCTTAAAATGACTACATCTTGGTTCCGTTATCGAGACCTCTTTTTGAAGTTACTGTAAGAAATGGAATACATTTTTCTCTTTGTGAGGTGTAATGACAGAACACCTGACTTTAGAAAGTGTTGAAACGTGGTTCAAGAGCATGGAGGATGAGTTTTCTCAAAGATTCGGCACTGGTCCTGATTTTAGTATGTGTGGGCAGGTAAAAGAGAACCTATACAATGACTCGTATGAGACATTCTTTGTTTGCTTCCCAATAGAGCTATATTGGGTATTTTGGGTAGGATATGAGAAAATCGTGACCTGACTACACATGCGGAGTGGATAAGGTGCCAGCCTGGCAATAGGGTGGCCCAGGAAGGAATATGCCTTGCATTAGAGGCTTCTAGAAGGACATCATGGAAAGGAGTGGTGAGCTTAGGCCTAGAGGAGCATGTGCTCATGGAGGACCACATTCAGACACTTGTCAACAAATCTGAGGCCACAGAAGAATGAGTTGGTAGTTCAAAAAGGCTATATATACAAGTGCCTACAGAAGTAATAGATATATAGAGAGAGGGTGGAGCTCTGTAGAAATACTGCAAAGACTCTGTTAACTTGGGTAAATAAGGGTAGGAAAGGATGTATCAAGGGTTTTGGGAGTTATAAATTTTCTATTAAGGGCCTATTTATATGAATCATGTTATAATGCATGACTATGATCTACCTTTTTGTGACATTCTGTAATGGGCCTAATGAATGTAATGAGGTTACCAATTTATATGAATATGAGCATTAATGGTTATGATGCATACATCCTTCTTCATAGTTCTTTTTCATTTATCTTTATGGAATAAGTATGAATTCTTGTACGAATTCCTTTTTGTTTTGGTGTAAGTTCTATAATCTGTTAAGCACTTTATGTCTAGAATGACTATATGGATCTAGAAGCCGTTATGAGCTCTATGGTGCTTGTATGTCTTATTTCCTTTCAAATCTCTTAAACTCAGATCATAGATAATTTTTCCCACTAAACTCACATAAAAGAGAGACTCAGTGCCCGCGCATGCCTCGGGTGAGCACCAAGTGCCCGCTGGGTGATCGGTCAACGCACATGGCATTTCTTTCCTTTGTGATGGGGGTAAAAATGAATACATCTTGGTTCCATTGTGGGGACCTCTTTTCAAAGTTGTAGTCGGAAATGGCATACATCATGATCTGGGTAATGAGTAATGATAGAACATTTAACTTTGGAAAGTGTTGAATTATGGTTCAAGAGCATGAAGGATGAATTTTCTTAGAGATTCAGCACTGGACCTGAGTTTGATGCATGTAGGTGGGTAGAAGAGAACCTCTACCATGATTTATATGAAACATTTTTCTGTTGCTTCCCAATAGAACTGTATGAATGGCTCTCATCATATGCATCTAGATCAAACTAGTATTATAGATCACATATGTGGAACCCAAAAGAATAACAGAGGTTTTAGGATACAGATATGATGTGGACTCATGATGTGGATCATTGGTGGAAAGGTGTGTTGGCTAGCTACGCTTTGGAGTACACTATTTCTACATATTATTTTCCTGAAGTTACTGGGTTTGAATTTCTACAGGAGCCCAGAGGATCATTTTTGCATGTTATCCCTCTATCAATGAAGATATTGATTGTTACTTTGAGTTTAGAGGCATTTCCAATGGCCGGCTAAACTATTCTGAGCACTGGGTGAGGAAGCTAGGGTGGAGGAAGATGGCAGATATTATGATGGATAATGAAAGGGAGGAGAGACGACTCAAGTATAGTAAAGCATGTGGAAGGGATATTTCTAGACAATGTGAGGTTTCAAGTGTGATGGATATATGGAGGTAGACATTGTGGGAAGGATTTGAGGTTCAAGCAAAGGATGTGGAACCTAAGCAGTTTGTGTTACCCTATCTTGGAAAGTGCGTAAGAGAGACCCCTTCGGCTTCTGATGAGATTTCATCATGTGGAGATGGAAGAGTCGTTGGAACGTATTTGAACCCACCTAGTGACCAAAACTTTCCGTTTGGTTTTCCAAATCAAGGAAGCAGTATCGTTGACCCAGTTGGTATCAGTGGAAGTGAAAGATCTACGCCCAGGAGATACAAGTTTTCAGTTCCCACTCCTATGGCTGTGCATATTCCAGTATTTGGAGGAGTCTTTGGACAAGGTGAAGGTGCATAAGCCTTTGGTCTCGCATCTGGGAGTGGTGTGGGGTAAATTAGGGGTAGTGGGGAATTATCATAGACCATTGGTGCACAGTTAAATAGAACCTTGGGGACACTTGGCATGACCACTATAGGACCTAGTGGCTCTGGTGGATCTGGTGGGTCAGGAGGAACATGACCTGGTGGTTCTGGTTGATATAGTTGCTCAAGAGGCACAGGACAAGGTGGACCTAGTGGATCCGGTGGTGGAGGAAACACCAAAGGGAACCAAGGCTCTGGCTCATGAGGATAAGCACCCTAACCAACCCCTTAAGTCTTCTTTGATATGTCTTTACATTTTCCAGATTACATAGGTATTGAAGATGCTACAGAGCATGTTCACAAGTGTGAGCTTCTATGATGCACAAAGGGGATCACAACCTTGGAGAAAAAGGCTAGTCATTTTCCAACAACTTTACAGCGGTGCGCACATAGCTGGTATAGGAAATATGACCCTCATTAAATGGTGGTGGATTATACTACTTTAAAAAACACCTTCTTGGTAGAATTCAACATCCTTGAGTTTGAATAGAAGAGCATCAATGCCCTAAAGGAGATTCAATAAGGAATGGAAGAGAGTTTGTGGGAGTATAATGCACACTTTAAAACTCTCTTGTCTAAGTTATCATATGATATTCACCCTTCACAACATGCTCAGTTGTTTTTTGGAGGGTTGATCACACCTTTTAGAAGGGCCTTATCTCATAAAACTTTCACAGACCCACACAAGGTGTTAGAAGCTACTCTATGCACCGAGGCTATTAGAAGTGTTGATACTGGTATTACCCCATTTTTGGAGGCTCAGATTGTTGTTATAGCTAAGCAGCTAAAAAATTTGTCTGTGAACTCAACCCATGAGACTTGCAGTGGTTTATGGTGTACAAATTATGAAGTAAAGGGGCATGTCAAGGATATTTTTCCCTGGAGGATAGTACGCATCATGACAGTAGACTGTGAAATTTGTCATGGGGACCATGATGCAAGTAGATGCCCCTTGTTATAATGCACAATTCAGAAGAATGCGTCTTGCTACTTGTTATCTTGTAAAATTGACAAGGGCAATTTTACAGGTAACCATGCTAAAATTTCCGTTTTGGTCCCCCGTTGAGGTTTCTTAGCGTTCAGAATGACATAAAATCCCTTTCCGAAAAATCTATTTTTTAGAAGTTGATCATTTTCAACCTTTTTGGGTTGGGCACAGTTTTCATTTATGTAACATCTCCCAAAACTATGCCCCTCTTTTTCCTTTGGCACATTCTATTGCGTGTCAACACACTCAATGTTTCACCTCTAGATGTTGCGTCTATCAAAGGTGCGCTAAGGTGCATGTGCCAACTTGTCAACATTCCAAATGTTGTGCCTCTCTAAAGTGCACTATGGTGCTGAAAATGTAGTGTCGACACTCCCAAAGCTGTGCCATGGCGCAAATCTCTTCGTGTTGACATCTACCTAAGTGCACCATAGAAAAATTTGGTGGCACATTTATTGCACTTTTTGCTATATATAGGCGCATCCGACCTGTCATTTTCACAATTCAAAAAAAAAAAAATTATTACTCTACACTTGTCAGCATTCCTATCATCCCTACATGTTTCCATTTGTCATGTTCGTGGACCCCGCATCATCCCCTTTATCATTATATATACCTGGTAAGTGGCCCTTGCCCTTTTTTTGGATTGGTTTTGGTTTTTATAATGGTTTAGTTGATTAGGATTGATAACAAACAAATGAACCCAAATACTCAACTCCGAAAAACCCCTTCTCCTCCTTCCAGATCTACAAAACTGGAAGACTCTGCCACAAAACACTCAAAAATAGTCCCTTGCTTTGTTAAGTTTTCCCTCCCAAACATCAACATTTGAGCCAAAAGAGTGAAAATCATAAATTCTTTACAAAACCACCACTTTTTTTCCTTGGCGCAAACTTCAACTTTGTAACATCAAGCACAGTTGCACCACAAGCACACTGTCCCTGCATGTGGCATAAACCTTCTCCACGCCTTACAAACATTGTCACAAAATTTCCTAGGAGTAAGCACTAGCGCTGAAACAACTACAACAACATCTAAATGTTGTACAAACCTTTCCCGCGCCATGTAATCTAAACCACTTGGCACAACTCAATCTCATGCAGAATCTACCACATATGCGCCAATGTTGCATCCTAGGACCTTGCAACACCAACCATATATGTGCCCCACTTAAGGACTTCTAATGGCACAAGCGCACATCCCTCGACACCAACATCTTAATGTTGTGTGTAATCTTTCCGCGCCAAGCGCCCCTTTTGGCGTTGTTTTCTCCCATGTAACACTTTCCCAAAGTGTGCCTTGCTTTTCTAAAACCTTGCAACCTACAGCAGAGCTGTGCCTTGTACCCAGAGGCTTGTAAATTGCTAACTTTTCATTCTGTAAGCTTTGATGGATGACTTAACAACTAACATTTCTCTTTTGCAATGGATTTCCCTGATTCTTCTTGTAAATCAACAACTAAACTCAGATCCACACATGTCTTCATCGAGTAAGAATCCAACTAAGTCCAAGGGTAAATCTAGGCTAATAGAAGAAGAAATGAAATATAAATACCAAAGGGTTAGGATGCCTGAATCCCTTGCAGAGTGTGATCTGGATATCAGAGATTTAGAGCTTGGACACATTGACATGGAGGACTTCTGGGCTAGGACCAAGAAGGTCACAGGAAGCCCATGGATGGATAAATTGGTTGGTAGTGGTCTACACTTTTCTGTAGGGATCCCCGTGAGTGCAATCAACAATGACTTCATGATGTTGATAGGTCATTGTTATAATAAAGACACAAGATGTGTCAAAAATGAGAAGGGGGAGGTAATAATCAACCTCACGGCCTGGTATTTTGAGATCATGTTGGGTATCCCTCACCACCGACATTTTGTAGTGGTAAGCTAAGAGGACTGCATGAAGACATGAAATGAAAACGAAGACAAATGTATGCAGCTGATGAATGAGGTGTACCTCAAGAACAAGAAGGTGGTAAGCAGGTGGCCACAAGTCATTCATCGTAGTGACTTTTCAGAGGAACTGAGTGACACCATCACCTTCTTGAGTAGGGTCTTTGGGATTCCCAATGCTCATTACTTTCACAAGTGGATGCTTAGGTATTTAGAAACAATGAGCAAAAATATTCTTGATAAACGTTTTGAATGGGGGGAGATTATCAGCATCACGATCTCAGAGTAGATTCAACAAATTTCTAAAATTGGGAGGTTCTATATGAACTCCTATGTGGTATATGTTGTTGCCTCATAGAGGGACTAACCAGCATTGAATTGGTATGGGGTATGGCCCCAAGCCAAAATATACAACTACTATCTAGAATTAAAACTGGAGAACAGCATAGCATAATTCAGTAAAGTCAACGACGTCTTCTTCTATGGTGTCATCTTCCTCTTAAGGCCCAACATGACTTACAATCAGATGAACAAAAGCGTGGTCACCACCACAAAAAAGTGGGGAGCATTATTCACGTAATTCCCCACTTTCACCTATCTCAGGGCCGCAAACTTCTTAGGAGAGCCCACCAAATTTCCAAAGTATGCAGGACCCAAAATGATCTTGTTGGAGCTATCTAAACAGCTCATTACATACCATGAGCAGTGTTTAAAAAGGAAAAAGGGTGGAACTCCATTCCCCCTCACAGTGGGTAAGTACACCTACACTTCACAAAGAAAATCCCAAGAGATGTTTACAGAGCTTGAATTTCTCAACTTAAAGCATAATTTCTCAGTGAGGCCAACCATTCATCCTCATGATTGCCTCCCAAGGGAAAAAATTGATCCAATTCACGTCCCTCAAATCAAAGATATCTACATTGATCTATATCACAAGGTCAAGCTCAGACGAAAGGATCACTCCCGTCTGGCCCTAGCAGAGATCATTCAATATGGTGTGGCCATCATCCGAAAGGGTTTCCAAGCATCTGATCAAGAATTTGATCAGGTTTATATAGACACGGATGGGGAAAATTGGCCATTTTCTGAAATTAAAAGAAACAAGGCCCCTCAGACTATTGAGGAAAGGCTCAAAGGCACTCTGCAGTGCACTGAGCATTGGTGCAAGAAAAATGGTATCATCTACCTTGGGGTAGACTTCACCACATCTCCCTTGGGTGATGCACCCACCAGGACAAAACATTTGCCTAAAGGAAAAGGAAAGGATATAGAAGGGGAGGCAAGAACTACTTAGAAAGAAGTTCCTGAGAGCCCTGCTTCCATTGTCGAGCAACAAGTTGTGGACTTATTTTCCCCAAGAAGAGAGGAAGCAACCAGTGCTCCAACTGACACATCCACTCAGGATGTCATCACTGCTACAACTAGTGAGGTCCCAACCATTCCCTCCCTTTCTCCTCCTTCCCCTCCTCATGTCTGTCAACCAACCGCTGCTTTGGTTGTGTCTTCTCCTTCGTCTTCTACCATTCCCCCTCCCTATTCCTCCATCTTCTCTTCCCTTGCGGATCTATCGCCCAACATTTCTTCCCTCATCTCACAGATCCTTGTCACCCCCACAATTTCTTCTCCTGCAGTCACTCCTAACCTCGTGAGCATTGGAGTGTTGGCTTCTTTCTCAATGCCACCACCAAGTGTCTCAACACATCTCCTTATGTCCACTACAGTTGCTCCTTCTTCCACCCCTGTTTCCTTCTCTTCCTTTGGTCCCACTTCCTTAAGTCCAGAAAGGATCTCCAAACACCTGAGCTAGCACAAGAGGAAATTCCCTATTGCACCTATGGACTTCTTAGTTATTCTAGCTAAAGGGCCCAAGAAGCAAAAAGCTATAACCAGCTTCTCTCAAAGTGCTTTAGGCGAAAGGTTTATGGAGATCGCATACCTTGATCTCACAAAGAAAAAAGAAGATCTTTCTCCTATAGATTTTATAGTGACTCGGGTCACAATGGGAACATCATCAGAGAGCCTGCAAGGAGAGGCCTTATCCACAGTGGATGCCCTTTGCAAAAAGCTTCAAGAAGCAAAGGAAGAGAAGAGAATATTAAAAGAGAAAAATAAGCATCTTCTCCAAACCCTACAAAAGATGGGCAGTGCCCCTCCTATGACTTTCATCGACCCTCCTAAAGTTCTTAGTTAGGAGAAGATAAATGAGTATGCCAAGATCGGTGAGCAAGGTGTAGCAGTGTCTTCCTGGAGAGAGAAGATCCTCAAAGATAGTGAGGAAGTGATTACAAAGTTCACATAGCTCTATCAAAATATAGATCAAGCTAACAAGGAACTCCAGGCAATAGCAGGACCTATCTCCGAAGAGTTCGACCATTCCAGGTTGCAACACGAGACATTCCAAAAGATATCCACTGCCCAGTCAATGACTTAGTGAAATTCGGTGTTTTTTATCACCCGCGTCCACCCAACAAATTCCTTGCTGCTCTAGACTATCGGGTTGACCAAATGGAGTTTGTCTTGGAAAAGATAGACAAAATCAAGGAGGAATCCCTAGATGCAATGCATCAAATGGAGCAGATCGTCTTAAGAATGTCTCTAGGGTTGCTCAGTGCATTGTACGCCTTTAGGAAGGCAGATGATACTATTTGGCTCTTTAAGGAAATCGTGTTGCAAGGTTTAGCATCAGAGGCCACTTTTGATATATAATCTATCAATAACCTTCTAGCCTATAGTGACTTTGTTGGATACCTGATGGAGGTAGGAAATGAATATTTCAAACTCTCGAAAAGACTCAAAGATGAACAGGAAACTTGCAAAGTCATCAGGGATCACACCAAGGGTCCTGCTCATGATCAACTTCAAGCGATGGTAGCAATTTCATAGATTGTCAAGCTCAATTTCACATTACCTCCCCTGAGAAGAAGCAGGACACTCCTTTAAAGCCAAGGGATGATGAAAATTAGGCTCCTTCCTCCTGGGATTATTCCCATTTTTGTAAAAATATTTAAAATTATGTTGGCACAAATGATGACATCATCAATGTTGCACCATAGGATGTTGTCATCCACAAAATTGCCCCAAAGTCAACATTTGACTTTTAGATATTTTTTTAAATATTTGTTGGCTCCTTTTTGTCTTCTTTCTCCTTCTCCTTCTATAAATACTTGGATACTTGTAGTATTCAAGGGGTGAGCAAATTTGTATGAAAAATAGAGTGAGGAGAGAAAGACTTTGAGCTTTCTTGTAACAAAACAATTATTAATACAAAAATTGAGACTTTGTGTTGAATTCCTATGTTATGTGTTAGATATTTCTTAAGTTAGATCTACATGCTTATTCTGGTAGATTTACATATGCTTTTGTCTTTTGTTTATCAGTATTGCTTTGTTTGTTTATGTGATTAAGTTTGGCTATGTTTACTACCAGGCCAAAACATAAACCCTCTGACCTTTCTACTTTGGAATTCATTTCTTTTCTCCCTTCAAATCCACCTTTCTTCTATTCCTTCCTTCATTCCTTTATGTTCTTTGTCAGAAATAGCTCTACTAGAATGAGATTCCAAACTGCCCCCCATGAAGGTAGAATATTGTAAGGCTTGCACAGATTCCTGCTGGTAGAATAGCAATAAACTAGTTTTGGTTTGATGTCTCAAAGAGGGGCTATGCCCTACACACTGTTGGCCTGTCTATCTATAGATCTGCCCACCCGACAAATTTTCAGACCAACACTACTATAATATTTTCACATCTACAACCCATGATACTAAGGATTGTAAGCTTATTGACTAGATCCATGATGCCATTGATCATGGGGTGTGCTAGACCAGCATTTCAAGTAGTTCTAAAAGTGATGATTGCCGTTATGAGGAGCATGTAGATGGAGGAACGTGAAGAAGGGGATTTCGTGGAGGATTCCATGGTCGTGGTAACTGCGGAGGAAGAATTGAGTTCCCATGTGGAACCTATTTTAATTGTGGGTCTACAGAGAATTACAAATGAGAGTGCCCAGACCTATTGCAGTGCTCATGGTGCAGGAAGAAACACAAGTATGAGGAGTCCCATGAGTTGTTTGAGCACATGAATCAGTAGCAAAAGAAATACAAGGGCATTGTAATGGTAAGCATTAAGAAGATAGACATAGAATGGATGCCATGAGTAACATGTGATGTAGGCTTAGAACCTGTTTTAGTAACAATAAGAGCAGAGGCCGCGCGCGCAAAAGAAATACCAAGGTAGAGGACTCTGGTTTCAAGAGAAGAAGTGGTGCATGGAAAGTACCTAAATCCTACTCATCAGAAGGAGGTATATCAAGATACCATGGATGTTATTCAAATTTTACAAGGACAAATCCATTGTCCAAAGGAGTAGTCCAAGAGGGGGGAGAAAGGAGGAAGGTCGAGGCACCAAGAGATGACCTGGATGAGGTCAAGGAAGTATGTAAAATGTTAAGGAAAGAGAAGTTTATTCCCTTGCTAGGATCAAGGTTGAGGGAGAAGGTACCATGTGTCAGAGAAGAGTGCGAGAGGTAGGTCCTGCATACAAACCTTCCCCCTCACAACCTTGACTATGATAGGGAGATCACGTTAGATGTAGTGATGGATGGATGGCTACTAAGTAATATCCTCATTGACACATGCGCGGAGGTCAATGTTCTCACATTGGATGCATGGCATTAGAACGAAAGGCCTACATTACAGCCATCTTTGAATATGTTGTATATAGCAAACAAGACAAAGGAAATTCCTATTGGTTTCTTAAAGGATGTAGCTATCACCATTTAGGGAGCTAAGTTTACTGGGGACTTCGAATTCTTGGTGCTTGCTAAGACAGATAATTTCCCAGCACTACTTGGGTGCCTATGGTGTTGCAAGAACAATGCAGATCTTATGTTCAAAAAAGGGTACATGAGCTTTGAAAATGAGGACAAATGAGTCATCATACCCCTGGATGATGGGTATTCAACACCCTATACTAAACCTTTAGGATAAGAGGTCCTGGATAGGATATATTTACACTCCATCAAGGATCCAAAGATAATCCATCCTACCGACAGACTTAACCATTTTAAAGATGCTCAGTCGGTATGTGACACCACTATTATAGCATGTGATAATTGGGTGCATGGGACCTACAAATTAATCAGATGGCATTTAAGAGGATCAGTGAAAAAGGTGACAAAGGCGTGCACAGTCAGGCACCTAGGAGGAAATGATCTACCTAAGTACTCAGGATGACCCTCCCCTAAGGTCTTTTTGTAGAAAATGGAAGCTTAGTGGAAGCAGGAAAATGAAAGAAGGGGGATGTTAAGTTACGTCCTACTAGGAACTATTGTACGCTGGTGAGTAACACATTAGGATAATTTCTTAGAATGGTACAAAGTGAGAATTGTCTTCTCTGTTCATTTATTTAGAAGTAATTCTCCCAACACCAACAAGGGCTAAGATATGTATTTATCCACCTCATTAGACCTCCAATCCTAATGAGAGAGTCTATTAGGTTACGATCTATGGTAGTTTTTACACCATTCCTCTGAGGTGCAAAAACTGTCATTAAACGAAACGTATGAGATTGTTGTCACACCTGCTTTTTGGTAACATACATTGTTAAGCCAAAACTAACAAATAGTGAAAGTAATGGCTAGAGTTAAGGAAGTTCTCCTAAGGATGAATGGACACCTGAGTATGGAAAGGAACTTAGCCAAGAGTTGGATTAGGGTTTAGACAAGGTTGCTGAAATTTCCTTTTACCATGGGGGATAGTAGCAAATTCAATTAAGATAGGCTACTGGAATTACTTGGTGAACCAGGTTTGGGTTATGTACATCTTGATGAAGAGTTGAAACTATAGGATGATTAGTTTGCAGTGCACGTGTGTGACCAACTACAAGGGCTATACCTTCAAGAAGATTAGTGATCTGATCTTGAGGAAGTACAAAGCTTGTATGTTGACTATTCTATTGGCATGCACAAGGTAGTCGATGATGCTGATACTTGTCTGCGCATCTACACAGTTATGGACCTTTAAAAACAAAAAAGTTTTTCTATCAGGAATCAAGAGAAGTACCTAAGGAAGCTATCATTGGATATTAGCCTAGGTCGGATCCAGTATGTCTCAATATATCATTGATCTAGTGCTTGAATTTGAGGATCTCTTCCTATCATAGGTACCTATGTTGCTCAAAGGCCTGAACCAGGGTTAAAACTTGGGGCAAATGAGGATAAAGCTAAACGATGGTGTGCACCTGGTCAGGAAGAGACCCTATTCGGATGAATAACAATTGACGCATGAAGGTGAAGGAAGTATTTTGGATTGACAAAGTGATTTCATCAAGGATCATTGAAGCTAATGACGAATCAGTATGGATTAGTCCAATAGTAATTTGGCATCAAGAAGTATCGCAAGTTGATTAGGATTTGCGTTGTCCTATAGTCAGCCTAGTCACAAGGTTTGAGATGCATATGAATATTGGTAGAACCCCCTTCACTGAATAGGTTCCTAGATAGAGTCACTGGGTGTGAAATCTACCCATTTAAGGATGGATTTTTGGGGTAAAACTAAGTCCAGATTACTAAGGTATACCAGGAGAAGAATTACTTTCAATACTAAATGGTTAATTTTTGGATAGATCGATCAGTTCGCCTTTGGGTCATGAAATGAATAGTATCTGTTGTTGGCACACACGAGTCATTAGTAGCTAGGCGTTCCACGGTTACTTTAACTTATAAGAATGGATGTTATGGAATGTGTGTTCTAAATGGATGTATTTAGAATAGAGAACGTTGGCTTAAAAAAAAATCCCCTTATTGTCTATAAGTCTTAAAATGGGAATGTTTGATAGGTGTTGATAGTTGAGGATATCCATTAACATCAAGAAGTGTGTATTTTCTACCCCGTTTGGGACCCTATTGGGACACATCATATGAAAAGTAGGCTTATTGCTAGTGGATCCTGCCAAAATTGTAGTGATAGTGGGATTGGGGGAGCCCAACTAGTCAAAGCACAGTTTGCATGGGTTTCTTGGACACGCGGGCTACTATCAGAATTTCATCAAGGGGTATGCTAAGATCATCATGCCTTTAGAATAGTTTCTCAGACATAAAAGTGCCTTTCATTAGAGGAGAGGCAGCAGTAGAAGGTGTTTGACACATTGATGGATAGGCTTGTCACCGTGCCTATATTAAATTTCCCCGCTTGGGATAATCCCTTCCATGTTCATGTAGATGCCTCCAGAATGGCCATTGGGGAAATGCTTGCATATCCTGGTGAGGGAATTGTTGATCATCCCATATGCTTTGTAAGTAGGAAGTTGACACCAGCAGAACAGAATTATACTGCGACCAAGTGCAAGGCATTTTCTATGATCTACGTGCTTCATAAGTTTAGGATAGTATCTTCTGGAAACTCCCGTTGTATCTTCTACACTGACCACATGGTTATGAAAGTATTTGGTGAACAAGCTCATCCTATACAAGGGAACATATATGGGTGGGTGTTATTATTCCAAGAGTTTGAGTTCACCGTAATTTTCAAACCTGGAAAGAGTAATTCTGGACCTGACCATTTGTCTAGGACGGATTCAGGGGAGGAAACTTAGAGAATTAAAGATACCATGCCAGAAGTCACAACTGTTTAGGTTGCAGTGTGCACCCTCAGACTTGGAGGATATTGCAGTATGCTCCTTAAAACAAGTAAGGTGCTGGCACCGGAAGGGATGAAGACATTAGATAAAATGTAACTAGTCATACGTGTTGCATGCCCTACATGCTGATCAGTGGGGACTTATAAAAACTAGGGTGTGATTGAATTTTTACACAGGTGTGTACTAGAGCATGAGAACCTCGCCATCATAGAGGAAACACACAGAGGAATTTTAGGTGGAAATTATGTAGGTGACACACGCTACCACATGTAAAATATTAATGGAAAGATTTTGGTGGGAAACTCTGTATAAGGATTACAAGTAGTATTTGTAAAGTTTGTGATCTTTGTCAATGCGTGTTGACAAGCTAGGACAGAGAGATGAAATTCCTTTGTGCCCTTTCCCTAATGCTTAAATCTTTTGAGAAATGGGAAATAGACTTTGTAGGCCATATTGCACTAGTAGCGCATAGGACTGGATCACACTACATAATTACTTACATTGACTATTTGACAAGGTGGGTAGAGGCAGCCCTAACTAAAGACTGTGCAGCAACTACACCAGCATGGTTTTTATGGGAAAACATTATCACAAGGTATGGATGCCCTTTAAGTTTAACCAGTGGTATGGGTACACATTTCTTGAATGATACCATGAGGATCATGTTAGCAAAGTTCATGGTGGCTCATCACAAGACTACACCTTATCACCCACAAGAAAATGGAACCGCGGAAGCATTTAACAAAATATCGAGTCATACCCTGACAAAAAAAATTGTGATGCTAGAAGACAAGATTGGGATGACAAGGTATTATACATATTATGGGCTTATAGGATAACTTATAAGAGGTTGAACAAAGCCACACCATTTCAATTGGTGTTTGGCGTGGAAGTTGTTCTGTCAGTTGAATTCATGATACCTTCTCTGCGAATAGCACACGCAGGAGGGCTAGTTGATGAGCAAGTCCTGGAAGAGAGAATTGATGAATTGATGAATCTGGATGAAAGACTATCACTCACTAGGTGGAACCAAAAAGTAGAAAAAGCAAAGTAAAAAGCATGTCATGATTGCCACATTAGCAACAAGAAGTTTGAGGTTGGTCAGATGGTCTTGTTGTATGATTCTATGTTTCTGCACCATCCTAGGAAGTTTAAATTCCATGAGTTGGGTCCCTGAACAATATCATACATCCTTGATTTGAGCACGTGCCACTTATAAGTGCTGGATGGAATGAAATTGCCTGGACACTTCAATAGGAGTAGGATGAAGCCCTATTACAAATAATGCTTCTTGATGTTTGTAAATAAGGCAGTATTTCCAAATAGCTTATAATTTCCTTTATACATTTTCCTTTCTTTTGTTTCCCTTTTACGTTGTTGTTTTGTTTTGCACCTTGGGCATCAGTAACCTTGTTAATTTTTGAAGGTTTTGAATGTGCAGAGGGCTGTGCATTGTTTAATTGTGGGGTGGAGTGATGTGAAGGAAAACATGGGTAAAGTGCCAAGGAGGATTCTATTGGAAATTTCGGTTAAGTGGCCATGTTGAAAGAGATTCATGAAAGAAAAGGGGGAAAAGGATTTTTGGTGTCAAGATAAGGCTACTTTCAAATCTCACATATAGATAAGTAAGAAGCACATAAAAAACATGAGGTAGGCAAGAGAAAAAAAATCATGATAGATGTAGTGTGTTTGGCACTGGTGACGCACACACAAGAGTCTCCTTTCAAGATGGATTTGTTGCACACAAGAAGTTTGGAGATTATCCACGTAAGGTTGGGCACATGAGTTAGTGTGCAGAAGTCATGCTTTTTTTGAAAAATCCACTTTAAATGTTAAAATTATGGTGGTAGGTGAAGTAGCATTTAATGCTTAAAAATGGAAAAATATATAAGTAGAGGTTCAGGCATTTGCACATGCATGGTACATTCATTCAGAGATGCATCGCCAAATGGGTACTTGGCAAGATTTAGTGGGTGACCTAATTCAATCATTTGAGTATAGAAGCACCAAACCATCATTGGATAAGGCGTTGTAGAAAATCAAGAACCTTACAATGGTAGATAGTGCCATGGTTGAGGATAGGCTGCTATAATTACTAGAAAATCCTGATTTGGAGACACACCTCTATGAGAAAGTATTAGAGGAAGTACATTTTGAATGCGCATTTATGGAAAAAGAAAAAGGGAAATTAGTCTATGTCATAGAAGGGAAGAGATGGAGACGTTGGATGTTGATCATTCAGAGGGTACACGTGAGGTCATTGATTGTGCTGATGAGCAAGCACGTGCCTACCATGAGCCTTTAAAGACAAAGAAGGTTAAAATTGGGTTGGAGGATGAACCTAATGAGGCTATCATTAGTGAATATTTGTTGGAAGAGGAAGTTTTGAAGATCATTGATCTATTGCGTGAATTCCAATATTTTTTCCCTCGTGGGTACCATGAACTCAAAGGTTTCCACCATTCGTTAGGAGAAATAAAGATCAAGTTAAAATATGGTGCGCGCCTGATTTGGAAGAGACCTTATCGGATGAATCCAAACTTGCATGTACGGGTTAAGGAAGAGATAGACAAAATGATAGCATTAGGTATCATTGAGGTGGTTGAAGATTCAAAATGGATAAGCCAATGGTCATCAGCATCAAGAAGGATGGGAGGATCAGGATCTATGTTGACTATAGGGACCTGAATGTAATATGTGTCATTTATCCTTTCCCTACTTTGTTTACTAAAGAAATCTTAGAGGGAGTGGCCGGGCGCAAAGCCTACTCCTTCACGGATGGGTTCTCATGGTATCACCAGGTATGGATTGTAAAGGAAGACTAGATAAATACAAATTTTGCCACTAAATGGGGAATTTTTTGCTACACGGTCATGCCTTTTTGATTGAAGAATGTGCCTGATGTGTTCTCTTGCATTATAGTAAAAGACTTCTGGGACTTCATCCAAAAATTTATTCAGGTCTATTTGGATGATTGGACTACATATGGTCTCGTCAAGGTCCATTGTGATAACTTGAGACTAATGTTTGAAAGGTGTCAACAGTTGAGGATATCCCTCAACATCAAGAAGTGTGTCTTTTCTACCCCATTTGGAACCTTATTAGGGCATATCATATGCAAATAAGGCTTACTAGTAGATCACGCCAAAGTCGCATTCATTGTGGATTTGGGGGAGCCTACTAGCCAATGCACCGTATGTGGATTTCTTGGACATACGGGATATTACAGGAAGTTCATTAAGGGGTATGCAAAAATCACCTTGCCTTTAGAAGAATTCTTGAAACATAAAAGTGCCTTTAATTGGGGAGAAGCACAGTAGAAGGCATTTGACACTTTAAAGGAAGGATAGTAATGGTGCCCATATTATGTTTCCCATCTTGGTATAAGCTGGTATAAGCTCTTCCATGTGCACATGGATGCCTCAAGGAAAATAATAGGGGCAGTACTAGCACAACCTCGTGAAGGAATTATCGATCATCGCTTGAGCTTTGCAAGCAATAAATTGACACCAGCAGAATAGAATTACACAACTACTAAGTGTGAAGAATTTTCAATGATCTACGTGCTACATAAGTTCAGGTAGTATCTGTTGGAAGCACCCTTCATATTCTACACAGATCACATGACATTAAAATACTTAGTCAACAAACCCGTTCTGCAAGGGTGTATATGTCTTTGGGTCCTCCTATTTTAGGAATTTGAATTTACAGTGGTGGTAAAGCCAGGAAAGAATAATGCAAGGCCCAACCACTTGTCAAGGATTGATTTAGGAGAGGACATTCAAATCATTAAGGATACAATGTCAGACGCACAACTATTTAGATTACAGCGCACACCCTCAAACTTGGAATATATCGCAGTGTTCCTAAATACATGTGTGGCACTAGAAGGGATGAGGGCTATGGATAGAAATCAGTTGGCTATATGTGTCGCACCCTACATGCTTATTAGCAGAGATTTATATAAATTAGGTTGTGATGAAATTCTGTGCTGATGCATGCTATAACATGAGCGCATTGTAATTATGGAAGAAGCACATATTGGGATCGCAGGAGGACACTATACAAGAAATGCAACCATGTGGAAGATTCTACTCATAGGGATTTGGTAAGAATCCATTTACCAAGATTGTATTGAGTTTTTCATGGCCTGTGACCATTGCCAATGCCTCGGAAAACCTAGAAAGAGGGATGAAATGCCCTTCCAGCCAATAGTCAGTGCGGAACCATTTGAGAAATGGGATATTGACTTTGTAGGACCAATCTCACCAGCAGTGCAAAGGACTTGTTCGTGGTATATTATCACTTGCACTAATTTTTTAACAAGGTGAGCAGAGGCAACACCTACAAAGGATTACACCACGGAGATAGCTACTAGATTCTTATGGGAAAATATAATCAGTAGATATGGTTGCCCTTTAATTTTAACAAGTGATAGGGGTACACACTTCCTCAATGAAACAGTAAGGATCATGTTGGCAGAATTTATGGTGGACCATCATAAGACTACCCCGTATCACTCTCAAGTAAATTAGACTGTTGAGGCATTTAACAAAATACTAATTCATACATTAACTAATATATGTGATGTCGAAAGGTAGGATTGGGATGATAAGGTATCACCCATCCTATGGGCATACAGGACAACCGACAAAAATTTAAACAAGGCCACACCATTTCAATTGGTGTCCAGCATGGAAGTTGTCTTACCAGTTGAATTCATGTTACATTTGGTGTGTATAGCATGTGCAGAAGATTTAGCCAATGAACAACTACTGGAAGAAAGAATTGATAAATTAATGTAGTTGGATGAAAGGCAATCACTTGCTAGGTGGAGTCAAATAATAGAAAAAGAAAGACAAAAATTGTGGCATGACCATCATATCAAGAACAAAAATTTTAAGGCTGGGTAGTTGGTGTTATTGTATGATTCCAAGTATCTGCACCATCCTGGGAAGTTGAAAGACCATTGGTTGGGACCTTACCTCATATCATACATTCTTGAGTCAGGCACTTGACAGTTATGAGCTCTGGATGGGACAAGGTTACTAGGTCACTTTAATGGGAGTAGGCTGAATTCCTACTATAAATAAATCTTCTTGGTGTTTGTAAATAAGGTTGTGTCACCAGATAGTTTAGGTTTCCCTTTATGTAATTTCCTTTTCTGTGTTTCCCTTTCTCATCATTTATTCAGTTGTTTATTTTACACCTTGGGTATTGGTAACCACATTACTTTTAAAAAAAAATTCATACTCAGAGGACCATGCATCTTTTTTTGTGTGGGGTGGAGTGATGTGGAGTATAGGCCTGTAATACAAGTTAAACTGGTAGTAGAAGTTGCGGTGAATGGCTCAGTTAAAGAAATAAAGATGCATATCGGTAATAGGTCCATAAAGAAGAGAAGAACATAAATGGTTGGTGTCAAGAAAGCCTTGAAGAAACCACATACAGAAAAAAGGAAGAGCACAGGAGAAACATGAGGTAAGCGAGGGCAAAAATAGGGAAAAGGAAAGAAGAAGTGCCTTCGGTGCTAGGAACGTGCGTGGAAGAGGATTTACTCGGGTTGGAATTTTGCGCACCATAAGTTTGTAAAGGGTTTATGTGCAAATTAATGGTACATGGGACAAAGCACTCGAGACTGGCTTATTGGAAAAAATCACATTTAAGGTAAAAGTACAGTGGTAGGTAGGAGATCATTTAATGTTGGGAAAAGAGAAAACTATAAATAAATGGTCAAACACTTCATTTTTTGCATTACATTTATGAAGAAAAGAAATCTCTTACGAACTAGGGCATTCAAAGCATGATCTTTTCATCGAAGGATATATTTGAGATATCTGAAGTGCATAGCTAGGGTAAAATCATAAACCAGTAGGAAAGGATTACATGTGCGTGGAGAAGTTAAGTAAGCAAGCGCCATCTTCTGGAAGGGATTTTCCAGTTAGGCTTTGGCAACTAGGGCATGGATTTAGAAGGATTTTTCCAAAAATATTGAGCTTGGGGCTAGGTAGAGTGGTAGAGAAGAGCAAGGAAAAGACATTTGGAGTAATAACCTAACCAGAAGAATGGCACCAAAGAAAGCAACCATCTCACTAAAGAAGAAGAAGGACAAGGGTAAGGGGAAGCAAATGGCTATCTTCGTAAGAAAAAATATAGTTACCAAATGGGGTATTGTAGGGAAAATAATGGGAATCACACCTAAGAAAGATAACTATGTGTGACTATAATCACCACATTAGCATAATGGAGAAAGAGATGGCTTTGGAGTTGGTTCACCCAACCAACAAAAGAACGCTAGAAGGCATGCCCATTTACAGTGACAAGGTAAAGGTTAAGTTTGATAAGGTAGGGTTTCTAAAACTCTATGAATTGCCATACTTCGTAAAACTAGAGCACCTCTACCAGTGGCTAATGGTGCGCATTCATGAAGAATAATTTTATTTTGTCTGGCTCAAGATGCACATAAACCCCCAGCTAATCTCTAATTTTATAGGCCTTATCTGTGAAGGGGATATCATTGATGATGACCTAAGTGACAAGGAGGCCATCAAGGAAATATTTTTTGCATTTGAATATAAGAAAGGATTGTGATACTTTGACATCGCTGAGATCCAAGACCCCGTGATGAGGATGTCCGCACACTTGGTAACCAAACTCAATGATCAAGAGAGATGGAATCAAATAAACAAGGCATGGTTGAACATGTGCTAGAAAATATCTAAGGGGACCATCTACAACTTATTTTCTTTCATTATGGATGAAATCATCAGCAGCGCACAAGAAGGAGGAAAGATAATATTTGGAAGTATTCTCCTCACAATTTTTTTCTTGGAAATCAGAGTTCTCGATGGGTCAGAAAGGTTTTTTTGGGAGTACCCAGAAGAGGATCCCTCACCTGTGAAGCGATTCACAAAATATGCTTGTGAGACCATGAGAGCCACTCATAAGACGCACATAGAAAAATGGTACAAGTGCATGAGGGATGCATTCGGGGCAGAATGAAGGATTCTAGAGTATCTACCCACACTCGGTAAAAAAGAAGTATAATTTGTGGTATATCAACACTTCTGCATTGGCAGATTTACATCGATAGATGAAATAATGAGACCATGGTGCAAGCTTCCCTTATCCTTCACCACACTATATTTCCAAGCAAGGATAAATAGGTTTAAAGAGGCCAAAATACTAAGGTTCGACCTTAGTGAAGTAGATCAAGACCACAGAGAGCTGCACAGAACATTGGTTTACCCTAAGAAGTGTGCATACGTGGAGAGATATGTCTCCAACAAGATACAAATGATTAAACCAGTGACTTTTCCAATCACTGGAAGGGCTGCAACAAGAATATACCTTCCCATTAGGCCAAAATTTGAGAAGGGTACGCACTTTGAAAATAATGTAACCATCCCTGAGGACCCCATGGGAAGAGAGAAGCCCACCCTCAAGAAGAGGAAAAGATAAGAGGTGTAGAGAGCACCAAGTGCTTAGACTACGCAAGCGGTAAGCACACCGGAGACAATCGTTAAGCCCAGTACTTACACAAGGAAGAAGAAGTCCCTGGTGAAGGAAAAGACCCCAGAGGAAGAATCACTAGAGCACAAAGAACCCTCCACCCAGGAGAAGTCACCAGAGGAGGATGAAAAGGAAGTAGAGTCTCCCGCCAGGAAGAAGAAGAAGGTGACAAAAGGAAATGACTCAGAGGACACAGAGAGCTTGGAGGCCTATAGAGGCGAGCGAGATGATGATGATGAAGATGAACCAGGAGGTGAGGGCCATCCTATCTATGAGGTTCATTACTCGAAGGAGGAAGGAGAGGAAGAAGAAAATGAATACATCTTTACCAGAAGGGAAGATAAAAAGGGAGAATAAGACAATAAGGATAGATGGGTAAGTGAGGAAGTTATAAAAGAACAAAAGACCCCAAGCCTCACCAAGGAATAGATAAACAAGGCCACAGATAAGGAAGTAGTAAAAATCATTAAATAACTAGTGGAACAAGAGTTGGAATGCAGTGCGGACCTAGTGATGAAAGAAACGGAGGAGGAAAGCATATAAAAATAATATGGCAGCATGGGGGGGATCCCAAATTTGGTTGTGAGCTTTCCTAAGGTTGTGTGTATAGGAAGAAGAAGCACAGAAAATCCACAATTTCAGAGGATGGATTATATTAATGATCCAAACAAGGTGTTACATGCGTGGTTTCAAAGCACCATGCCAACAAAGCAACTCTTGCCTATGATATAATTTGATGAGGAAGGTGCATACCCTCGGACAAGGAAACTGATTTCTTGGGCATTTGAGACCCATATAGATGAACTAGAATTCAAGGTAAGCTAAGGGGAAATAATGAAGGTACTAGAGTCAAAATGTGACAACCTCTTGGTGAACACTTAGTGGCTATTAGATGAACAAATCTGTAGCACGCTGAATAAAGTTTTGGTGAAGGTAGAAGCTAAATTCTTTGAGAGAAATGACAGAGTAAAGTTCCTACAGGGAGAGATGGAGAAGAGGTAAGAGGACTTAGAAAAGAGAACGAAGGAGTTAAAACATGAGAAACTGGTCAGTGCTCAACTAAGGCAAGAATTAAAAGAAGAGAAATCTAGGGTGCGTGAATTCTACAAGAAAGAAGAAATGATCATAGATGCCATTTTCCTAAAGCACCCAAATCTAATGCCACCTGTGTAGAAGTATGGATCCGCAATGGAATGTCTAGAGGAATTGACATGCATCCTCACAATGGAAAAATGACCCCTGGCCTTGGAGTTTGTAGAGGAGGCATCAACGCACAAGAAAAAAGAGGACAAGATGAAGGTTTTGGTCATTCTGGCCCAGTACAAGAAAGTCCTTGCGGATGTGAAAGTCACTACCCAGGTCATTGAAGCCGTATATGATAATTGCACTGATAGAGATAGAGTGGTGATCATTTTGTTCACCACCCATGAAGCGTAGCTTAAGGAATTATAGGAGAAAAACAAGGGGAATAGAGCAGAACGTGACAAAATTATAGTCGAGGTTGAGAAGAAGTCAGAGGCCATTGAGACCTTGCGGAGCTCAATGAAGAACCAGTTGAAGGATTTATACCTGTATATCACTCGTAGAATGGATGAGCTTGAGGATTTGGGCAAATAGTTGGAGGGGATCATGGAAGCAATGAATACCCAAGGAGAAGGGATAAGATTTGAAGAGGTGAGTTCCCTAGTTGGCGACCTTTATCACCAAACACAGAGTGAAGTAGATACCTGGAATAAGTTGGAGGATGAATTAATGAAAGATTTCCCTCTCCTCTTGTAGAAATAATCAAAGTTCCTCATTATTTATTTCTCCCCAAAATGCTTCATTCCTTTATTCTTTCCCCAAGTCATTCAAGAATGGTCATTTTGTATTCTTTGAGAAAAAGTTCCCAGGGATGGAGAATAGGCATAGTGGGGGGTAATGTTAAGACCCTAAAATATTGGCCAAGTACAAGAAGGCATGTGGGCACGCAAGGCCTATTTGAAGACGGGCGCACAAGGAGAAAGTGCAGAAGATAGAGAAAGGGTTTTGTGACTTATCCATATTTGGTGTATCAGACATAACATGAGAAAAGTGTGACCTCACTATGCCTGCGGAATGGATAAGGTGTCATCCTGGCAGCTTGGTGACCACGAAAGGAATATACCTTGCAATGGAAGATTCTATAAGGCCATCATTGCAAAGACTGGAGATATCGAGCCTGAAGAAGTATGCTCCCATGGAGGACCACCTTGGACACTTGGAAACAGATCCATAACTCCCATGAAGGCTTAAAGATGTTGGAAAAGGCTATAAATATAAGCACCCACTAGAGGAAAAAGAAGGGGAAGAGGAAGAGGAAAAGCCATGCAGGAATACTGTGAGAGATGCATGGGTTACACTTAGAGGATCTATAGGAATATGTTTTACTAAGGGGATGGATTTTGTTTTTGTACTATGAAGGGCCTAAGTCTAGATCTGATGCATGATATTGATCTACATTACCATATGAATCTGTGATTTCCTGAGTTATCGTAATAAGGTTATCAACATGCTTAATATGATTATATGTGTGGTTCCAGTTCTACTACATGGTTCTATGTTTATTTAATATAAATGGGTGTAAACCCCTGTACATTTCTTTTCTGTTATGGTTCATATCTATGTTCTATAATGTTTTCCTTATATGAATGAATACATTGGTCTAGAATTCGTTCTGAGCTCTAAGATGAATGTATGGTTCCCATCCAATCTGTTTACTTAATTTTTTATCGTAAATGATGTATTCTCACACAACTCATATAAAGGAGAGACTCGGTGCCCACGCATTCCTCGAGTGAGTGACCAGTTCCCGCTGGGTGGTAGGCTAGTGCGCATGGGATTTCCTTGTTATTTGAAAGGCTTAAAAATTACTACAAGCCTATCAGGGTAACCTTCCCATTATCCACCCTATCCTAAATTTTCTTAGAGACAAATTCAAGAAGATTTTTGTGAATTACTGATTTGGGTTCCCATTTGTATTGAGGAAAATTATCAAGGAAGTTTTATATTTCGGGTGGGAGGTCACAAATGTCCTCAATCTAAATCTCTTCTTCTTCCTCACTAGAGAAATTGTTACTACGGGTATTATAATTTTTCCTAGTAGCTCCTACCACACAATAGTCTGAATAGAAATTAAATCTTGATGTTATACAATTAGTTTTTGAAGATGACTATTTTCCATATTTGGGGAGCCCTAGGACAAGATACTCCATGATGGAGTGCTGATCTGACTATGAAGGAGCTCAAAAAAATGGGCTACCAATGTAATCGGATGTATAAAAAGTGTTTCATTGGGGTTAAAGGTTTCTATGGTAAATATTGGATAGGATAGAAAAGATCAGCCTTGTAAATGACATAGTGGCTGATGGCATCCGTGATGAGGATTGGCCAAGGTAGATAGGATTCAACCTGCACAGAAATGACACAGGGGATGATGACATCTGAAAATATTTATTTTTAGGTTTTTTGGAAATTTTAAAGACTGAAACAAGAAAAAAATGAATTTTTAGTGATTTTAACGAGTTGTTCTTGTTCGATTGGGATAAAATGGAATTCATGTCACGTTCACCAAGGATATATAGATGGAAAAATACATCTAGGCACTATGTACTCTAATCGTTTGTTTAACCAGGGTATTCGATGCAACGAGTGAGGGGCACACCAAAAGCGACACACAAAAAGATAAAATTAAGGGGGGTACTAAGACCACTATGATCACATACCCTAAGGGGAGTAACCCTTACACTAATACAAACTAAGGTTTCCAAGGAATTAGGTTTAATAAGAGGAATGAACCCTATGGAGGTATTGACACTATCGAGGGTAATGATAAATAAAAGAAGCATGCAATATATATGATAACCAAAGGAAATATGTAATATGAAGCAAAGAACTGAAATGAAATATACTAACCTAGCATTTCCATAAAATGTTAGGCTAACATAGAGCATGCATTGAATGTAAGGAACTGCTCTATACAAAATGACAAAGTGAGTTAGAGAACTTACCTATTAGGGGAGGTTACGAATGCATCTATCTCGCAAAGGACCATACACAAAGAGATAATAACTTTCAAGTGGAAAATGGGAAATAATCAAATCCTAGCTCACTATAGATGATCTAAAAGTGCAAGAAAACCAATCTAGGCAAGAATAATCTCTAAACCAAGAGTTAAGATGTAAAAAATATAGAAGTTCAGCAAACATGTGCAAGTTGGTGTAGAAGAACAAAGTTAATGGTGAGATCCTTTGTGCAATTATGTGATTTTTCTCATGTGAAAATGTGATTTGGGGTATTTATACTGATGCCATCCCCCATGGGTGAAGGCATTGACATGGTTTTTAAATTTTCACTAACACAATCACCCACACACAATGGAGTCAGAAAGAGAAGCGAAAGTAAGGGGAGATGAGAAAAGATTCATGAATAATAAAAATAATGTAAAACAAAAGAAGATATGTCATGAGAAAGTAATATGTTATAAGAATGTGATGGAAATTAAGAGGATAAAGGAAAAAGAAGTACATAAATGGGACTCTACGTACCCAAAATTATAGGGTACTGCGCTGCTGGAAAAATGTAACACGTACCCCAACGATGATACAAGTCTCCTCGCAAGGTGTTCAGGATCCGGAAAAGCTCCCCAAGTGTATGTTAACATCCCACATGCCCCGCTTAGACCCCACGTGCTTTGTTTTTCTATTTTTCCCTCTTTTTTTGGCCTTTTTCTCTTCAGTTACGGAACCGCCGCCCTGCCTGGGTGGTAGGTCTCGTGACTGCCGCCCTAAGCAGGGCGGCGGGTCCTTTACACATTTTTCTAGAATGCTCTTTTAACATGACTCACATAAATTTAAATGTTTACCAGCTTTTTTTCACCGCCATAAGCTTGCATTAATGATTCTGGTTCCCTGGAATAGTGTTTTGCCATTTTTTATAGTTTAAGAGATCAATTTGGTTTTTACCTTGGGTAAATGCAAATGCTATAAATAGTTGGCTTGTGCTCAAGCACATGGCCCCTCAAATTTTCCTCTGAATTTCTCATTACAATAGATTATTCTTTCATTTTACTTAGAATTCTTAGTTTTCTTTCATTGCATGCTTAGTTAGTGTTTTTTTGTTGTTAGGAAGCCTCATATCCATCTTGTGCAAGTGTTGTTGATATTTTATCCAATCCATTGGAGTACAATAGTTTTTTTTCAATAGGAAGCCATTAAAGTTACAGGTTTTGTTCTTCAAACAGGATAGTTTCAAGTTCTGGATGTTTTATGTTGCATGAATCAAAATAAATCCTACTAGGAATTACATAAGCCAAGCTCTGTACTCTTACGATATCCCTCTCCTAATCGCATTGTATTCAGTCTGTATCTTAAGTTACCTTTGTCCCAATATCTACTTCTATTGATGCTAACATTACATGCTTTTCTAGATCCACGTGAACACAAAGGAACGAGGAGATCACACTGAGGGGACAAGATCACACACACCATCGGATTCACCACTGTTCTACAGAATCCAAGTTCTAGCTATCAAAGTTCTACTTAGAATCATATCAAATAGAGTAGTTAATTACTTTATTTCAATCAATCTTACTTTCGATATTGCCAGGGAAGCTATGGGGATTGATAGTTTCTGAGAAACTATGATTCTTTCCTCACTTCTGAGGTAGGATTGAGAGTCTTTCAAATAGACTAGATCAGTTATTTCATTGCTTAGAATGGATTTACTACTACACAGGCAAGTAGCTATACTCGATTACTTTGTTTGTTTTAAAATTCGACACTAGGTTAATTGTCAATTTCTAGATATATTAAAATAGTTGCTCTTTCAAATTCATTTAAAAATTCATCAGAAAATAATAAAAATATAGAAGTTATATATGTTATAGACATACTTCGCATAGTTAATTTTATTTTGCTGCATTTAGTTTACATTATTGCTTTTGTATGACAATCACTGGGACCTAGAGAGCCCGAGGAATACGTATTCGAGCCAATCGTGCCCCAACCCAATCTCGTCATAGCCATAACTGATATAGATCAGAATCTCAGGATCCAAGTCTTCCAAACAATGGTAAACTTACAACAAATTAGTTTCCAACTGCACGGGTTAAACATAGAAGACGACCAAGCACACACATTTTGGTCAAATCAACCAAACTATAGATTACCCTAGATTCATATCCACATGACTGTAGAAGGGTTTGAAAGAGAGAAGACCTTTGGTTGTGATCCTTTGGTCCCACAGCCAGACGCAGGAGACACTCTCACAGATATAGATACCAGTTTGAGAATTCAGGTTGCACAAACGCCTATAAGATATTCTGAGAAGATCACACAATTATTAATTCTGAATATAGAAGCTGAAAAGGCATATGACTATTAGATATCAGGGATTAGGGATTGATCCCACACATGACCATAGTAGGACCACAACAAATACGAATCTACGGTTGTGACCCACAAATCCCACAGCCCAACGAGCCCATAGGTGAATCAAACATAGATGTTGGCCTACGTACACTAGTATTCAGATCTACTCCACTTCCACCTATCATCATCAAACAGTTATCCTTGCTAGACATAGCAGCTAACAAAGCTAAGGAGTTCTGGACTAGGCCAAATAATCACCCATAGAGTCAATTATATTTACCATCTGCCCTATGACCTTATCTGGAGATATACACGAAATTATCCCAAGACATTTTCCACGTATTCAATAACCTATAGACCAAATCATGCTAGAGATCGATATTGATTGGAGCCTTCGAGCAGTCACCCTTGCTGATCGATCTATCACACCAATTCAGGTTAGGAGGGCCTTCTTTGCCTTAGATTCTTAATTTCCACTAGTGCGTGTCGAAGACATATGATTGCCCAATTAGCTTGTCTACATCCCACACATATTTTAATCCCCACCGGCTATCTCGGCACGACCTCGGGAGGTCGGGTGCGAGGAAAAGTTGCTTGTAGATTCCCACGCTCACTTGTCACTTTTCCATTGTACAAAATTGGTGAACCCGACATGAAACTTTCTGCTCTCTACCCTGGAGTCAGATTTCTACTGGTTCTTTCAAATTAAAACAACTCTTTCATCTTTACTACCTCATTAGCTTTCACCATCACCTTCACTCCTTCCCATTATTCTGTGGGTATTCATATACCCCCCAAATATGTCAGGATTCGATGCATATGGTAGGCCTCTCTTAGGTCTTGAGGCATACTACGCTCAACTGAATGGACAATCATCACCCTCACTCTCAGTATGGGGTGACAACTACTCAACTAACCAGATGTCAACACAAACTCTAAGGGTCAAATATAGCTCATATTTCCAAACAGAGGAGTTGGATCAGCTCACTCAAACACAACAAACAGAGCCTTTAGCCTCGAACAATATGATGCTCACAAGAGATTCTAGTTCATCTCCTCAGGTACTACTTAGACCACAAATTAGTAAACAATCAGACTCATACCTGGGTTTAGATGATGAACATTCGGTACATTATTCCAGGAATGAAAAACATTCTTGAAGTATGTGCCCACCTATAGGAGGTTTACAAACACAACCCGAGGTCTCTTTTCAAGGAAATACCTCCATGCCACTACATATAGGAAATGCCCTCGGGGAAACTTGGAAGGGCAGTGACCAATTCATAGTAGGATATCACTGTAGATCAAGAATTTCGTGCTTGTTACCTGTCCAAGTTAATGCACCAAACTAAACACAAAAACCCTGAAAAACCCCAATGAAATTGATACCTGATGAAGATGTAGACGGATGAGGAAGCCGATGTAGATAAGACGGGCGCACACGAGCAATTCGCACAATAGATCCGAGTAACCTGCAAAACACCGATGCTTGACAGAAAAAGACCACGTTAAAAGATATTTAGGTGGACTGCCCGAGAAGTGGGTCCGGGAAACGATAAGCTTCCTCGGTGAATGTCAGTCCACATTTTCAATTAAGAAAAGAAGCATACATGATAAGAGATGTAAGTGAAAAGCTAGATTTTCTGATTGCAGTAATAAGACAGAATCTAAACAGCAGACAGAAAGTACAGAAAACAGGGAACTATGAAATAATACCGGATTTGTGTTACCTGTATCCTTTTACCTATCTACAGGGAAATCGGCGTCAACTGGGTAGAATCGGTGTCGATTGAGACGGATCGACGTTAACTGGGTAAGATCGGCGTCGACTGGAGGCAGATCGATCAATCAGGGACTGTGCGATAAGATTCAGGAATTGGAAGGTGAATGTGGTCTGCTGGATGTGCCAAAGTTGGCGAGACACTGGAACAGAGTCACCAGATGATAGATGGTGGTGTGCGATGCTGATGTGACAGGGACAGAGTAACAGTGCTCCTCTCAGGGATTGATTCAGACAGGATCTGCCCTAATTTGATACAATTGATGCTAAGAAGATCTCTCTTTCTCACAACCTGTATCTCTCTCGCTCTCTGTTCGTGTGTAAGTGCTTCCTTTTTTCGTCTGCTCGCTTTTTCGCTCGTTCGTGGTCTCTTTTTCGGTCCCTAGAACTGAGTTCTGGACTTGCTTTTATAATCGGTGCCGCTCCTAGAAAATCGGTGCCGACCATATGGGTCGGCGCCGATCGCGGAATAGACTCCCGAGATGGCCAAAATGAGTGATTTCAAGAAAGATGAGAATTACCCCGAATACGGGAAATATCCCGCTTAGGGAAGCGGAAAAATAGATGTGATACATAGATAGGATAAATTTGGGGTAGATAAGTGATTAAGATGCATGGGAAGAAGCGTAATTAAATATTTAATATTTAAATACTCATGGGTAAGATATGATGGGGTGAATTAAATTTAGAGTAAGTGATTAAATCACAAATTGGATAATATCCCAAGGGGATAGTTGGTGACTTAAAACGTGCCCCAGGTTACCTAAGCAAGTAAATGGTGAGAGGGACACTAAATTGAGTAACCAATTTTAAGTGTCTACATTTTGCCCCTTTTTGTCAAGTAACTTGCGATAAGCAAGGTTATGAGACAAAAACAAAGGGATGGAAGAAAGGAAGAATGAGTGATGATGTGATCCCCCTCAAACTTGGGATGGGATGGATGATAGAACAGACGATCCCAAGTTTGAAGAAGGTAGATGAAAAATGCAGGATGCCCAGTCGGATGTCTGGAGTAGATCTGATCATTGATGACGCATACACATAAATAAAAGGCAGCAACCTAAGGAACTCACATTGGTAGGTCAAACTAGCTGGTCTTCTCATGAGATGACGTTAGTGCCTACAGACCCATGAGTGTAAGGAGAACTGCAAAATAGTTAGCATCTAAAGAGAGACACATTAGTAGGGACAACTAGACAATCTGCAAAGCAGACGACGTTAGTGCCTACAGACCCGTTTAACTCTAAGCTGCCAAAAAGCACGGATGTCCCACGCAAAGGGAACAAACCTGAAATAGACAAGGATATCTAAAAAAAAATGTGCCAAAAGGAAAAATTCAGCACACAACAATGATCAGATAGATAAGTAAGCCAAGCATCAACACTATGGCAAAAAGATATAGAAAATCGGCGGCGACCAAATTAATCGGCGACGACTAAAACAAACGGCGTCGACCCACAAAATCGGCGCCAACCAATCCAGGCACATATAAATATGCGAACAGAAAATGTAAACGATTTATTTTCAACGTAACAATTGATTCAGAGAAAGCTAGATTTTTGATTTGAGCATCATGGAAGCCTCTGGGAGCGGTCAGAAGCGCAGGAGGACACGACCTAGGGTAAGTGGTCATTCTTGAACCCATTGTTCTTAATTGATTTTTTTTTTTCTTGATTTTCTTTGCATGGGAGGCCAGGGTCCGGTTTATGTCCGGACAGGTAGTCGGCGCCGATTATTGTAATTGGTGTCGATTACTGTTAGATCGGCGTCGATTGGTATTAATCGGCGCCGACTTAAATGAACGACGTCGATTTTACCAAATCGACGCCGATTGATATATGTTCATTTTTTTTTGTTATTGTTTTGGAGGATGTGATTTGGGGAAATAAGAGACTAATTATGTTTTTGATGTCGTGGATGCAGGCACGAGAGGCTCTTCATATGAGGGATGCCATTCCTGAGTTATTGGAGACTATTCTCCCTGATGTGACAGATGCAGACTGGCAGCATTTAGAGCTAGCCGGGCTCGGGGGTTTCCGGTATTATAGACGAGTGCCACGAGATGTGGAGCTCATGCGGGCACTAGTGCGACGGTGGGATAGCCACATGTGCACTTTTTGGTTCAGGACGGGTGAGATGACTATCACCCATGAGGATATATTCATGATCCTGAGATTGCCGATCACTGGGGACCCGATTGAGATCACACCCCGGGAGCAGCAGCAGAGGGCCCTAGGTCGGTTATATAGAGACAGGGCAGATGACTCAGAGATAGTGTCCGAGGCAGTGAGGATAGCCTCACAGTACAGGCAGGATAGCCCTCGAAGCAGACGAATAGTGCTGATTCAGATGGCTATATCCTACTTTGCCCTGCCAGATTCAGGAGGTGGGAGATTCCCATTGTTACTGTTAGACTGTGTTTGCGACATCCTGCAGTACAGACAGGTTTTTGCCTTCGCCGATGCCCTGATAGCTCGGATATATCATGAGCTATGGATGTACACCACTGGCTGGAGGACAGGGATTGACATCAGTTTTGTGCTCCATTGCTGGGCATATGAGCACATAGAGGTGATCAGGCCATCCGGGCTTCCTTGGATGCCGGCAGAAGTGGGAGGGATTGATTATGGATTTCAGAGATGGTGGGCTGACATGGCCGCAGGGGATACAGGTAGATCAGCTGAGTAGTACTCTGAGCATTTCAGGACGCTGACACCAGATCAGGTTATCTGGAGGCCGTATTGGGCATTTCTGACATGGGCTGGTCAGGATGCCCACTTGGTAGCACTGAGACGGAGCTAGGTGGTTAGGGGCCGTAGGCCGGATATGTGGGAGCGAGTCCCGTTCATGCGGATACTGAGACAGTTCGGCCTAGTACAGACAGTGCCGACCACCTACACGCCATATAGGCGAGATAGCAGGGAGACGGATTTGCCGGTTTTGATCCCAGTAGACCCATTGAGAGAGGCCCCACCCTCCGCAGACAGTGATGATGACGCGGGGGTGGATGAGGGCTATGCATCATGGTACGACACAGAGCTTCCATGACATCTCCCGCCATCTATAGATGCTGACGAGGAGGACATAGCTGCTATGCTGGACAGACTGGAGGTAGAGCATGCCACCCTTACACAGACACATCAGGTAGCTCTGGAGGAGATCAGGGCTTTGACAGAGGAGAGGGATGCCCTGATTGTGGAGAGAGACACCGCTCACCAGGAGCGAGACATAGCGATCCAGCAGAGGGATCGCTACCTTCGGCATAGGGAGGCCCTCAGGGCCAAATATGGAGAGACCGGTGCCACGTCAGAGTCCGGTACACAGGGCACGACCCTAGGAGGGGCACCACCAGCAGCGCCAGTAGCCCCAGCAGCATCATTACGAGCACCGGGTACTGTGAGCCTGAGCACATACCAGTCTCTCCTCGCTGAGGTGAGATACTATGAGGATGCCCTAGCGCAGCATGCCCCAGATGTGCCTCGGTACGGGGCGAGGAGGAGAGCAGCGACAGCTACAACGAGCGGAGCCTCAGGTGGAGGGAGCACTGGGAGAGATCGAGGTGGGCTGAGACCTCTAGCAGTAGGTGCATCGAGCTCGATAGGCGGTGGCCAGGAGAGACAGCCAGGTGCAGAGGAGGGTGGAGGGGATAGTGTCCTCCACGCTTCAGATTTTACTATATAGAGATTTGATAGAGTTTGTATCTGTATAGTGATGTAGCCTCGATTGGAAGGCATTGTATAGATGGCTTGATTGAAAGCCACCCATTTTTGTACAGACACCCATGTATATATAGATTCATCATGTTATTTGTTATATGATTGTACTCATGCTTTTAATTTTGATATACATGGATAGATGGATATAGATATAGACTGATAGAGGATAAAATAGATGTGGTTGGATAGATATAGACTGATAGATGATAGAAATAGATGTGATTAGATAGATTGATATATGGATATAACTTTGATAGATGGATGTGATGTAACTTAGATGTACATGTGTGTAAATGTTTTGATGGATAGATAGACAGATGTGTTTGATGTATGGATGAGATATAGATAGATGTAATGTACCTTGGATGTACATATTTTTAAATATTTTGATGGATAGATAGATAGATGTGTTTGATGTATGGATGTAATTTTAATGAGAAATGAATACAGATAGATGTTTTGATAGATAAGATGAATTTGAGATAGAAGATAAATTTTGATTGAATTAACATGTGAAATGTCAATTTAACTGGATGCAAGACAAAGAAATGGGGAATACTCTTTGCAAGAGCCAAAGATGTAAATGGAAACAACTGTGACTTAGAAGAAAAGATACTCGGATAAGGAGAAAAATGATAAGTCGGACTTCCAACCGACCATAGATAAGATCCAGATAGGAAATCAAAAGACCAAGCATACAAGGCCCTATATAAGATTAAAATAAACCTGACACTAACTAGTCGCAAACCAGATCTAGGATAGAAACGGAAAGAAAAGTAAGTATCTTGTCAGAACTTACAAGGACAGAATACATGTCCATAGTAGGAAAACAGGATTCTCCATATGATTGACAAAAGGTCCTAAATCTCAGCTTCATGATTTTGGCAGAAAAGCAAACTAATCAATGCGGGAAGTTTGCTTGATATGGAAAGACTGATCGATGCGGGAAGTCTTTCAGTGATGCTAAAAAGTGTATAAACTGACTGGAAGGCTGATTAATTACAAGAAGCCTTGAATATTTCTTTGAGAAATAGCCGTCCTTCAAGGGAGCGGTCTATATTTTGAATTTTAATGATAGCCATCCTTCGAGGGTATGGTCTATATTTTTTAGAATTTTTGATAATAGCCATCCTTCAAGGGCATGGTCTATTTTGTTTTTGATTCACTTGATAATGTATGGATAGTTGTCCTTCAAGGGATCAGTCTATCTTTTGGATAGCATCCTTTTTTTTTTTTTTTTTTTTGAAACTCTTCTTGGAAGAAGCTGAGTTTAGACCTAGATAGATCAGATGGAGGGGAGGAGAACAAAGAAGAACATGCACTCATGCCCCGAGTAGATCCAATTAAGATAAGTACTTGGGACAGATGAAGTGGTGATTAAGGTATTCCTACCATGAGGAGGAACATATCCAAAAGAAACGTGTAATGAGTAGAGCCGCGATACTCATATTTAAGGTAAACGAGGCAATAGGCAGAGAACCACACAATTTCGAATCACCACGAAAGTAGATGACTGGTTATTAGGACGGATGAAAGATCTGTGTTGTGACTAGATGTGTGTAAGATAGATTTTAACAATAGAAGGGCCGTAGATGCAAGGCATTAAGAGGTTCCGCTTCAGGTATACCATCCATGGAAGATAAACGATAAGCCCTAGACCCATATTTATGAGTGATAATGTAGGGGCCCATCCAGTTGGGAGCAAACTTACCACGTTGACTTCTTTCGAGTGTAGTGACATTTTGATTTTCTTTAAGAACAAGATCACCAATTTTGAAGTCACGGTGCTACAAATGCTTGTTATAAGCACGTTTGATACGCTCAAGATAGACCTGATGATGCTCAAGAGCGTTGAGACGCCGCTCATCTAATAATTCAAGTTGTGCTAGACGATTTTGACGATAATCCTCATCAGAGACAAATTGTCTGAGAGAAACACGGAGAGATGGGATTTGGACTTCCAAAGGAAGGACAGCCTTAGACCCATAGACGAGAGAGAAGGGAGTAGCACCAGTAGGAGTACGAATGCTAGTCCGATAAGCCCAGAGAGCAAAAGGGATATGTAAATGCCAATCCCTACCAGCTCGACTAGTTACCTTTGCGAGGATACTACGCAAAGTTTTATTATACGCTTCAGCCTGACCATTAGCTTGAGGATAGTATGGAGAAGAAAAACTGAGCTTGATATTGAAATCGTTGCAGAGATTCTGCAAATCAGCGTTCTTGAAAGACTTACCATTATCCGTGATTAGCTTGTGTGGAACACCAAAGCGACAAATAATGTGTTGATAGACGAAATCAACTATGGGTTTAGCCTTTGTTGAAGAAAGAGGGATAGCTTCTACCCACTTAGTAAAGTACTCAGTGGCAGTAATGATAGAATGATGACGCTGTGAAGATCGGGGATTGATGAGACCAATAAGATCAAGACCCCACTGTTGAAAAGGCCACAAATCCGCCGCAGGTTGTAAAGCCTGACTAGGGATGTGTATGAGATTGGAATGTTGTTGACACTTGACGCACTTCTTAGTGTATTCACAACAATCTTGATTAAGAGAAGGCCAATAATATCCCAGACGTAAGATACGCTTAGCTACAGCTAAGCCACTAAAATGTCCACCATAGATACCGTCGTGGACCTCCTGGATAGCCTTAGATGATTCATGGGTTTTGAGGCATCGAAGCAAAATACCATCAAAGCCGCGCTTGTAAAGAAGGTCACCTAGAATAGTATAGTGATTGGCGCGTTGGACAAAAGACCTTCTACCATTGGAAGTCAGATCTGGAGGAAGGATCGAATGAGATAGATAATCAACAATCTATTGATACCACTCATCCTGAGTATGGGTTGTGACAGCATTGATCGAAGTTAGTTGCTCAAGATGAGATGGTTGATCTAATCGTTGCACAGCCACATAAAGATGCGAGTCTTCGGTGAAAGGTGGGATAAGTGAGGCTAATGAGGCCATTGTATCTGCGAATCGATTTGCAGTGCGAGGAATGGCTTGGATAGTGAATTTATCGAAAGATTGGAGTTGAGCAAGAACGATGTCACGATATTTTTGAAGGATATCATTCTTGCATTGATAGACACCCGTGACCTGATTAACGATGAGTTCAGAATCACTGAAGATGTCAATATGACGAGCGCCGAGATTAATGGCATTTTGAAGACCTAAGACAAGAGCTTCGTACTCAGCCATATTATTGGTGCACTCAAAGTTTAATTTGTGTGCGACTGGGATAGGCGTACCCCAAGGAGGAATCATCACGAAACCTGCACCTCCCCCTTGCTGGCATTTGGATCCATCAAAGAAGAGCTTTACTTTAAATAGAGATAGACCAAAATCAATTTGTTGGATATATTCATCGGGGAATTGAGAAAGGGGGTCTTGAGTGTCCGAAAGAGGAGCATCAGCTAATTGATCTGCAATAACCTGACCCTTGATAGCCTTTTGCGGGATAAGCTCGAGGTCAAATTCTGTCATGAGCATAAGCCAACGAGTGATACGATCATTGTGATAAGGCTTTGCATGAATTATCTTGAGTGGATTGACACTTGTGACAATATAAGTTTTGTGATTAAGGAGGTAATGACGAAGCTTAGAAGTTGCGAAGAAGAGAGCACAACACAGCTTTTCAGCTTCAGAATAACATGTTTCATACTCATGGAGGGTACGACTGATGTAATAGACAGCTTGTTCTTTACCACAAGTGTCCCAATGCGAAATCATGGCTCCCAGAGCATGGTCAGTCACAGAGATATAAAGATAGAAAGGCTCCCCCTCGCATGGAGGTGTAAGCACAGGTGGCGAAAGAAGATAAGATTTGAGATCATCAAAGGCATTTTGGCAATGCTCATCCCATTCAAAATGAACATTCTTACGGAGGAGATGGTGAAAAGGTTGACAACGGTCCGACAATTGGGAGATAAAACGACGCACCGATTGAAGACGTCCTTGGAGACTGCGGAGTTTCTTCAAGTTAGACGGGGGAGGCATCTCAAGGATGGCTTTTATTTTTGCGGGGTCCACTTCAATACCCCTGATGGAAATGATAAAACCTAAAAGTTTACCAGTGAGAACGCCAAACACACACTTAGCTGGATTTAGACGAAGACAGAAGCGAATAAGCCTCTCAAAGAGAGGTGCAAGGATGAAAAGATGATCTTGACGACGTTTGGATTTACTGAGGAGATCGTCAACATAATCTTCCACAGTTTTGTGCAAGAGATCATGGAAGATGTAGGTCATTTCTCATTGATAGGTTGCTCCTGCGTTCTTAAGACCAAAAGGCATGACACGATAGCAAAAGGTCCCCCAAGGAGTTATGAAGGAAGTCTTATGTTGGTCTTCTGGTGCGATGAGGATTTGATTATATCCAGAGAAACCATCCATAAGAGAAAGCATCTCATGACCCGCAGTTAAATCTACGAGTTGGTCGATATTAGGTAGAGGAAAATCATCTTTTGGACAGGCAAGATTAAGATCCCAGAAGTCGGTACAAATTCAAATTTTCCCAGTAGCCTTAGTTACTGGTACTATATTGGACACCCATTGTGGATAATCGATGGGTTGGATGAAGTTAGCCGAGAGCAAGCGATGTAATTATTCTTTAACAAGAAGGGCTACTCTAGGGTGCATTTTACGTAATTTTTGTTTAACTGGCTTGATGTTGGGAAGAGTAACGATATTGTGGACCACAACATCGGGACCGAGTCCTGGCATATCCTCATATGACCAAGCAAAGGCTTGATGATGGTTGGAAAGAAAAGTGGTAAAGTCCCCTAATTCCTATGGATTAAGAGACTGGCCGACCTTAATGATGCGAGGGTCTTCAGAAGTCCCTATATTAAGGTCGACAGTGGCTTCGTTGAGAAGGGTAGACGTGTCAAAAGGAATAGTCTTGGGAAGATAAGAATCCTCTACTCCCAAATAGGTGAGGACGGAATCGTCATCCGCACAGTGGATAGTGTTGATAGTAGGAGAGTCGTCTCCAACTATTTTAGGGAAGATTAATGGTATAGAAGCGGACCGATTGTTAGTCTCATAGGCTAACGGCCCTAAGGAAATGGTATTGATCAAAAAAAAAAGTTAGGTGGGATGGAAATGTCATCGTCCACATCAAGTGATGCTTCTGACTTAGTGGGGGAAGATGGTTCCTCAGTAGGAAGAGGCTCATCGAGAATAGTGACGGTGGCTTTTGAAAGGGGTTTAAATCCTAAACCAAATTTCTGATGTGGCATGAGAGTAGGAATGGGTTTGAGGTCATGTATACCTTGTTCATATTTTCCCAGGCCAAAGCCTTTCCACGCGCATCGATATAGATAAGTTTTTGCAAACATGGGATTCTGCAGATAATCAAACCCGGTTAAGTAAGGTTTGGTCCTAGGAGGAGAATCTGGGCGATAGTGAGGCGTATCAAGACCACCGTAGATGAAATTAGTCTATTGATTGGGCAGACCAATGGTGACGATGCGACCGAGACCTGGTTGATATTCAGGTTGTTTGTCTGGTCTACCATACTCATTAGGTTTGAGATGGGCATCAAAAGAAAAGAGAGGAAGCTCTCCTAGTGAGAAACGCTGCAATGTCTCTTCTAGATTTTGTAAATCCGGTAGTTTGGTTGCAGGTATGGAAGAAGATGAGGCCCCGTCAGGAGAACATGCATTTTCTTTTAAAGGGGCAGATCTTGTGGTCATGTCGCATTGCGCGGAAGGAAAAGGATCTCCTGGATGAGTATATATTTTTCCCTCATATTGATATTTTAGGCATCGATGGAGGGTGGATGGGACACAATGCATTGCGCGAATCCAGGAGCGTCTGAGGATCATATTAAAGTGGAATTTTCCTTCGACGATGTAGAAGATTTCATGAAGCAGCTTCTTACCTACTCGAATGGGTAAGACCACAGTTCCTAAGGTAACTGCTAGCTGATCGTTAAATGATCGAAGGGCGAAAGGCGGGGGTGACACTACATTCTTTGGTAACTTAAGTTGCTCAAACGTGTGCGAGGAGATGACGTTGAGTGCAGCTCCACTATCGATCATAACACGTTTTTAAGGTAGTGTTATTGATTTGGACTGTGATAAAGAGGGGAGCCTCCAAATCCTCGGAAGAAAGAGAAGGAATTTCTGAATCTTCAAAAGAAATGGTGGTTGATGGTCTATTCAATCCAACAACCAACTCGTAGGGTTGGGGCTCATCTGAATTCACTGCGATGCAACGCAGATTATCGATTAGAGCCTGGCGATGTTGTGGAGAGGATTGGATGAGGTCAAAAAGAGACATTTTGACCGGAGCCTGGGTGAGTTGTTTCATAACACTCTCCTCAACAGACACGGGAACTTGAGCCCGAGGTGCAGCACGAATAGAGACCCTGGGTCGTGGGGCTGATGAGGAAGGAGAAATGCCTTCAGGGGCTGCAGAAATGACAACCCATGGTCGAGATGCTGAAGATGAAGATGGCTTATCATAGTGTTGGGTTCTAGTGGCGATATGGATTGTGTCAATTTGAGAAGGAGGAAGATCAAGTGGAGTGGGACCACTAGAGGTCTGAGTGGATCGTTAAGGCTCAAATGGGGCTAAGATGATAGGAGGTACCTATTCCTCCTCCTCCAGCAAAAGGTCAATTTCTTCCAGAAGGTTCTTGACAACGGCTTGAAGAGCTTTACATCCCTCAGTATCATGACCCGGGGTACGGTGGTAAGCACAAATCAGATCAGAGTTAAACCAGGTAGGTTTAACTCCTTTAGGGTTATAAGGTTTAATCGGAGGAAGGGTTATGGATGAAGATTGGATAAGTTGATGAAGGATTTCAGTGTAGAATCCGGTAGACGAAGAGGAGGATAGAGATGATGAAGATGGTTCTTTTACATTAACCGACTGCCGAGGTAAAAGAACTTGCATGTTAGGTTTAACAGTCTTTTTAGGGATCCTCTTATTTGTTTGGACATTTGGAGGAGCAGTCTTGGGTACTTGGGATGGGAGTAAGTGAGACATGATTGACTTTGGTGGAGGAGGAGCCCCTAAAATAGATTTTGAAGGTGATGGAGATGTGACAAATTTTGTGGTCTTTGGAGACAAAGGGGGTTACTTGGTCGAATTTACTGATGATTTAGATAATGTCGATTTAGATGAGGAAGAAGCTCCCAAAGTAGGTGTAATCGGAGGAACGTAGAGTGCCTTGGTTTTTGGTAGTGAAGATGATGATCCTGATAGAAGAGGTGACGTCTTTTTAGTAGGTAAGTCTATTTTTCGGGGTATTGTTGAAGAATGTGTTGTAGAAGAAGATGATGGCTTTGATAAGTGTGTAGAAGAAGACGCCTTCTCAGCAGGCAAATCTAATCGTTTATGAGGCATAGAGAGAGATTTTTGTGGAAGAGCACCAAGAGTCTTGATGGTCCGAAATATGGGCTTTCCTTTTTCAGGGATGGTGACAACTTCAACGGCATAAGGTGATTGTAACCTTTTCGGAGGAAGCAAGTGGGGAGGTACTGATGGTGTAACGTTAGATTTTGGTTGTCTCGGTTTAGGTTCAGGAAACGAGTGTATAGGTGTTGGTGCTACTTCTTTTGATTTTTCTTTAATAGGCAAAGTAACATTAGTGATGGAAGAAGGGGGTGATGAAGAAGCAGTTCCTTGCGAAGGGACTACTTCTGATGCAGTAATCATGGGTGAAACTACTGTAGGAAAAGAGATAGGAAGGGTCAAAATCGAAGATGCTTCCATCGAAGTCGGCACAATTATAGGTATGTTCACCAAGGGCATAGTTACAGCGGGAATGGGAGCAACAGAAGTAGATGTGTCTGTAGTGGAGACTCAAAGGGATGTAATTGCCTCGAGTATTGAAAGAATGTCTGATGATGAGACAGATGAGGATGACACTGTCTCGGGTATGGATGGAAGGTCAGACAAAGGAGCGGAGAGAGATGACTCCGTGCTTAGTAATGTAGGAATATTCAAAGACGGGCTATCTGAAGATGGTGGAACTCCAGTGATTGATGAAGTGGAAGGAGGTTCTGATTCGATTGATGTGTTTGCAGATGGCTTGGTTTCAGAAGAAGATTCTTCAGTAGAGATGAAGTTGATGGTATGAGTGTTTGGTTTTTGAGACTCTGAAGCATTATGGTTTGGGGCATGATTGGGAAAAGGTTGTTTAAAAACATCGAGTTCCTGATTTGGGGGAGCATTTGGGTTATCCAGAATGAGCTCACCTTTATCAATGAATTTCTGGACAAGATTTTTGAAAGTCTGACATCGTTCAATGTCATGACCTTTGGTTCTATGATAATGATAGAAATCATTTTCCCTATACCAGAATGGACGTTCTTGGTTTTCATCAATATTCCTAATGGGGGGAAGTTCGATCATGTGAACTTCCAACATTTTTTCTAAGATAGAGGCATATGATTCCCCCAATGGAGCGAAGGATCGAGATGATGAAGTCCCTTTTCGAGAGATGAGGGGTCTCTTCGTGGTGTTTGATTAGAAGTATTGTCAGCCCGTGATGCTTTTAATACGATAGCGTTGGTGGATCCTTGATTTTTATCTTTAGAAGGGGAAGAATTTGGTTTGGTACACCGAGAAAAATCTGGTTTAGATTTAGAGCGAAGTTTTAGCTTCCCTTGCTATATGGCACCAGATTCAAGTTTGCGTGCCATTGTAAAGGCTTCTTCAAAGGTATGAAAAGTTTGGATCCTTAAAGTGGAAGAAATGTGATTAGCACAAGATCAAGTAAACAACTCGATTTGTTGGGATTGAGGAAGGGAGAAAGACAATTGGTTGATTATTCCTCTCCAACGAGCGACAAAGTCTGCAATAGACTCATCATCGAATTGGTGAATGTTATAAAGATCTGTGATCGAGATCTTATGCGCTATATTTATTGAAAATTTTTCAACAAACATCTGGGCCAATTGAGAGAAAGAAAACAAGGAATGTTGAGGAATGTTATTGTACCAGTCTAAAGCAGGACCTGCTAGAGACATAGGAAAGGTACGGAGCATAAGCTCCTGATCCTGGACTATGAGGTAGCAAGCATGTTTGAATGCTCACAAATGTTGTTGAGGGTCTTCCCGACTATGAAATTTTGAAAAATTAGGAAGTTCCCATTGGGGAGGATAAGGCTTGAAAGCTACTGAGGGGTGAATGGGTTCATTACACACTTCTTCAAAGGAGTATGAAGGACGAGCCCCTTTTTTGGAGGCTTCCAAGTCTATGATTTTCTTGAAGAGAATTTGAACCACGTCAGATATAGGAGGAGGTACATTGGTATGTCCTACATAAGAAGCAAGTGGTGGATGTTGTTGAGGTGTCAATGGGGGATTCATCTGTTGATGGATAGGATGATAAGAGGAATAACCAGGTGTTCTGGGTGACACCAGGTGGGGTATTTGCTATGAGGTAGCTTGCGTATAGGCAGGCTGTGAGATAATAAGTGGTTGAGAAAATGAAGGTTAGGTGACGGACGGAGCCTGTGATTGGTGGACTCCTATGTTTGTTGATTGAATCGAGACAGATTGAGGAATATGAGTGCCGGCTTGATTGGACATATTGGGGAACAAGACCTGAAAGGGGCCTTCTACTGCCGGATTAGGTATTAAGGGTGCTGATGTTAGAGGATGGGCGAAGGTCATAGTTGCTGGAATATTGGAAGAAAGACCCCCTAGAGGACGAGAAGTAGGAGCCAACTGACTATTCGAAGGGGGTTGACTCATGAAGAGGTACTGACCTTGGGAAACGATGGAGGGCATAGATGAATTAACAGTAATATGCGGGTGTGCAGATGCATTCATTATAGCCAGGGCAGAAGACTTCTCAGAAGTAGGTTGTGGAATACTCGAGGTAACTGCGGTGTTAGGAATAGGTAAGACTATTTGAGAACTGGTCGATATGGTAGGTGGAAGAGAAAAGGGAGGCATAGGGGCCTCGCCCTTCTCCGTGGCTCGAGGCAAGAGAGATGATGAAAACTGCTCTACAAAGGCCTGGGGTGATCCACGAGGATAATCGTATACTTGTTGGATTGGTGGTCCTTGATCAGATATTTGAATAGACTTGTGTACTAGGTAGTCCATGAGGGCTATCGGATTGATGTCGAAAAATGCCTGGAATTCAGGATCCCCGCGGGGAACATAGTCCAAGCCAGATGATATTTCTGAAGGACTAGGGGAAGCTGGACGTGATGGGATTGCTTTGGCTTGATAGAAAGGATTATATGACCATGATGGGGAACCAACTAACAGCGGTCCCGAGGAAGATTGGGGGGGTGCCATAACCTCCACACTAGTGGTGATCTCGGAGGAAGAAGGAACCAGTTGAGCCATTCTTCTAGATTGTGACCAAGTGATAACCATCATAAACACGCAGAAAAGAAGATTGACCTAACTAATGCACAGACAATTCAAGCAGCGCAAGTGATTATCTCCTTTAAATTTTGATGCTTTTAAGAAAAGAAAATGTTAGGGAAGGCTTTTTAGAACAAGAACTACTCAGATAGCCAAACTAAGGATGGTTTGGGTAATGTTTGGTGAGAAGTCCCGAAGGCACTTCAGTAAAAGACCGGTACGTGGCTTGATATAGGGGCCTACCCCCGCACTTCACACACCGCTGCGATAAGGGAGTCGGGTGCTTTGCCAATATATACCAAAATCTTCCGTGAATTTATAGCGTGGCCCGAGTACCGCGTAAGGCTCTTCCTCTTGGATATCACTTCCAAGTAGGCGAGGGCCAGGGAAGGAATTTTGTGTTTAAATGCTTTTATACCTAGTGATTTTGGCTTTGTGTGCCAAGGGTGAAAAATAAAAATCAAATAGTGTCACTACCGATTTTGAATCAATTTTCCAGCCTAATTAAAACTAGATGAAAAAAACATGCAGCAATGACAAAGGAAAAGTTCTTTTTTAAGCACTTAAAAAACGAAGTGTTTGATTTCGATGAAGACAAGTCAAACAGATTCTTTCCCAAATGCGATTAAGTTCTTTTTAAGCACCAAAAATTGAAGTGTTTGGATGTGATAGGCAACTGACAAAGAAATCCTAAAAACGAGAAAACACCGTAAAAGAGGAATACCTGTAGATTTAGCTCTCCAAGGTGTGTGGACTTCAAAAAGCGTGTTGTTGAGCTCTTCCCCTCGAACAATCCCATGAACAAGCAAAGTGCTCCGCAAGAAGAGGTTAAGCAAACACCAAAGAAAACCCAGAAAGATATATCCAGATAACGGTGAAACAGAAATCTCTATTTTTAAGGAACTAGAAAAATTTTGAAGATAACGATTTCGCCTAAAAAAAAGCAAGATTGAAATGATGAAAAGAAATGCTCAAATAGGACTGATAGAAATCAGTGAAGAAAAGGAACAAAGTTCAAAACTAGGAAAGAAATGAACTTACCAATAAGGGACTTTGGTTGGGTCCCACCGGGCATGCCAGAATGTAGATCAAGAATTTCGCGCTTGTTACCTGTCCAAGTTAATGCACCAAACTAAACACAAAAACCCTGAAAAACTCCAATAAAATTGATACCTGATGAAGATGTAGATGGATGAGGAAGCCGATGTAGATAAGACGGGCGCACACGAGCAATTCGCACAATAGATCCGAGTAACCTACAAAACACCGATGCTTGACAGAAAAAGACCACGTTAAAAGATATTTAGGTGGACTGCCCGAGAAGTGGGTCCGGGAAATGATAAGCTTCCTCGGCGGATGTCAGTCCACGTTTTCAATTAAGAAAAGAAGCATACATGATAAGAGATGTAAGTGAAAAGCTAGATTTTCTGATTGCAGTAATAAGACAGAATCTAAACAGCAGACAGAAAGTACAGAAAACAGGGAACTATGAAATAATGCCAGATTTGTGTTACCTGTATCCTTTTACCTATCTGCAGGGAAATCGGCGTCGACTGGGTAGAATCGGCGTCGATTGAGACGGATCGGCGTTGACTGGGTAAGATCGGCGTCGACTGGAGGCAGATCGATCAATCAGGGACTGTGCAATAAGATTCAGGAATTGGAAGGTGAATGTGGTCTGCTGGATGTGCCGAAGTTGGCGAGACACTGGAACAGAGTCACCAGATGATAGATGGTGGTGTGCGATGCTGATGTGATAGGGACAGAGTAACAGTGCTCCTCTCAGGGATTGATTCAGACAGGATCTGCCCCTAATTTGATACAATTGATGCTAAGAAGATCTCTCTTTCTCACAACCTGTATCTCTCTCGCTCTCTGTTCGTGCGTACGTGCTTCCTTTTTTTTGTCTACTCGCTTTTTTCGCTCGTTCGTGGTCTCTTTTTCGGTCCCTAGAACTGAGTTCTAGACTTGCTTTTATAATCGGCGTCGCTCCTAGAAAATCAGCGCCGACCATATGGGTCGGCACCGATCGTGGAATAGACTCCCGAGATTGCCAAAATGAGCGATTTCAAGAAAGATGAGAACTACCCCGAATACGGGAAATATCCCGCTTAGGGAAGAGGAAAAATAGATGTGATACATAGATAGGATAAATTTGGGGTAGATAAGTGATTAAGATGCATGGGAAGAAGCATAATTAAATATTTAATATTTAATCACTCATGGGTAAGATATGATGGGGTGAATTAAATTTAGAGTAAGTGATTAAATCACAAATTGGATAATATCCCAAGGGGATAGTTGGTGACGTAAAACGTGCCCCAGGTTACCTAAGCAAGTAAATGGATGAGAGGGACACTAAATTGAGTAACCAATTTTAAGTGTCTACAATCACATGCCTATACAACACCATGATATACAACAGACGCCGGTAAGGCAAAACACCGTGACTTCACCAAATGAAGTCATTTCAACGTTAGTAGAAAAAGTGAGAGGGTTAGAACTTGCCCAGGAAAATCACCATTCTCAACTCATGTAGGTAGGAAATTCCAAACCTAGCCAAATAGACATCCTCACAGGAATAGGTACGTTAGGCGTGACCCCTCAGTATTCACAAAAAACACCGATTAGAACCACCATTTCTAACATCGTTCCAATACCTCCCAGTCTAGTACAAAATAATCCATTCTTGGACAATACCCCTTCATACTTAAACATGTACTCCAAATCACCACAAGGGAATATATTCTCCTCTCCCGGTATTTTTACTCAACCACAAGGGTTCCCTTATGCTCCTACCAATGCATATGCAACACCATATCGACAACCCATTCCACCTCCACTCCCTCAATAGGCATCATCAATGGTCGAAACCTATGCGATAGGGACATATTCAGAATACTTAAAAGAGCCCTTAGATTTCACCATACGAAGCGTCACGCTTCCAAGACCTCTTCCCGATTTTCCCAAATACAAAGGTGAGGGAGATCCAAATGCACATATCAAAGCTTACGCTACAGCCATCTGAGAACTACTCCCATGGGATGGGGTTGTTGCTAAAATATTACCCAAAACTTTGGAGGGCATCGCTCTCAATTGGTATTATAGAATACCTGAAGCTTCCATCCATTCATTCAAGCAACTCATGTCAGATTTCATCAAGGCCTTTGACATCAACAAACTATCAGGGATAGGAATCAAGGAATTCTTACACATTAAGCAAGAACACAATGAATTCATCCAGAGGTGGCGCACAGTTCTCTATTCTTCAGCAAGTTCTCCAAACATGGATTAGATGGAACTATGCAATCTATTCCTTCATTCTCTCAACAAAGAGGTAAAGGAAGAAGTCCAGAAGTTCCCGCTAAGAACTTACGATGAATTACTTGAGAGTGTTCTCCGAATAGATCAAGCGGAAATTGATAGTGGTCGTAAGACATATGGAGCAAACGGGAGGTTAATCACCTCCAACTAAAACACTACAACCTATCCTACTACCACGAATGTCAATCAAGGACCTAAAATTCTTAATAAAAATCACGGAGTGACAACAGATGGAGTAACCAATCAGACTAGAAAGGTAAATGTTGTGAATACTCCACCACAAATAAGCAATCAACGAAACAATAACTTTAATCCAACAATCAACACAGTGGATTTTAATCAGCTTCCCCCACAACAAAAACAACGGATGAGCTAGAGCTACCCCTAGCCCCGCCTGATTTTGAAGCCCTACATGGGATCCAAATCAAAATTCAACCTAGTATCAAAACCAGAATTCAAACCAAAAACAACAAACACAAAACTTTAATAGGTAACGGTTCGATCAAAGTTTTAGGCCACAATATACACCAAGCCAACAAACTAGGAATTACAATCCTAACTCCTATTGTGGTTTTCACAAAATCCATAGATGTAATTGTTGATGCAATAGCAGGATTTGAGCTTTTATCTCTCTTGGATGGATTCTCGGGATACAATCAAATCAAAATATCTGAACAAGACCAAGCTAAAACCACATTTATAACTCCTTGGGGAACCTATTGTTATGCTGTTATGCCATTCGGTCTCAAGAACGCTAGCACTACATACCAGTGGGCTATGACGTATATATTTCATGATCTTATTCATAAAATTGTAGAATCCTACGTAGATGACTTGTTGGCCAAGGCCAAGAAGTGTTGTGACCATCCAGAAGTGCTTCGGTGTCATTCTTTCACGTCTGATAGAATACAGAGTCACGCTAAATCCAGAAAAATGTGTCTTTGGTGTGACAGGAGGGAAGCTCCTAAGTTACATTACATCATCACGCGGGATCGATGTTGACCCAACCAAAATTAAGGTTGTTCTCAAAAAGGTCCCACCTTCGGATGAATCTGGAATCAGATCATTTCTCCAAAAAATTGGTGTGATCTGGAGATTCATCCTAGACATAAGTTTCACCATTCATCCAATCAACAATATACTCAAGAAAGATTATAGCACTGATTGGACCGAAGACTGCAATGAAGCTTTCAACACAGTTAAGCATTTCTTGTTATCACCACCTACGCTAATGCCACCTAAGCCAGATCACCCGTTAATTTTATATTCACGAGCCACCAATGCCTCGCTAGCCTATATGCTGGCTCAAGAAGATGATGACAATGGAGAACGTGTGATCTATTTCATCAGCCAGACATTGCTTGACTATGAAACATGCTACACACAAGCAAAACAAGAATGCCTCGCCATAGTCTTTGCAACAAAATGCTTAAGATATTACATGTTAAATCAAGAAACAAAGGTCATTGCAAAAACAGACCATTTACGAACTTTCCTCACGCATAGGGTCCTTGTCTAAAAAGGTTGGGCACTTTATAACCTTAATGGGTGAATTTGAAGTAACATTTGTAAATCAGAAGTTAGTTAAAGGAAAAATCATCGTGGACTGGTTAGCTGATAATCCATTAGACGGAGGTGATCTAGTAGATCTGTACTTTCCAGATGAGTGTGTATACTACGTCGAAACCTGACCTTCTATCTCTGAGTGTCCTTGGTACACTGATATCATTAATTATATCATGGACCATACATATCTAGAAGGTGGTTACGCATTATCGTAGCTAAATACATCATCATAGAACAAGTCCTCTATCAGAAAGAATTTGATGGAAAGATTCTAAGATGCGTCGACATTTAAGAATCCAAGAAGATTCTCCATGAATCTCATAGCGGAATGTGTGGAGGCCACTTCAGTGGCCATGCCACCACTCGTAAAATACATCGAATGGGCTATTTCTGGCCCACTCTAGAGCACGACGCAGTAGAGTTTGTATGAAGGTGTCATAAATGCCAAGAATTCTCTCATGAGATTCACATGCCGGCACAAGCTCTACAACCAATCACTAATCCATGGCCCTTTTCTACGTGGGGCCTAGATTTAATAGGGAAGTTCTCTCCCTCATCTACAGATGGCCATAATTTTATAATCACAGCCACTGAATATTTTACCAAGTGGGTAGAGGCTATGCTTCTGACTACTGTACCAAGTTCTGTAATCGCCAAGTTCATTTTGAACCAAATCATTTACAGGTACGGTGTCTCACAAGTCATTATCTCATATAATGGGACTTATTTTAAGAATGACGAAGTTCATGAATTATGCAATAAATTTAAAATAAGCCATCATACAGCCTCCTTGTATTACCCTCAAGCCAATGGACAGGCTGAGGTGACAAACAAAACATTAAAATTCATTCTCCTTAAAACGGTGAAAGAAACAAACGAGATTGGCATTTAAAGTTATATCCGGCCTTATGGGCCCACCAAACCTCAATAAGGACACCAACAGGAGAGACTCCTTTCTCGCTAGTATTTGGGGCAGAAGTAGTTCTCCCGCTTGAGGTTGAAATACCCAGTCTCTGCATTTCATTACAAGGGATTCTGGATGAAGACGCTTATAGAGAAGCACGTATCTCCCAACTAGAAAGCCTAGATGAAGCTAGGTTAGATGTTGAACAGTGGAACATATTCTATGCTGACCAGATGTGTCGGCAGTATAACAAAAAGGTCTATGAACGTGACATATATGAAGATGATCTAGTTCTAAGGCTAGACATCCGGATCAATAAAAAGACCGGCGAAGGAAGGAAGTTCCGGCCCAAATGGCTAGGCCCATACCGAGTCATGAAGGACTACGGAAATGGTGCATATCTCCTACGTATGCTGGAAGGTGAGGAATTTGGTGAAACATTCAATTTCCTACACCTCAAACGATTCTACACGTAAGCAGCTAGCACTACTTGTATAATTATATCTACATTGCATCTTCATATAGATTAGGATCATTTTGTCCACTTGTTTCGTACAAAAAATTGTGATCAAGGAATTTTTTCTCAAAGCAATTCATTACAAACTCATGATGTTATTGGCATAAGCACTCTAATCGTACTTCTCTATTTCCATGATATCATCAAACTATTCCAGAATCATTTCATCAAATAAAGCTAGATATGACAAGGTATTAACAGTAACCATGTCAAGATCTGCGGGTTTATTCTCACTTTTGGTTTCTTCTTAGGATGGGTGTCTTGCCTATGGTCTGTTCTTGAAGCTTCATGGTGTCACATCTATCTCGTGCGTATATCTCTTTGGAAATAAGAACACACTGAAATTTTGCTGGAGTAAACAAGTCAAATATAGATTAAACAGAAAATTTTAAACTTACACATTTCCTTTCCCCACCAACCTTTGGTGATAAGCTTACGTCTCTTACTAGTGACGTAGGGTTGGGAAAGGATGGAAATGCCATTACTCACCTATGCCTTGCCTATGGTGATAAACCCATGCTTCTTACTAGTAACATGGGGCAAGGTGTGGGGGGTCCTTATGACAAAAAAATGTAAAAGTTCATAGACAAACAATTCAAATCTTGAAGTCTTGAGTCAAAAACAAATGAATCAGATGTCCAAAATTCGAAGAGAATTAAAAATCCTAAAACCCAGATTTTGTCTACCATGTGGCCATCTACGGATCTAAGTCTAGATAAACCGCAAAGCAATTTGCATCCCAAAACTATGAAGTCACTCGAGTGGAGTGGGCTTGTAGCATCCTAATTTGATTCCGTCAAAGCTTTGTCTATCTCTCATCAATATCATTTCAACACATTTCATAGCTTGTGCCCTTTCTATCTCTCGATGATGAGCCCTCGCATCTTACTAGTTGTGTGGAGTTAGGAGAGGGGAAGGTCTACCTGCTCATCATACTGGTCTGTCTTCACCACTTTGCTAAAACAAATATGAAGTATCCAAAATTGCTTACAGAAACTAATATTCAAAATCACATTGTATCTACATTATCATATATCAGCATCATGAAATAAAAAAAGAAAGTAAAACATTTGTATCATTTGTTCTCCATTGCATACATTCTAAAGAGCACACATGCATAACATCATAATTTACATGAGGAAACTGGAAAGGAAACAAATCCATGAATGCCAAAAGTCTGATCCAAAAAGAATATATATATATATCAAAATTCCTGTACAATGCCATCATGCGCTAAGCATGGTCAAAATGCTCAAAGAGCCCGGGATATACAAAAGAATATATCATAAATAATCTAGGAGATCCAAGTGGCTTCTCAACCCCTATGAGACCCCTCCGAAGGTGCACGCCCGCACCTAGGACTCCAGCTACACGAGCGCTTTGAGTGCACGGAGGGCTCAGGATCCCGAGGGGCAGCTGCATTCTCACCACAAGAATGACTCCTCATCAAGTGCTCGGCTGTCCTATACCCTGCTAGCTCCATGCGGATAGTTGATACCATCCTGGCTACATGCCAAATTGGGGCAAAAATGTCAGTGTGTCTACCAGTTACTGAGGGCTCCCCAGCATCCACAGACAACTATGCGCGGGTCCTCTCGATGGGGATCATCAGGGTATCCGTGCATACTCTCCGAATCAGGGCTCACCACTCATCGACGGTCTCTGCAAACAAAGGAGAAAACAAATTAGAAACAAAACAAGAGATAAAATAAAAGAGCAAACAAAGGGAGAGATAGCAACTAAGGAAATCCTAATTAAAAACAAACATTAAAAGGAAGGATGGTAACTTACTCAAATCACCAGGCCTCCAGGATGGATCTCTAGGGTCAGCACCTGCCACAGATGTTGCCGCTGACTGAGGTGCTCCCCCCATGGCTGGAGTAATGTAGCATCCTACAATGGACTCATCCTCCCCACCATGGCCCTGAGAGAGTGGCTCCTCTAAAACTAGAGTAACTCTCTCCGCACTCTACTCAGCCCTCTCTGCCTGCATGATATCCTGAGTGTCATGCCACTCAGGATCACTGTCCTCCTCAGTCTCCTCCTCTGTCTCTCCCCCTGTAAACTCCTTGAACTCGGAGTCTATGTCGATAGGGTCATCGCTGCTATGGGCAGGACCCACAGTAATCTGAAGCAAGGGGCCTAAGGTGCATCGGCTCTCCCTCGAGCACGTACTACCCTCCTAGCTGCAATAGGAACACCATGAGTAACAACTATCCAACCCTGACCTCTGGGACCCCCTCTGGCCTCTCGAACTGACCTGTATACTGGTGCTACCAGGGGAAGCATGCCCATATAGGGTAGGCCAAACTACTGAGGAACTCGTCCAAAGGGGTGTATCTCCACTCGCCCCACTCTGTTAATAAGTTGCCCTGTGGTGGAGCAGGAGATCAAATTAAGAGCCTCCTCACCCCATATACCTACCATGGTCTGATGTGGTGTGGCCTCCATGTCATCGGTGGTAAGAGAAGCAACTGGCTGAGGAGGTTCTCTGAGCACCAACATATCTATCCATCTGGCTGCCCTCACAACTCCGAGATCTGTCACCTCTACACCTCTACCATAAGGAATGAATTGCTTATAAACCCAACTCATGACTAAGGTCAGGTGGCTCAAAGACTGCCCCTATACAAGTCATGGTAGGTAGTCCCAAGTATGTCTACTCCCCAGGCATAAATCCGGCCATGGCCCTCAAACTTTGTAATGATGGGGGACCAGCAGTACAGTAATGTGTCTCCTCCCTTGTCCCCGATCAATCTCGAGGCAAGGATCCCCATAATAGCCTGGCGAAGCAAGGGGATGGGAAAACTAGGAATAGATCGAACTCTGACCCCCTTCTTCGAACCGATGGAGATGACTACATCTCCCATATAGGAAGCCCACTGTGCTATCTAGGCCCGTGAACCTGCTGTCTTGAGGGTGAGTCATCCCCTGATGATCGGGACCCCCAGGATATGATAAACATCCTCTAGTGTGATGGTCCACTCACCTCGGACCCCTGGTAATCGGAAGGTGTTCCGATCAGCATCCCAATAGGAGAATAAGTCATAAAGAATGTGACTGGATGGTGCAACATGTGGAACACGTGAGATACGTAGTATCCCGGCCCTCTGAAGAGTGTCCTCGTCATCCTGTGAAAGTGCATCTAGTACTGCTGGGAGCCAGTCACACTCTCTCTCTCGGCTCCACCGAATGTACTCCTCTCTCACCTGCATACACCCAAAAACACACAAAACAGAGCAAGTTAAAATCCGAGTGATATTAGAAAAATCATGAAAACACATAGAAATGCTACAAATGTAAAAACAATCTCAAACAGGTGTTCTTTTGGCATTCTGTTCAAAACCGCCGCCTTGAGCAGGGAGGTGGTTTCGTAACCGCCGCCCTGAATAGTGTGGCGTTCATGTAACTACCACCCTGGGCAGGGCAGCAGTCGTTACCCAAAAACCCACGCGGGTTTTATACCCTAAAAGAAGCCTAAAAATGCCAAAAGAGGACCATTTTAACTAAAACAAGGCCTACCCAGTAGGTACCCCCCTAGATGGACCTTTTGAACCTAGCATTTTCAAAAATAACCCCCCCACGACAAATATTTTAGCATTTTAAAATTGAGGAGGTAAAAACGATAAATTGAGGAAAACTAACCTTTGATCTTGCGGTTCGATGATCTACACGAGGAGGCATGATCGCTATCTCACCATGAATGTTTTGACTCTACTCACGTAAGAAACCATCACCGTGGGTCCCAGAGCTCAGAATCAATCAAATCAACACACACAAATGAATAGGAAAATGGGCCCACTTTCATATATATAGCAACCTAACTTGTTTTAAAATACTTTTTTCACAGGTTTGGAGTGCCGACGGAGGTAAGTTCTTACCCCCGCATAAATGGTACATCCTCATTTCCCATTATTTTAGTGTTTATTTTCCGATCTATCTTGTCTATCTGCACTTGAGTTCTCTTTTCATTTTACAGGGAGTGGGAATTTTGGATGGCGTCATTTTGACACACGGGCGTATCAAGTATAACTTCCAACTTCCCATTTCGGGACCGCCATACTCAGACCCACCATTTTACACCTCTTCATGGCTAAAACGCTTCTCTGAGGGGGCAATATGTACATACCCAAAATTGTAGGGTACTGCGCTGCCGAAACAATGTAACACGTACCCCAATGATGATACAAGTCTCCTCGTAAGGTGTTCAAGATCTAGAAAAGCTCCCCAAGTGTGCATTAACATTCTGTATGCCCCACTTAGCCCCCACATTCTTTGTTTTTCTCTTTTCCCCTCTTTTCTTGGCCTTTTGCTCTTTAGTTACGGAACCGCCGCCCTGCCTGGGCGGCGGTCTCATGACCATCGCCCTAAGCAGGGTGGCAGTCCTGTAACCGCCACCCTGCTTAGGGTGGCGGTCCTTTACGTGTTTTCCAAAATGCTCTTTTAACATGACTCACGTAAATTTCAGCATTTACCAAATTTTTTTCACCGCCATAAGCTTGCATTAATGATTCTAGTTCCCTGGAATAGTGTTTTACCATTGTTTATAGTTTAAAAGATCAATTTGCTTTTTACCCTGGGTAAATGCAAATGCTATAAATAGTTGGCTTGTGCTCAAGAAAATGGCCCCTCAAATTTGCCTCTGAATTTCTCATTGCAATAGATTAGTCTTTCATTTTACTTAGAATTCTTAGTTTTCTTTCATTGCATGCTTAGTTAGTGTTGTTTTGTTGTTAGGAACCCACATATCCATCTTGTACAAGTGTTGTTGATATTTTATCCAATCCATTGGAATAGAATAGTTTGTTTTCAATAGGAAGCCATTAAAGTTGTAGGTTTTTTTCTTCAAATAGGATAGTTTCAGGTTCTGGATGTTTTATGTTACATGACTCGCAATAAATCCCGCTAGGAATTACATAAGCCAAGCTCTGTACTCTTGTGCTATCCCTCTCCTACTCACATTGTATTCAGTCTGTATCTTAAGCTACCTTTGTCCCAATATCTACTTCTACTAATGCTAGCATTACATGCTTTTCTGGATCCACGTGAACACGAAGGAAGGAGGAGATCACACTGAGGGGACAAGATCACACACACCATCGGATTCACCACTATTCTACAAAATCCAGGTTCTAGCTTTCAAAGTTCTAATTAGAATCATATCAAATAGAGTAGTTAATTACTTTATTTCAGTCAATCTTACTTTCAATATTGCCAGGGAAGCTGTGGGGATTGATAGTTTCTAAAAAACTATGATTCTTTCCTCACTTCTGAGGTAGGATCGAGAGTCTTTCAAATAGACTAGATCAGTTATTTCATTGCTTAGAATAGATTTACAACTGCACAGGCAAGTAGCTATACTCAGTTACTTTGTTTGTTTTAAAATTCGACACTAGGTTAATTGTCAATTTCTGGAAATATTAAAATAGCTTCTCTTTCAAATTCATTTAAAAAATTCATCAGAAAATAACAAAAATATAGAAGTTATATATTTTATAGACATACTTCGCATAGTTAATTTTATTTTGCTGCATTTAGTTTACATTATTGCTTTTGTATGACAATCACGGGACCTAGAGAGCCCAAGGAATACGTATTCGAGCCAATCGTGCCCCAACCCAATCTCGTCATAGCCATAACTGATATAGATCAGAATCTCAGGATCCAAGTCTTCCAAACAATGGTAAACTTACAACAAATCAGTTTCCAACTGCACGGGTTAAACATAGAAGACGACCAAGCACACACATTTTGGTCAAATCAACCAAACTACAGATTACCCTAGATTCATATCTGCATGACTGTAGAAGGGTTTGAAAGAGAGAAGACCTTTGGTTGTGATCCTTTGGTCCCACAGCTAGATGCAAGAGACACTCTCACAGATATAGATACCAGCTTGAGAATTCAGGTTGCACAAACGCCTGTAAGATATTCTGAGAAGATCACGCAATTATTAATTCTGAATATAGAAGCTGAAAAGGCATATGACTATTAGATATCAGGGATTAGGGATTGATCCCGCACATGACCATAGTAGGACCACAACAAATACGAATCTACGGTTGTGACCCAAAAATCCCATAGCCCAACGAGCCCATAGGTGAATCAAACATAGATGTTGGCCTACGTACACTAGTATTCAGATCTACTCCACTTCCACCTATCATCATCAAACAGTTATCCTTGCTAGACATAGCAGCTAACAAAGCTAAGGAGTTCTTGACTAGTCCAGAGAATCACCCATAGATTCAATTATATTTACCATCCACCCTATGACTTTATCTGGAGATATACACGAAACTATCCCAAGACATTTTCCACGTATTCCACAACCTATAGACTGAATCACGCCAGAGTTTGATATTGATTGGAGCCTTCGAGCAGTCATCCTTACTGATCGATCTATCACACCAGTTCAGGTTAGGAGGGCCTTCTTTGTCTTAGATTTGAAATTTCCACTAGTGCACGTCGAAGACATCAGATTACCCAATTAGCTTGTCTGCATCCCACACATATTTTAATCTCCACAGGCTGTCTCGGCATGACTTCAGGAGGTCGGGTGCGAGGAAAATTTTCTTGTAGATTTCCATGCTCGCTTGTCACTTTTCCATCGTACATGGACCATAATCTATTCTCTCTCCATCTATATCCCTAACCCAATTATTACGTTAATAATCATACCCCTATCCCAGAACAAGTCCCTTAAGGCACCCACTCCCAAAAACAGATGCATTAGCAACCTCTAACCTGGAAAGATAAATTTCTTATAACATGTATGAAAATAGAAAGCGTAAAATTTTAGGTGGATATATGTATCTTTATGTATTATAATCCTAGACATAATGTACTAGCTATAGAAGCCAAGTTAACTTAATAATTAGGTGCATATAGTATGTTGCACCAACGCATATTGGTTACCATTCCTAGTGTTCCTTATGAATACCCTATTTATCCCATTATAGTGCCTCTTATTACTATGACCTAATAGGGTGTGTCTCATACAAAGATAAATTTTGCATCCCATTCATAGTTTTGATCATATCCATAGATAAACTTTACAACATACAAGTTACAACTTCATCATGAGCAATGTTTTACATATTCTAAATCACAAATATAGCATGTGTTACCTATCCACGTCTGATGCATAATATTTTTACACTAACCTTATGATCATGACCTATATGTCACACCAATGTAATCTCCACATACACACAAAGACCCTCATGTTATGAGGACTACTTTTGATACACAACTTATGTATTCACGAGCTACCAATGTAGATGTTTTAGGATGTTATGTTATATATGGATATACCTTATATGTAAAATATGGATATGTTATCTTAAACATTTATCCTTTCCATCCCACATACACCATATTTTTTGATAGTCGACATCTATATGATCATTCCATTGACATGATAAGTTGATAGCCTCCTATGATTTCCTTATGATTTGAGAACAATCATTTTCATATATCTTATTTTACACGAATGTATCTTTTACTCAACCACCAATGATATATTCTCATAACACAATATTCATTGTTGTAGTCAATGAAGAGGGAATAATCCAATAATACAAAACATTTAAAGGGTTTGATGTGATCATTGAGGGAATAATAATCACCTAAGACCCCACCTCCTTTACTCTATTTTTTTATGTTCTATGGCCCCATTCCCTTATTACATTACAAGTTAGTATTTTATTTTTAAAGTTTATTATGTTAAAGAAGATAAAAAACAAAATGAGAAAAGTATAAAACCATGACCTGCATGTGACTTATGTATCTATCAAAAAGACTTAGACATTGTTTTTATTCAAGTTTAGAACTCTACATACCTTACATCCTTACATAATTACTTTTCAAAGTATAAATAATATAATTGTAGATACCTTAATATATGGACACTATACACACACTTTATGATTTCTTAAGCATTATACTTTGTGGAAACTGAACACATTGGGGCATATCCTAAATTAAGGTATCATATATATAGCATGCTTATATCATTTATTTCACACTTTGAGGATTAAAAATTCTAAAATATAGAAATAACATGAGCAAATAGGCATATAATATGAAAAATCTAAGCAAAAATATACAATGGAGTAACTAAGGTGATAAATGATGTAAAAATTCTAAAATATAGAAACTCCAAGCACACACAATAATAATGACTTATTTAATAAAAATTTGGATTAAATATACAATGGAGTAACTAAGGTGATAGAACATGATATGAAGAAATGGTTTCTAATGCAATAGAGAACATAACACGATGCAAGACTTAGAGGTAAAGTGGAATGAATAGGAAGATGTAATTTGGCCAACATCATAAAATAAAACACTGAGAACATATATGAAGACTACTCAGATCTGGTTTTGGAATTGAATAGGAATTGAGATAATTGGCCAAATAGGGGCACCCACAAGTGATGAACAAGTGTGCTAAACAACATCATAACTACTCAATGTAAATTGTAGGAATTGAGAATAATACCAAATAGGGGCACCCACAAATAGACAGGGGTGTTTGGGTGCTAGTGACCAGATCTGGGCACCTATGACTATGCAAATGTTTAGGATCTAGTTTTTGTTGTGTCACAAGGTTTTCAATGTTGTTCCTTACTAATATTTTTACATTTGTTTCTTGATCACCAAAAGTACTTGTAAACTGCAAAATAGAAGTTCACCTGCATATATGCACAAACCACATCTAACCTAAAAAGGAAAATGTATAATGAGGAGTCAGACTGACCAAGATGATCACCCCGAGAGTGAACTTATGAGCGAGTTTTTCACTACATCTCAAACTCCTTGTAGTTATTGTGTGTGTGTAAGAACTCTTCCCTAGGATTCCCTTGTGTAAGATACACAAATGATAGTGGGATGTATCTAGAATGTAGCAATGTAATAGTATGTGTGGATGGAATAGAATAGACTTCAACCTGTTATGTAGTGTATGCATAAATGATTCATCCATTTTGCCTTGAATGAGTTCTAGATGGATGCCTTGGAAGTTCTTCATTTCCTTTGGAATGTAAGCTTAGGTGATGATAGTAATGCTTAGTGTTTGGTCCCTCATTTTAAAAACATAGCTATGTATGTATATGATTCCCTAGTTTGAATTTCGTAATTAACAACTTGAATTCCAACCCATAAGAGAAAAATATTCCCAAAAAATAAAAGAGACCTAAAAAATATCGAATAAGGTAAGAAATGGTAAGTGGCACCCAGAAGGGACATGATTTCTTAGGAGCTTTTATCTTGGATGGGCATTAGTTTTCAAAGCCATAAAAGATATGTAAGTTAAGTTATGACTGGGCCGTAGGGAGTGTAAGACCAATTAGAAAACAAAGTTAAAAGAAAAGAGGCCAAAGATAGTTGTCAAACACTATTTTTCTTTCTTAGGATTCATGTCAATGCTACCATATTGTTAGGACCTAGAAATGTATCCAAGTACGTGATTTAGTGTCTACATTTACCCCCGCTTTATGTTTTTAAGTGAATACTCGATAAAATAAATTTGATAAGAGATGTGTACCTTATGATCTTATAGAGTGTGTGGCGAATAGCATGGCGTGTGGACAAGTGAAAGATGATGTGATTGTAAAGTGAAGCGTGGAGACTGGGAAAGGAAAGTGACCCTAGTGGTGAAGAGTATGTGTTTCTTGTACATGTTTTTGTGCTTATATATTTTATTGTATGTTGCTTCTTGTTGCTTATTAAGGATGGACTTGTAAAAGAAGAGAAAAAGAGTATTCAAAGTCTTGTGTATGAAAAATCTAACCAAAGTATGCAAACGTATGTAAAAGTGTGTAAAATTAGTAGTAAAGGAAAGTTTTCACCTTATGTAAAAGAGTATAAATGATAGAAATGTGTCTCGAAATTCTATGAAGAGTGATTTTTTTAGGATATCTCACACTGATAGTGAGTATTTTGGGTGATCTCACGCTAAGTGCAAGTTTTTTTATCGATCTCATGTAGAGTGTTTGTTTTTTGGGTGATCTCACGCCAAAGAGCAAGTGTTAGGGATAGAGGTCTAGTGTTACTCTCCTTCCATGAATCTTCCTAATAAGCACCATTTCAAATGGTGCCTGCTGATTTTTCTGAATTAGTTTCTAAATTGTACCGATTGAAGGAGATAAAATGCATTCTGTAACTAGAGGCATGTGCCTCTTACTATATAAATTCTCTAAAGAATTATGCGAACTATGTTGATATGAGAAGATAAATTTCTGTACACCTAAGAAATTAGAGCCCAAGGGAGGACATAGGTTCCAAGGCATTACTGTCTCATTCTAGGCATTGGCGTCTATATTGTGTTTGAGATCCACTTGTCATAACCCAAAAACAATAGGATACAATAGCAAACAAGATCAAGAAAAATGTATAAGATAGTCATGGTTGAATGTAATCTTGCAATGCAAATGCTACACATGAATCACCTATTGGGATATTAGAAAGATAAACAACATGTCATGAGCATGTATAAATCAACAAAAGGTAAAGTAACTGCAATGAGATGTAACAATAGAAATTGTGTGATATGTGATAGTAGTGGAAGGTATATGCCCCTAAGAGCCTCTGTGGGCTTGGTAAAATGTATTATCAAGAATCATTGCAACATTTGAGAACCTCTAAGAAATTTGCATTCATTGTAAATTAACAAGTAAATGTGCATGTGTATATATATAAATATGATGACATACTAAATATCCAGCTAACATAGTAAAAATCATGTAACATGTAAGTAGAAAAATCTAACAAGATTAGATGCAACCAAGATATGAAAATGTTATGTATGAGTGTGATGGAGTGGAATAAAAATTCTGAAAAATGATAGGATAAATGTTCCCCCCAACGGATGTGTATGAGATGAGGTTCATTTATAATAACCCTCAACAGTAAATAATGAACCATAAAACAATAGTGTTTCATTAGGCAATGTGTGTAAATAGATGCTAGAAATATGTATCATGAAGCACAAAATGTGAAGTGTGAATGATGTGAGGTTCATTTAAAAATTATACCCTCAGTAGTCGATTATGAACCATGGAACTAGAGTGCATCATAGGGTAATGATGATATAATGTATGTATCAAAGGGTTTTGAAAGTGTCTAAGAAGATTAGTTAGGAGGCATGGAATACAAAGTGTTGTAATAGATACTAAAGACAACTAATAAGAATAGAAGGGGTGGAAGAAAGTGTGATGCCCCCCAAGTGTGTGATGAGAGGAGTATCTAGTAAACTCATCTAGGAGATCAACAGTGTTAGGATCGTAGACAAATGGATCTAGATTAGAAACTTGAGAGGAAATGGTGTAGGGTTAATCTTATAAAGAGCCTATGTGGCATAAATTGTACATGCCCATAACATATTCTTCATTAGTAAAATGAGGTTGAGGACAATTGTGTGCATACCAAAAAGTTGAATTTTGAGTATAGCCAAGGAATGAATCATTGCATATAGAAACACATAAAAAAGGCATTGGAAATGAGATATCCTTTTTATTAGGATCCAGGATGCCACTAATGTAGTCAAGCCAAGACTGCCCAATTGTGAGTAGATAGGAATGAGGAGTACATGCAAGGAAGACTCATAAATGGAACATGAAAAGGCCATAAGAAATGGTAACAAACACACATTCATGATATAGTTGAGGAGAGTATGGTGGAGGAAGGAGATCAATAATTGTGAATCCTAGGAATGCTAAGACATCATGTGTGTAAACAGTTTTATAGAAAGTACGGTCGAACAAAATATGAGGTCATTAAGAATCCTATATACAAAGAGTGCATGTGAAGGGATCCTAGTGTGGCACAAAATGTATTTGGGGAGATGTAACAAATGGTAAGATGTCCAATGTATGGAAATTCCCCTAGAAAGGTATCATGGAATTCGTGGAAGGAGAAGGTTTCTTGAATTTATATTCGTCATGGCCAATAACAACAAAATTATCCTGGAATTAGGATTCATCTATTTTGACAAGAGTAAATTTAGATTACACAATATTTCATCTTTAAACTCTATGACATCAACCTCATCAAAGAAATCATAAGTGCTGACATTATCTTGATGGATAACATTATCAAGGATATTGGTAGGGATGGAGTTAGATGTAGAATTAAGAGGAGTCATGATAGTTGGGGAAATAGTATCCATAGAGGTAGACATGGTCGGTGATATGAGATCATTAGTATGGGTAGGAATAGATGGAATGCATGTAGAGGTAGTAGAGGAAGTAGGAGCGCTAGATTAACCAACATTGTAGTTACTGATATTACGATATCAAATAGGGTGTGATGGAGGAATGTGCACAGTAGTGATGGTTCTATATGGTAGAACTTGAACGGGTTAGGGTTAGTGAAAATGGTATGTTCATAGCCATTATGTAATAATTTAATGCACATGTAAACTATGGAGGGAACATCATGCATTGCATGAATCCATGATCTACCAAGTAAGTAATTGAATTGGAATGAGGCGCCGATAACAAAGAATAAAGTAGGAACAATTTTAGGACCAACATGTAGAGGTAAGGTGATAGTGCCCATATATGTGTGAGTAGTGGAATCATAGCCACGAATGATTTGAGAGGATTTATTAATTTAAATCTTAAGAAATGCCCATTTTCTTGAAGAGGGATATAAGACATAGATTTATATAAGATCCATTGTCAATGACTACACGCTTAATACAGATGGATCCAATAGTAGCATTGATAAGAAAAGGTGTAAGGGGATTGTCAGCAGCAGAGGGATGGATATCCTCATTGCTACAAGATATAGAATGTGGTAGATTTTTCAGGGATTTAATGAGGTGAGTAAAGGTAATAGGTGAATTATTGCTTTCAATGTTGATGGAACAAAGAGCGACCTCTAATGTATGATGAAAATTGTGTACGTTACACAAGAGATCATAAAGAGTGATTTTGGCTACTATATTCTTAAGTTTCTCAATGATTTCATAACCCTTAGATGTGGTCATAAAAATTGTAGGAGTAATATACGATGAAACATAGACATGTGGAGCTTTAGGAAGATGAGTGCGGTGAGTGGTGACTACATTGATGGTTCGACCAGGTATTGGAGTGATGAAGTAAGGAGGACGTTGAGCATGGACTTGAATTAAATCAACAATGGTGGCAGCCATGCAAAAAACCTTGGTGGGAGTATAAGATGGATAAGAAGATTGATCCATGAATTCCAAAGAATGGGATAGATTGTGATGCATTCTCAAATGGTGGGGTTTGAGCGTTGGGGTTCACCAAATGATTTAATGAAAAATTGTATTAAATATATATTGCAGAGTAACTAATGTGATAAATAATGTACAAATGCTAAAATACATAAATGAGTAAGTAAACAAGCATATAATATGAAAATCCTAATAAAAGAGGAGAGATAAGAAGACTTATCTAGTTTTCGATTGAACGGGAAGTGATATGGGAAAGGTAAAGTATTGAAAAGGATGCAAAAAATGTTATCAACCAAATAGAAAACAAAGGACAAAGAAAAGAGGCCAAATATAGTTATCAACCACTAGTTTTCTTAATTAGGATTCGTGTAAATGTTACATGATTTCAGGACCTAGAAATGTACCCAAGTGTGTGATTTAGTGTCTACACCTAAAAACCTTTTCCCTTTAGTAATACCTACCATGTTTGGGCATACCTACACCGATGACATCTCACATAATGATCTTATCTTGATTATATCTTTAAACACCAATCCATTTGTGATACAAATCTTATATTATTTATTTTTTACCACCTTATACCATATGTAATTTTATAATGTGATTCATCTAATGATAAAAAATTTTACCTTTAGGTAATAATTTGATATGATCCATGCTTACTTATTTCCAACATTACTCTAGTAATTACATATTACACTCTCCAATGCTTATTTGACTGTTATCGGGCCATAGATCCTATTTTTGACTATTTTGCATTATTTCATACATCACTCAATCTAAGGACATTAATTTCTATAATTTGTTTGATCCATTATGATTCCATGTTACAATGTTTGAATCTCATAAAAAAAAAAGAGAAGGGTAGGGTAGAAAATAGAATATTCAAATTGATGCATACACTCCATTTCACAATTTCACAATGTTTAAGGGGATGGTTAATCAAAACTTAAAGTGTTTTGGGAATCATAATTCTCTAAAAAAAATTGAGCTAGCACTGAGGTAAAGGGTTGTGGAAGAGTGAGGATTTTGAATTTGCATATATGTATATATTGTTAACTCAAAGATTTATAATGAACATCTAAAACAAATATTCAAGACACAAAGGACCTTATAATAAATTAATTGTAATATGAAAATTGTAAATGCATAATTCAGATCCTAAAATAATTTAAACTCCAATATGATTTCATTCACATAACATATGCTTTTATGTAATGTAAAAGAGAGAAAAAAAAATATATGAGTAACTTACTATACACACTTAGGACTTCTTGGACTACTACAACTCATGTAATTACTAAACTCTCCCCCAACCCCCTAAATAAAAAATAGTCTGCAACATTGATAAAACCATATGGTTTGCAACCACCTCAAATTAATACCCGACATGAATAAAAAAACTAAATCTTAAAAATAACACAAACAACTAAAACTTCTACTAAAGGACAAAAAGAAATCGTGAGAGAGTCATCTTAATAAAAATTCCTCGAACTACTCTTCTAAAAAATAACTAGGTATGTCAAGTACCAATCTTAATGAAAAATTCCATCATCATGTTAGGCAAGTTCCATGCAAACCAAAATATTCTAAAATCTAAAACGAAACTATGAACTATTCTCATTTCCAAACCCCTTAAGCTCACCCTCTATTTCCATACTTTTTTTCTTAAATAACTTCTATTCATTATTTTCTCAATAAAGTGTCCATCTCAATTTTCAACATTTGTATCAACAGAAACATCCATTCAAGAGTTTTCAAGTGAGGAAAATTTAATTCATTTCTGAGCTATATGGAGGAGGTTATGGTATTTGGGTCATTGACGGAAAAATAAAGGTCAAACTTAAATGTTGTTCACCATTAATCTTTTCTACCATCATTATATAAGAGCCACATAATTATTTCCTTTGTTTTATTATGAATGCAGATCCAAAATATCAAGTTACATTGTGTTAATTGGTAAATTAGTCTTTTGTGTAGTTATTTACCCAATTCCTTTTTGTAAGCATTATTGTAAGGATATAAAAAGTGGCAACTAATGAAAACCCTGTATGTTTCTATGTTCCAATGTTTTGTAGCTTCATTTCTTGATTGAACATGAAAATTGATGCCAATTATTGACTCCCCACTATACATTCTCCTCAGGAATTTTATATTAACCCTTTACTCTTGTGGTGTTGGGACAGGGTATTGATAAGTGGTAGAACTCCACATTATATCCTTCCACATGATATTACAATTTCAAATCCTTAAATCCTTTGTGATTATTTTACTCAATAAGTGGGATGGAGACTCATGTATTCCATAAATATCTTTACATGTAATTTCTAAGTCTTAACTTTGTTTATTAATGGTCATTACCAAAGCATTGATGAGAGATCATGTCATTCGTAGGACATCCGTGAAACCATGATTTTTTATATCTTAGTCATTACTTAAATGTTATAATATTTCATGGGAATAAAGTGTTTCGATGCATTTCGATTATCTCCAATGAAATAAAGTTAACCCAAAAATACCCTTCCACTTATCCAACAACTTGAAAACCAAGATGAATGAACTGTTGTAAGGAATTATAAGGCCAAATGAAAGAAAGAGACATTTGTGAGAATTGGGAGGGTAGATGAATGAGATGGAACATGGTGTTTTGAATCTCTCTCACTTTTTAAATTTTACACACATTAAGAAGACTCAAAATTACCTATAAAAATATCTTTTATGAAAAATTTAAAAATGAACCTTTGAATGAAGAATGCAATACTATCTTTAATTTTTTGAATAAATTATCAATCCCCAAGTTAGCTCAACAAATTTCAATGGGTTAAATTTTTCCTAAACAAATAGGGTGGTTAGGGCACAAACAAGGACAACCTCAACATGAGAAATAATAGAAAAGTGTTTATATTCCAAAATATCTGCTAAACCCTGAGGAAAAAATCAACTGCCACTTAACAAAACTCCAGTTGAAAAATGATTGTGAGTTACAAATTTATAAAACAACACACTAATTTGTCAAAAACATTGTTAAAAGAGTTACCGTGTGTGAAAGTGTTTAAATTACCTTTTTCCATTTAAAATTATGATCTAGCTCAAGAATGACCACTTGATTAAAAATTCTTTTGAGTATTATCCTCTCTTTTTTAATTTTTTATTTATAATGGATAGGGGAAATGGCTTGGCCATTTCTGTATCACCAGTCATGATTTTATATCCCCAAAAAAATTACATCTAGCTCCAATCTAGACTTTTCTCCATTACCAATCAAGGTTTTATAACTCTGATGGAGATTGCCTAAGTCACCCTTTGGGGAGAACTTTGAGAAATTATTATTTAATTGAATATTTTCTCTTTTTTGTCTTTATTAAAAAAACATCTCCTAAAGGGTGGGGAGCCAATCTAAGTTGGATGATGAGCAAAAAATTTAGTCACAAGTGATTTTTATTTTACTATTTAATATTTCCCAAGGTAATATTCAATTTGAAAGTAATACCATAACTCCCTTTTAATGCAAAAAAAATTGTTCTGAATTATATGATAATTACAAAACAAAATATTCAACATGATATGAAAACATGAAGATATAATATGGATATTGGCCTATCCATTCCTCCCTACCTGTTGGATAACTCAATGGCACCCTAACCCTAACCCTAATCCTAACCCTATATCCTAATATAATTGTGAATTGCTTGGGAGGGCGAGCACATCTTGGATAAGCCATGATTTAGATGATGCTATTAAAATATCATCGATTCCAAATGAAATAAATGCATTAGTCACTTACTGGAAACCTAAAGTTTTTAGTTAATCTAAGTAATGAAATGACATGTGTTAGGGAATAAGAGATAAAATATGTGGAATAATCCCTCACAGAATTGCAATAGTAGAAACTAATACATAGAAAATATTACATATCTCAAATAAAAGTGCAGAATAAAATAACACAACACAAAGAGATAGTATTTAACGTGGTTCACCCAATTTGGGCTACGTCCACCAAGAATCACTTGCTCAGATTTTATTACAAGCCACCACTCTCTTAATACAATACCCAGATCTGTTTGGAGCTATGCTCAAAAAACTCTACAAAATTCACACCCGAATTCAAAGCACATCTGCAATGTTTTTCATACTTCTATCATATGCATAAAACCATATAAATAGCCAACTGCTTAAGCATTTTTACAAAACCATGGGTATCAAAACCATGGGCAAAAACCATCCCATAAACCTATGGGTCAGAATACTGCCCATATGAGAAAATCACGTTTCCCAATATATTGGGCATGTTTTAAGTCCCAAAATAAAATTCGGGGGTTGCGCCCCCGAACCCCTGCCACCCCCAGACCCCCGCTCGGGACCCTGCCCAGCCCAAACCCCGGTGAGGATACATGAAAAGTGTACAGTACTCTTAGTGTACAATCTTCAACACTTTCACACATGAAAAAAAGCTCCACAACCTAACAACATGCCAATACATATTCAAAACTCACCGAATCTCCCAAATTTTTAACATTTACCAATGCAATTAAAATTATTTTGCCAATCAAGTGTGATAAATATGCAAAGGAATAGTCTTATTTTCTCTTCATGTGTCCCCAAAAAACATGTAAAATTTGTTATCCTCACATTTAAAATAAATGTTCTATTCAAATCATGGAATCCTCTCACAATGAATCGATGGTTTAATTTTTTTATTAATCACCCTTTCACCACTACTTAAAACATGCAGAATCTCATTTCCATTTATCTTGTAGTGTTTAGTTAATTTATTTTTTCCACTTAAGAAAAAAGCTAGTCATTATTTTACTTACTTTAGACTCTATCTAACCAGTCATTATAGCTTGAAGTTTTCTAATAGCATTAAGTTCTTCAAAAGGGGGCTATTATTTATCCAAACTTCCTTCACAATTTATCCAAGTTTGTTTCAATTTGGTTGGGGCAGAAAAAGATTTAATTTTCAAGGTGTTGGGATTTCTTGGATTGGATGATGAGGAGCTAATAAATTCTTCACCATCTATAGTATGAATCAAATTTATGACTAAATTATCCCAAATATTCCATGTTTTATACTTGTACGAATTCCTTATGCAACATGTTATCCATGGTAAGGATTAAATTTCCTTAAAATAGATAATGTTTGTTTGGTCAGTAAGTTGTCCCTTCATATTGATGTCAAATGCTTTGAAATTCATTCCTTATTTTTCCCATTCTGTGGTAGATTATAAATCATTGACAATCCCACTTACATTCAACTACCAATCATGGGCCCCATGCTCAAGCTCTTTACAATATCGTTCCTTAAATTGAAAGTGTAAAACATAGGCTAGAGGAAATTCTGATACCCACTCTTAGTTGTTGGGGTAGAAAAAGGAAGGAAGAGATAAATCCTCATTTGATTTCAGTAAAAAAAAAAGGAATTGAAGGAACTTAATACAAGAAAAGGGATGACAAATGATCCATCGTGATGGCCTAGATATAAAAGAGTAGGCAAAAATGGAAACTCCATAAATCTACGCGATCCCATACCAAAATTTCCCTAGAATATTATATTGTGTCTATTACAACTTTAGATTCCTAATATATTTTCTAATGGGGTACTAAATGTTCACAGTGGCAAGGAAAATTTTCAAGAATTTTCAAAAAGGAAATTTTTTTTTTTCAAATTGCTGGCAAATCCTTTATAAAATCATTTTTTTTGTAAATTTGTATGACAATGTTTCCTAATTGAAAATCTATTGTATAGTTTTTTTTTGTAATTTTTGATTTATGGGTGAGAAAGGGCCCCCAAATAGAAGCATTATTTTGTTAGTTACAAGGACAATTATTGAATTAAATCATTAGAAAAAATAAATCTATGAAAGGAATAAAAATAAGTTAGCCTAATTACAATGGATGAATGCATCCTTATTAAAAGAAAACAATATCTAATATAATCTACACTAATATATTCAATATTAAAGAAAAGGGGTAGATTTGGAAAGCCACGTTAAAACACATATTATAACTAGGTAGAAAAATGATCTTACTTATAAAATTCCTCATCCATGTTAGTACATCCTTGTACTCATTCCAAAACTTGTGCAACATAAATGTCAGAATACACAAATTTTTTAATCCATTTCATATACATGTTATAATATTTTAAAATAGTGAAACCAAAATAAACTTTGGGTTGCATAAAAGCTACCACAAAATTGGGCCAAAAAATTCATGTAACCCTTTACCTCCATTATATTGGTGTATATGGCTAAGGATTCCACGCTCGTTTGACTAAGTTCTACAACTATATCATCCTATTTTATTTTGATATTCACACCAATTAATATGTTTACCTTTTCTCGGTCATGTGGAACCGTAACATGTCTATATTCATATGGTCATTGCAAATGAGGACTTCTTGATAGTTCAAAATATATATTTGTGAATAAAATATTTATTTTTATGTCATTATTATGAAATAACTCTATCCAATAATTTTCCATTTTTGTACAATGATACATTATATCACCCCCTTCATATCAATTGTATCCAAACTCTTGTATCTTGGGCTCCTGTAATTTTTTAATTTTTTATGGCTTATTACCTTCGTGATGTATATTCAGACAATCATAGATGATAAAATAACTAGTTGTAATGATTTGATACATATCCAAATTGTTTCCCTTGTGCTTCCAATAGTTCTTCTCCTTATGATGTTACTTATGGATGACCCAAAGCCTTTTGTAAGTAAGATGAATATATCCTTATAGAAGTATTAAAAAGAGATTGTATACACCTAATTTTTCACTTTTCATCTTTCATACATATTAGTAAAAATTTCCTTTATGCAAAAAAGGGTCACGAATGCATCTATTTCTTGAGAAGGTACCTTAAGGGGCCTGTTGGGAATGGGGTATGGTTATTCATATAACCATTATGGGTTAGATAAAATACACAAAGAAAGTGTCACTATTTGGTCTTGGCCTTAGTTTTCCGTACACTAGTTATCCTTGTCCCCTTAGGGCTCATACACATTATACTCCCAACTTCTTTCTTGTTTCTCATCACTTGGCACTTTTTTCATCCATCATCATGATCTACGACACCTTATTTTCAATTTTCTTGACATGTCACCTCTATTTATCACCCTTGGCTGATGCCATCACCAGTGGGAAATGGTGTTGGTTTTATGTTTCTCTTGGCTGAAGCCATTGCTCATGGGTAATGGCGACGTATATAGTCACACCTTAGTTTGAAATTCAAAAGGAAGGAAGCTTGGACCTTAGTAACTCCCACCTACTCTTCTCTTTTGTGTTATCTTCGCATATTCTCACTTAGATATTGGTTCTTATTTCACTTATCTTGGATTGGATACTCTTCTTCTTGGTAAGTTTTTTTGCACTATTGGGTCATCTATAGCAATTCTAAGATGAGAACTATGTTCCCCTTCTCCACCTAATAATGAGTATCTCTCAATGTGTTGCTTCTCTAGGGAGATAGATGCATCATTGACCACCCTATAGGTACAAGGTGAGTGTTTTTACCATATTTTTTCATTTTACATAGATAATTTCATCTTCTTCCCTCATTTTGCTATGTTATCTTAGTATTACATATATTTGGATGCTAGTTAGCATAGTAATATTATTCATGATCAGCTCCTTAGCTTTATATTTCTTTCATTTCAGTTATATCATTGATCCATACCTCTCCTCACCCAACCACTGATACCTTAGTAGAGTTCTCTCCTCTATCTTGATTATGGGCCTTGGAAACCCTAAGATGACCTAATGTAGGGATTACTATCCTCTATATATTTAACTACAACACTCTTTGTAACTCCTTCAAATCTATCCATTGTATGTCAACTCATGTGTGTTCCTTGCTTTTTACCTTGATACCCTTGTAGAACGGATGAGTTAGGAGTGCAAGCTATTGAGACACATTCTTGTCCCACCATAGATTTTTGGTGAACCTAACATGAATATTACACACCTTATGATTGATCGAAACTTGTTAAAATTATCCATCACTCCAATTCTTACTCATTCCTCTGATTGATTCATCTTCACATTTTTCTTTTCCATCTCATTAGTCTTCACATCGGCTTCATACATCTCTAGTGAACTCAACATGAATCCTACATACCTTTTGATTGAGTACAACTCGTTAAAATCACCCATATTCAATTTTAATTTCATCTAAGAATCTAAAAAACCTAAAAAATCTCAAAAAACATGTCATCACAGACAACATCGCCCAAGGGTGATCCTGTATATTCTTGTTTGCTCACTTCTAAACATCATCGCCCCCTGTATAGACCTTCTTACATTAATGATTGTCTATATTTCTAGATATGCCTCCAAATGCCTTCTACCCCTGTGTACACCTTTTTGTACAACTGATTATGTGTGTTGCCTTCATTTTCAGAATTTTTCTTAGCCAAATCATCACTCCATCATGGAGTATCTGGGCCTAGGGTCCTCTAAATATATTGTGCATAATTTCCTAAATCATATCATCCTGAAGCTAAGTTTCCATTTTGCATGGACTGTTGTGTCATAGGAGAACCTATAAATAAGCCTTGTACCCATCACAATGGCCCACCTAGAGATGATGAAGAAGAAAAAAAAATGATAATGTGTTTTATCATCCTCCTGAGATTCAGAAGTTTCTATATCAATTCCCCTAGTACAAAAATGAATAAGAATAAATGATTTACAAGTGGCTTCTTTATTTTGTTTCCAAACAACTTAATCATGGGGGAAAAGGGGGGAAAGATACCAAAATAGGGTCATATGAAAATACCTCTAATTCTGACCCTACAAATCTCATTATCTAGTTTATTGATAGGATGATCTAGCAACAATATGCTATTATGGCCCTATTCCTCAAAATGCAAGAAGACATAGCTCAATTCATCAACCACCCTATAATGGGCTCTTGGGGCACCACGCCCCCTGATTTACCACATGGGCCTAATGGGGTCTCCATCACCTAGGCCCTATCTAAAACAAAGTCTTAAGATTAGTTCAAAAAGAACCTTTAGGACATTACATTTCTAACATGGATATTGGTGGCATCTCCTTCTACCTTTTACGACAAGTCTACTGACCCCATCCTTCATATCAATTCCTTTGGTAATATTTACAAGGAATGGATCAAAACCAATTCATACACTACCACTAAAATCCAAGTTGAAACAATAACTGGAAATGATTTGGATCAGTATCATACTTTGCCTCCTAATTCCATAGTTAATCTAGAGTCCCTAGTGCTATCCTTAGTGAAGGAATTCCAATATAATGATCTACATGTGAATAATATCAATCATCAATTTCCAATAATCAAAAAATTAATCAATGTAATATTTCATAAAATGTTTGAATACCCTATCCAAACGAGTAGAACATAACATGTCTAATGATAGTCTCTTCCAACTTTTCTTATGAGCTCTTGAACCTCGCCTTCAATAAAAGGTGAGGTCCTTTTCTCCTACTTCTCTAGAAGAGGCATTTGAAAAATCCAAAATGCAAAATTATCTCATGAGGGAATTTGAGAAATCTCCTTCTAAGACATAAACTAAAAACAAGTCCAAATCCTTCAAATTTCTAAGAACAATAAGGTTACAGATGATGGAGTCTTTGATACTATTCCTCTTTTCAATTCTTCAAATGGGGTTATTTTAAAACATTAACCAACAACCCAATAATAATAATAAAAACCATCCTAACAATCATCAACTATTGAGTAATGAAGACTTGAAACATCACTTTCCTAATCCATTTACCGTGATCTTGGATCCTTCTCGACTTATTCCTCATTGGCATAATGAATTTTTTTTTTTCGGTGGTATGATAATTGGGGCCAATCCCATGATAATTTTCATACACTACAAATGGCTACCATAAGATTATTCTTAGGCCCAAAATTTGACTATGATTCCATCACTCATGAGTGTCTGACCAAAATAGTCATTGCTCCTGACATGGCTCAACAAAAGGATCATTATGGATCTATCAACCAAGATAATGAGAAACTAAATATACTCGCTAATCATATGCCTAATCATGATGTTGCTGAAATTTATAAGAAGCAAGAAAATTATACGACCAATGTATTTGACATCGATTATCCTCTTGAAAGTACAATCATAATTAATGATGTAAAATATGTCATAGCTGATGCAGAACCACAATATCTTGTAGTATTCTAACCTCGGACTCACAGGGTCATATATCCTTATGTACCCCAAAATTAGGCTTCTATAATAAAGAATTTTCATCCTCCATACACCATCGTCCCCTATGGAAATTCTCCTACAAGGCTAATGGTGTCTAGATTTGTTCCTCTATCTATAGACACCATCAGCCTCTGTGACAATCAAACTTATAGGGCCGATGGCGTAAGAACTAGAAAAAATAGTTTCAAAAATATCCCTAATCACGCTTGCTCCTTCTAGCTTTGTTTATAAGGATTCCCAACACTCTCAACCTACTGCATAGTCCAATCATGATGAGTGGGATCCTCTCAAAGCACTATCCTAAATTGTTGGCCAAGTTCCCTTCTTAAAGCTCATGTGTACGTTGTATCACCATCATGAGAATCTCATGACTAAGTTGTTTGACATGAACATTCATTTTCCTCCCTCTTTGGGGTAGGGTTCCGAATTACCAGGATCATAGGAAATCAACCTCCGGTAATATGAGGATCTCTCTATTCATACCGATATTGCTAAAAATTATAATTACTGCAATCATTTTCCTATAGCTTCCGTGATCCTCGATGAGCTCCTGATTTGTGTAAATGATATTCCTCTTTTCATATCACTTCAGATTGGTCACACTACAATTAACCATTTTCTCATTGATGAATGAGAAGGCATGTGTGTGGCCTCATTATAATTTGTTAAGGATCTTGGTTATTCAATCAATAACCTAAAATCTACATAAATGACTTTTTAAGGATATGATTGACTTCATATGCCTCATATGGGGTGTATTTGGTTAGCCATAATCATTCCCCCCTAGGAATGTCCATGTCAAAATCATGGTTTTCAATTTTTCCTTATCTTAAAATATTCTTCTAAGGAGGCCTTGGAATCATCGTATGGGTATCATTGCTTCTTCTGCATTTCATTGTTTGAAGTTCACTCACCAAAGAGCTATTTATAAGATTTAAGGGGACACTAACCCTTGGAACTATGATACACTTCTGCAAAAGGGGATATACAAGCTCCCCAAACTTGATGAACTATATCCTATCACCTTTCAAGAATAACCAATGTTTTAACTACCCTATAGATACTCTTCGTGGTAATTTCAAACATTTAGGGTTGGTGAGGTGCATGCATCCCTATCTATTTTAGTCAGATGATGATTAGGCCAATGTAGTCACTCTTAGAATCAACACTTCTGATATTCATAAACGTATCATATCTCAACTTCCTCCTTCCTTGTGGCCTCACAAGAAGGAGCCTTTGATTCCTAGATTCATCTCATTTACGCCACAAGCCCCACTAGAGCATGTGGTCTGACTCGAGATCATAGTTGAATCTTGTGCGGTGCATGGTTCCACACTAGATTATGACTATGGTTACACTTTAGATGACCATCACCTTACTAGATATGCCCAATTTCGTGATCAAGAAGTCTTATGTTATCAAGGAACTATTCACACCAAATTCACTCATGACGTAAATGTCATCCTCATACAAGAATAACCTTTGAACATAGTTGTTAGTTCTTCCACACCAGTACCTGAGCCTCAAATTGCTCCACTAGACACACCTCCACATACTACCATCAACCTAGCCAAACCATTTTCCCTTACAAAATTGGATGATTGGGTCACTGGTTATTTACTACGAAGTTTATGTTCTCATGAGTGATGATCCTATCTACTTTTCCTTGATGACTAGGTGAAATACTAATCCTTCGATGTCATCTTCACCCATTGCATCAACACCCTCGTCATATATTCACATTATCCCTCTACATCTTACAAAACCTATATCCGTACCTCTTTCCCTTATGTCTCCTTATCCTTCTACAATTGAGTCACATTGCACATAGAACAAGGCCCCAAGGCATGAAGTTTCTGATTTTGGATCCTATCGATGCCACATGAAGAAGATTTAAGATGAGGTTAAATGTGACCAAACCAAAAAGGATACACAACCTTCCTCTTCAACTCCCTCATTTTTCTCTCAACACAGATATTGTGCATACACCGATGTCGACTGTCAAGTTCTACATAACAAACATCTCATTCCTGAAACTTCTTCTGCAATTGGAACATAGATGTGATTCCTCTGAAAACTGACTACCTTCCCCTAGAAAACTTGACCAAACCCTACTTATGAAACACCACCTAGCACTAATTTTCATCCCACTATGGATGTCATTCGGTGTGACATTATTACCTGACTAGTCGATTGAATAGATGAGACTTTATTTTCCATTAGATATGAAGTTCATTGACATGTCGCTATCACACATCACACCATCGAGGACCTCATGAATCATGATAAAATCCATATATTGAATAAATTTGACAATATTATCATTAATACATAGCGATCTTTTGCCCCTCATGGCTAGTTATCTATTATACATTGATCAAATCTTAAATTAATTATTTGGTGTGATCCCTCTCTCTCACTTGGGTTGTCAGCCCCCACTTGGGTTTTTACACAAAACATACTACCTTTACTTGGGATCTCATTCCCCCATTGGTTTTTTCACACTATCTCAAATATATCATTACATACTTGTTTGGGGTATTTGTTTCACTCAATTTATCACCATGTATGCATTGGTTTCTCCTACCGTTAGAGTGCCTCCATCCTGATTCTTCCTATTTTGGATCCAATTAACCCCAATATTTCCTATTGGATTTCTGTAATATTATGTGCATCCTTGTTTAGGACTACATCCTTGCTTAGATTTATATACCCAATCATGCCCTGTTATCTTACCATTGGACATCTTGTCCTTGTTCCACCTCTTGTATTTTTCACATCACGTGGGTTGGGTTATCTTACCAATCCCCCTCTCACAAGATTTACCTATTTAATCTCGTTATCATTATTCCTAAGTACCATGGGTATCATTACAACATACATGTGAAAAGTAGGGAAATGATAATAAAATCAACACCAAACATCCATAGACACAAATACCACCAAAAATCATCATATATATGTTTATGTGTATATATATATATATATAAATTATACATCAAAAAAATAATACAAAATGGCTTTGTATTACCTACAAAATGAATCAAGCACCCTCACCCCTTGTGGGTGGTCTCTAGATGCTTTAGGCCCATGCGGCCATGCTAGTGGATTTATTTATGCATGTTAGGGACTCTGCCTTAAATCGAGCTCTGAAATCCTCTCCCTATTTGGGTCTCTAATGATGTGATCCACTCTACATCTCTCTGGGCATCTGAGAGGCAATGTTCATGCTCTTGTACTAATTTTTCCTATGCCTCTAAAAACTCTACAACATCATGTCTATGCTACTAGTTGAATCCAACACCTACGCATCTTGATATCTCCATTGTGTTTTGGATGCCTATCTAAGAAGAAAAAATGATCTCACCACATCCCTGAAATATGGTGCTATTGGATCCACCATCACTGCAATATCCTAGACATCCAAAAATAGACCCAAGATCTCATGATGGGAACTCTCGATCAGAGAGTTCCACTCCTCCACTATTTACTTTGTAAAACCAAAAATGACACTATTATTCAAAAATACCAATATAAAACAAACCCATTTATCAAAAATAATCTAAATAACACAATATCACACATAATTTTCTTCCCCTTCATCTCTCTAATGGTCTCACCATCTTTTTGGCCACCCAGTAACTCCTCCTTGTCATCACGACAAGGTCTGGATCCCATGTACTATATCCAGCTATCTCGAGGCACCAAAATCATGCCCCCTTTCTGTTTTGGTTTGGGTATCTATCTTAAATGCATGGCTATCTGAACCCTAAACAACATCAAATATCCTCCATCTAGACATCACATCTTATGCTCTTGGTGCCATGGTGTTGGTTATATGGCTCCTCCTCTAGTATCGGGACCATCTCCACATATCTTGGCCATTATGTCTTAGTGTTGTCATTGATGTCAATTCTGTTGATGGAAAAGGGTATCATGGTGTAATATGAGTCTTCGTGTGGTCTTCATTAAAGGTAAAACATGAAGTTTGATTGATAGTGATAGGATTTGGTAAAGTTGTATGAGGTCCTGGAGCATAATTAAGAGTGTATGGTCATAGTATGAGTCTTGCTAGTCTAAATAAATGTTTTCATGAGGTCTATAATAGTTGGTATGATGTGTCAAGAGTTTCTAATAGTCTGTATGAGGTCAAAATGGTTAGTTCATGAAGAGTCATGGTGTGAAGAGGTCATTCTAGGCTTATTCCTAGTCCTAGAGTATGTAGTATGGTATGATGAATTGGGAAATGGATAAAGGAAGCCTAGTTGGATCATGGTGACATTTTACATGAGCTTTATGAAGAGTTTCAAGTAATTTCTCATAGGTTTGTGGGTGTTTCATGGTATTTGGGAAGCAAAAAGATGATGACAGGTGAAGTAAACATATGTAAGTTGATATGGCTAGAGAGTTTTCGATATATTTTATCTTGATTGTGAGTCTAGAAATTTATAGGATATTTTCATGATACTTTATGATAAGTTTAGGGTCAAAGTGAAGAAGATTTTTTAAGATACATCAATTTTGGCAAAACCAAGTTTTTTGGAGTGTGATTTTGAGGTAAAAGTTGACCTTTTGATGCTCTTTGTAGACTTTGTGCTTTGCATGGGGGCCTAAGATCTTTGGAATATATTTTTAGGTCAGATATTAATATTTTTAAAAATTAATGAGGTTGTTTGATCATCATGATTTTATGAAGGATTGTTAAGAAGATAAGTTACTTTAAAACCCTAGTTAAACCCTAGCTCAAAGTGACTTGAAGTAAATTGAGTATACTGAACCAATTTTGATTCCTTTTGCAAATATGATGATTACTAGTTATAGATGAATCCACCATATTTATAGAAAGGTATATTAGAGAATGTGAGTGTATATGGGCACCACCTAACAAGGCAATTTTCTAAAGATCGGTTTGTGGAAAAGTTCTCCATATAAGGTATGAAATAAATTGACATTATTTTTAGAGTGGGAGTTGTAATACATGACCATGATAGTTTAAGATCATGGTTGAGGTCCTAAATGGAAAAGTGTGCCCTACTTATGAAGATTAGTTTTTGGGGAAGTGAAGAGTAGTTTGTGGTAAAAGTGGATTTTCATAAGCTACAAGTTGAGCTAAGACTTAGTTTTAAAAAAATTATCCTAGTTCAAATATATTTCTAATGACATATCAAATTTATGTTTTTTATAAGGTATGAGAAATTTATGACCTGATCTTTGATTATCAAATCTAGAAGAGGCCTAGTTAAACATGGTCTTGAGTAGCATCATGAGTATGGTGAATTTTTTTATATTATTAATGTGTTTTGAAGGTTTGTGAGTGATTATACAACATGTATAATGGTGTTTCATGCTTTGGTTAAGCTTGGAATTGATTTTGGAGGTGATGGATTAAGTTGACCTAATGCATCCTAGAATTTACTATTAATAACCCAAGCACATTGGCACATCACTCAACCAGGGTTGAGCACTCACTTGAAGTGCACAAAGGCACCAGGTCCCTCTTTGGAGTTGTTTGGATAGAATGTTAGCATGGTGGTGCATATAGATATCTAGATTCATTAACAATACTAAACAACACACAATGCATAAACTAGATCTAGCTCTTAGAACAGATATAGAATGAAATAAACAATGACTATAATAATATTTAACATGTAAGAACTGGATTCAGTCATGTTCAACACCATTATCAAACCAATATGAACCATTGTATTGAATACAGTAAAACACAAAATCTTCTTACATTACATAACTATCTTCATGATTCATGCACGTGACAAAACCAACAACATAACTCTACCATAGTTTTCACACACTAACTCAGACAAATCAATACATATATATAGGGGCGGGGACTTTCCCTTCACCACCCATGTACTTGTAAAAATAGGTCACATGCTAAATAATAGTCATGTGACTTTACAATAGGATGCACAACATGCAAGTACTCTAATAATAGACTTCATATAGTTAACTTTGAGTAAAATTCCTATTATTATCATAAAATATGCATGGCTCTCAGTTTTTGTTTGTTCCTAAAATATCATTATGTGGACCGGAAGTCTTCATGTCTTTGTGTGCTCATCACGCTAACTCCAAAATTATCCCTTATCCAAAAATGGCTAAGTCCTGCTCCTGGGCACTCCAATCTTATCATAGCATCGTGTGCTCTTCCAATGCCCCATATTTGCATGCCCAATACTTAGGCCATTGATGTCTTCTCAAAATTACCCCAAACTAGAGTACATTTTTGTCCTGGCAATGGGTAACCACCTTGTTCCTCCAAAAATATTATAGGATAAATGAAAGAAAAAATTAAGGAATAAAGAATATGGTGAGCCATTTTATTGTGTACCCTTCTCGTCTTCTGGAAGAATGAATTATGGATAATCACCTTATATTTCTCCCTCAAACTCATACCAGTCCTTAAGCATTGCATTGGTCTTATCACGGATGTCCAAAACGATGTCAACTAACTCATCCATAGTCACGCATTTGCCTTCACTTTTCAAAATTCTAAGGATGTTGGTCATACCTAAAACCATCCCTTCCATGACATCCACCTTTACAGCAATTAACTTCCCAATGCCCTTTATCTAATCCATAGGTTGTTTCCTCATAGCATCTAGTACATCGTGCTTTTTTTCTACAAGGGTAACTTGTTCTGAGTGCCCAAGTGTTTCATCCTTTTCTTCCCTTACAACTTCATTCTCCTTTATCTTTTTCTTTTCCTATATTAAGTTATCAGGCGTTGTACACATGGCCAATACTATATCCACTTTATTCATTTCATCTTTTAAGGCTTGTAAAATTGTCTTGCAACTAGATATCTTTCTTTAAATTGAATCATGAACCCTTGATGTTTCTTCCACATCACCTTTTTTCATAGGGAGGCACGTTGTTACTTCCTCCATAAGTAGGAAAATTGTTGTGCGTAGATAGTGTAACTCATACTTGAAGTCATGAGGCACCTTCTCCTAAAAATCGAGGCTATTCTACAGAATCTCATCTACGATCTGCTTCACCATCTTTTTAATGTTTTGGGCCTCTAACACTGCATTTTCTCACTCCTGAGTGAGACGTTTGATCTCTTTTTCTTTATCCTCCTTATCTTCTAATAGCACTCGTATTATTGCCGCCTTATAAATATTTTTACATGCCACTCTTGTTGACACTTTGACCAATGTGTTACCCACCTATTCATCTAAAAATTGTGTTGGCTTAATATTTATATGGCATGTGTAAGGTGCCTTCTGCATCTTCTTTGAACTACATGCCTCCTCATAGACATCAAAATCAGGCTAATCCATGTGAGTCTACATACTCTAGGATAGTTATTTGTGAGTTTACGTCTTTACCATTTATGGTTCCATCCAATCCCAGCCATATAATTATTTTTTTGACAGATTACTCTAGAAGAAAGCATGAATAATTTTGGAAGGGTCATCCAAATAACCTAAGTTTTGAGTAACTACTACCTCTTCCTCATCATGCCCACTTGCATGCTCACCAAAATCTTCATGAGCAGACACTCCCTCATCTTGCAACATTTCCATGCATGTATCCTACTATATAGTGCCTCTTAAATCTTGATTCACTTCCCGTTCATCCTCTCCTTCCTTCTCTGCAGGGCATACTATGACCTTTGTGTCTCCACTGGTGCTATTCTCTCCTTCACCAGAGCGTCATTCTTGAATACTTATGCTTGGGTCTATAGTCTCATAGACTACACACTCACCAATAGCTTCATCTTCTTACATCTCCATGTTGGGGGTGGCCTTTGCTCTACACCCACCCATACTTGGAGTTTCCTCTTCTTCCTACGCACTTGGGTTTACGGAATCCTCCTCACTATCTTTAACAGGAACATATTTCATGCACTATCTCCTTTCTTCCTTCGTGTCCTTAATAGGAGTCACACACAGTGATCTCCTTACTAGCTATGAAGTCCCAATGTCAATGTCTTTGGATGTGTGCCTTTTCCACATAACACTCCTTGTATGCACAAGTCTAGAATTGTGTTCTAGTTCTTCCTGATCAAGAACATTTTCTAGTCCTCGAAGCATTGGATCCTCTTGAGTAGGGGTGCAGATGCAACATGCCTTAAAGTCCCCACTGTCTATCCCTTCTCAATTCACTTTGAACTCGCAAGGTAAACAATTTCATTGAAAACACCAGCTTTAAACCAAATTTCAAAAATTTCCTTCATTACTTGCTCCACCTACCACCGTATAAGGCCATAACTCCTATTGAGCATGTGCTACACCTCATTATCCCACACCCCGATCTCTCGCACCTCAAAATTTTACACCTCAGTCATAACTTTATGGCGCACCACTACTTATCTGTCACAAATATCCTCTAGCCTTACTTCCTAATGTTGAAGTAGTTATCCAATGTGAAACATACATAGTCTCAAATTTGGCAGCCTCCTTGTGTTATACTGAGCACTCGTTGACTTACGTGTGGTCTTTACCTTTGAGAAATCCTCTTGAAGTTTTCATAACTTTTCAAAACCTTATTTTATGTACCAAACTAACCTTCTTTTATCCACCCCACACTAAAGCTATGTGCAATCCTTTGTGTATAAAAAAACTTAAGATAGTAATATGCTTTCGGTGCGTAAATGCAATTATTACACATAACACTAAACTAAATTGACAAAGCATGGTGACAATGAAGGAAAAAAATTAAAGGAAACACGTTAAGGGAATTATAATCTAAATGGAAATACTACCTTACTACAAACTCCAAGAAGGCTTATTTATAGTAGGGCTTCAGCCTACTCCTGTTAAAGTAACTGGGTAACCGTGTTCCATCAAACTCCTCTAACTGGTAAGCACTTGATTTAAGTATTTGAGTGATAACATACAATCCCAGCTAATGCACCTTAAAATTTCCTAGGTGGCACAAAAACTTTGAATTATAAAGAAGTACCATCTTCCCAACCTCAAGCTTCATGTCCTTGATGTGCCTATCATGTCATGCCTTCTGTATGGCTTTCTATTGCTTTTGACTTCAACGTGATATAGTGTGCCTCTCATCTAGCTATATCAATTTTTCATTTCTTTCTTCTAATGCTTGCTCATCAACTAGACCTCTTGCATGTGCAATACATAAAGAAGGTAAAATTAATTCCATGGAAAAAATTACTTTTGCGCCATAAACCAACTAAAATAGTGTTTCCTTATTCAACCATTTATAAGTTGTTCTATATGCCCTTAGTATAGTAGAAAATTTATCATCCCATTCTATCCTTCTAACATCACAAATATTTATCAAAGTCTGGCTCAATATCTTGTTGAAATCCCCAGCAGTTCCATTTTCGTGAGGGTGATACTGTGTTGTCTTGTGGTGTGTGACCATGAATTGATCTAATAATATCCTAGTTTTTGCATTTAGGAAATGAGTGCCCTATCACTTGTCAAACTCATAGGGAATCCATACCTGGTAAGAATATTTTCCCTCAAGAACCTTAATGTTGTAGCAATTGTACAATCCTTTATAGTTGTTTCTTCCACCCACCTTGTAAGATAATTTATACATTTGATGATGTAGCGTGACCCAATTCTTTGTGTGGATGGAGAAATAGGACCCACAAAGTCTATTGCCCATTTTTCAAAAGACTTTGAGATAGTAATAGGCCTTAAAGGAATTTCATCTCTCTATCCAGGTTTCGTAAGGCACTGACAGTGATCACACGCCTTACAATAATCCTTGTTATGCTTATATAAGGTTTCCACTTTAAATCAGTGAGTAGAATCTTACGTGTGGTTGCATCTCTTACATAATGTCCTCCTACAATACCACCATGGGTCTCCTCTATGATTTTTGTGCTCTCATGATCCAGTACACACCGGCGCAATACTTCATCTTGGCCTAGTTTATTTAAGTCACCACTGATCAACATGAAAGGTGTGGTATGAATTGCAAGTTATTTCTTCTTCGAGGCTTTCATCCCTTCTGGAACCATACATGTGCATAAATTGATAGCAATGTCCTCTAATTTTGAGGGTGCATGGTTTAACCTCTATAATTGTGCATCTGGAATTGTACATTTAATACTCTGCACCTCCTCTCCTAATTCAATCCTTGATAATTGGTCTGGGCCAGAATTACTTTTACCTGGATTTACCACAACTATAAATTAAAACTCTTGGAATAATACAACCCATAGACATATACACCCCTATAAAACGGGCTTATTTACCGAGTATTTTAATGTCATGTGATCTGTATAGAATACAAAAGGTGTTGCTAACAAGTACTTTCTAAACTTATTTAGCTCGTAGATCATTGACAATGCTTCACACTCCGTAGTTGTATAATTCTATGTTGCATGAGTCAAATTTCTACTAACAAAATAGATAGGATTATCGATAATACATTCTCCAGGCTAAGCTAGAACTATGCCAATGGTTATGCCAAAGTAATCCACATGTACGTTAAAGGGTAGATTCCATGAAGGGAAACATAAAATATGTGTCATAGTAAGCCTCTCCTTAAGCAATTCGAATGTGCACTACTTCGATTCTCCTCAATAGAACTTCCCTTTATCTTTTAATAACTCCTCCAAGGATGCAAAAATTTAAGAATATCCTTTGATAGATTTTTTCAAATACCTTGTGTGGCCCAAGAATCCACAAAATTCACTCTAACTGGTGAGTTCCTCCAAGCCTAAAATGACTAAAATATTAGTTGGATCTAATAACAAGCCCTCCTTGCAAATGATATGCCCTAGTAGAGTTCCAAAAGGTGTAGAAAATACGCACTTCTTGAAATTTAAAGAGATGCTTAACTTTATGCACCTCTCAAACATTAACCAAAAAATTTCATAATGATCCTTGATAATCACATACATGGTCCAATCATCCAAGTAAACCTACAAGAATTTGTGAATAAAATCTGAGAATGTTTGAACCACAATAAATGAAAATACTGCAAGTGCATTCTTTAATCCAAATGGCATCACATTGTATGAAAAACTTCCCCATTCAGTGGTGAAAGTTGTCTTCTCTTGATCCTCCTTAGAAATTATTACTTGATGATATCTAGAGAATCCATCTGTAAAAGATTAAATTTCACGTCCTACAACACCTTCCAATATTTCCTCAGTGAATGGTGTCAGGAAAGGATCAATAACACATGTAGCATGCAGCTTCCTATAGTCCACACAAATCCTAATTCTTCCATCTTTCTTTGTGTTGATTACCATAAGGCTAACCCACTCTGACTCTTCTATGGGCTCAATAATGCTAGATTCCAACATCTTGTTTATTTCTTCTTTAACTTTTACACACATGTTAGGGTTCATCCTATAAGGTCTCTTCTTAACTGGGCACACACCTTCCTTTAACTTAGTTTTCATCTCACCTAAAGATTCATGCACCCCTTTCAACTCATGGTAGCCCCCAAGAAACAAGTCCTAGAAATCATGTAGTAGCTCAATTATCTTATCCACTTCAGATTCAAACCAATAATCTCTAATTATAGCCTCCTTAGGTTCAGCATATGTTCCAACGTTCACTTTCTTCATCTTCATAGGTTCATGGTAGGAGCACACCTTCTCATCCACATTGTCTAAGACCTCGTGTGTACCATTTGAATGATCTATGTCCATTTTTTACAATTCTTCATCATCCACCATATATACAATATTTCCTTTCTCCTTCTCTAGGAAAGTGCACGCAAGTGATTCTTCATCTATCTCTTCTACTTCGTCAAAACGTGCTTCTAGGTCTCACTCACCAAATAACTCTTGAATGATTTCTTCAGCCTTTGCACTATCTCCTATATTCAATTGCTTCATAACCTATAGTGCCCCTTTCACCGGAGGTTTAGTGGAGAAGTAGTAAAAAGTATAAATCACCCCTATAGTGAAGTCTTGCCAATTTCCAGACTCCCTATGCAACTCCACATAAACACACCAAGCACGCGCGTAGCATTGCAAGGTGAAATAAAAAATTTGCACCCACAATGAAGGTGGTAAATCTTCCAACCCCTTTGTCCATAGTCTCTCACACTTCTAAACATGGTGATGAATAGGATTATTACCATGATATTCACATATTTGAGTAGGTGCATTAGTCCTGAAAAATCAAGATGATAGAGAAATTCTAACTTCTCTCCATTCTATAATATTATACGTATGAACCATCCACCAGTGCGTTGTTTTCCCATGCAGGGTATACACTAACATATTCCTTGTGTCCACTTGATCCATCCATTTTACTTCCATGGCTCAAAAAAATACCTCAGGGTTTCCTTCGCTAGTGTACCAGGGAACATGGTTGTTGCCTAACCTCCTAACACGGCACGGCCTACTTACACACGTAATTGTGCTTCTTACTTCATGCCCATCCATCTTGTAAGTTTCATGTGCCCAATTGTCACATGCAATACTTTTAGTATCATTGATGGATAAATTGCATTATCCCACTGGAGGATTCCTTCCTTAGATGGCTCAAGCACTTTCGGATCTCAAATCGTGCACACATAAATTTTGTTTAGTTCTTCTTCACTTAAGGGCTTAACATAAGGTGTACATGTTCCATATTTCAAATGGATAGTAACCCATTCTTCCTTGTTCTCAAAACTGATATATCCCTTATTGAACCGTAGATCAACATTATTTACATAGCACCAATGGCACCCAAGTAGACATAGTAAGTTGTCTTCTTCTGCAAGTGCCAATAGCTCAGATTCCCCAGTGAACATGGCCCCCTGTATAGTAATAGATGCATCCTTTAATACTCCAATTGGTGTGGCCTTAGTCTAAATTACCATATACAGTACATTAGAATGAGGCTGTAATGGAGGTCTAGCCACCTGAACCCATGCATCTAAGGTAAGCACATTCACTTTCGTTCCTATGTCAATCAAAATATTGCTCAAAAGTGATCTCCTTGTCATAATTGAAGCTATGGGGAGGGATATTAGCATGAAAAATATGTCATCCAGTCTCAATACCAATGTGTGGAGTATTTCCTTTCAACCAGCTCCCTAGTAACGGAATACTGTTCTCTTGATGCAACATCTTTCAAACTTCCTTCAAATCATCAACATCTGATTAGAAAGTCTCAACTGCCCTCTTTCATTCCAACTTCCACAATTGTTCCTTTAAACACTATATTTCACCCTACATATTTTTGAGTACCTCCATGGTTTCCTGATAAACCTTCTTCTGATGTGTAGGGTCTGGATATTTTGCATGTAAAAAATCATCCTTAGTGATGGTAGGCTTTTATTGTAGAGTTTCTCTTGCACATGCAGCCTCAGCACATGTATTAACCTTCACAGGTAATACCTCAGGATCCGGTGCTAAATTTGGCATCCATTAGTTTTCCACGGCACGTTGTATCCTAACCATCCTTGTGCCCTTATTCTCATGTTTATGCTTCTTTCTCAGTTATTCATATAAGTCCAGGCACTCTTCATAGTTATGGTTATTTCCATAAAAATAACATGTTATAAGGAAATTCATGCCTTTAGTGGTTAGGGGATCCACATGTATAACATGTTCCACAAGGGAACTCACTTTATCCATCGTAACAACCTCAACCTATGAATCCACCACGGTATCCTCGACCTCTACCACAGCCTCCCTCAAATTTCCCTTCATTTTGATCATAGGGCCCTTGAGTGTGATCATGATCATATCACCCACCTTTATCCTTAGAGTTATTTGAAACCCATGTATGTCATACACCAATATCAATGGCAACATGGAGCTGATCAATCAACCTACAATATTTTGTAGTGTGAATCGTGGATCGGAAAATTTTACAGTAGCAAGACACGTTCTTTCTTATTGCACATTACAATAATGGACAACATCTTACATCATGGTACAAATGACATATATCACATTCCAATAATAAGGAGTGTACCGGTCTGCAAGGATAAATATCCTTAGTATGTCCCTCTACTTACAATATGTGCACCAAATTCCATTGCATGTCTCATGTGTTGTATTAGCTGATAGTTTCTCCAATTTCTTTGGCATTACTGAAATATGAGCTTTTAGGAATGGGCTCACTCCAGTGTCTATGCTCCCAACTGTCGTAGCGTGCAGAGCTACTTCAAGTTCCTCGCATGGGTTTATGTAATTCTTATGTGAGAGTGCCTTCCTAAAAGGCATAATCAAGCCTCTAACGAACCACTGTGCATGCTGACTTGCATGGATATCATACGATAGTTTAGACAAAAAAAATTGAAACAAGCATCATATTCTCAGACACTCTCAATAGTGCCATGCTTGATGTCCTTAAGAGCACTTATATTTTTCTACTTGAACTAAGGTATATTAAATTCCTTAATGAAAGCATCACTTAATGCTATATAATCCATAAAATTCTGACTAGGGTCAAACTTTCTATACCAACTGTGTGTGCATCCCTGTAATGTAGTTGCAAACTAAATGGCCTTACACTCTGAAGCTATAATTCCTTTCGTGTGCCATAGTATCTCACACATATGCACATTCTTAGCAACATCTTCTATTCCCCTATACTCTGTGAGATGAAGTGACATCTTCATGTAAATATTTTGGGGCTGGTGAGTACTATGCCCACCAGATCTAGAATCTCATGTGTTGCCTCTGCCCCCATATCCACCAAATCTCGAGCCACCTGTTCCTCCTAATCCTCCACCTATGGTAGGAATTGAACTAGATGATTTACTACCTTGTGTCCCAATAGTGGTGCTAAACTGAACTCCTACAGTCTGTGAAGTTGTATTACTCCCCAATGTGAGTCCAAAGATTTGTGTGCATGTGTTCTGTGTTGATGACACACCTGAAAAGGTTCCTCCAACCAGTCCTCCAAATAACAAGGAAGATGTCTTCCCATCCATAAATGCACTTGATAAATTATTCACCCATGAACTTGCTAATAAGTCAACTCTACCTATTGCTACTCTACTACACAAATTAGCTTGTTGACTACTAGTTGTACTAGAAACTAGAAAAACCAAGTGTAAGGGATAGGTGGCCAGGTTGATTCAGATGTGTACCCATAGCCCAAGTTGTCTCTTCTTGCATACATTCATAAGAGGCCGATGAGGTTTCCATATCATTCTTTCCCAAATGTAGGAGTTACAGATGCTCTGGCTCTACGTCCTCTATGTGAGCTCCAAATCCTTCACAAGCCATCTCTCTCCACAATTCCATCAATTCTGCAATCTCATGTTGCTTCCCTAAATCCCTCTCACGTGCCTCATTGTACTTACACCACCTTTCTTCTCTTTTCCTCTCTCCCGCTAGGTCTGTCATCCTTCACCCCACCTTCTCCTGCCCCTATGTGTGGTGGGGTTTAGCCATCCATCGACTTTTCTTCCAAATTCAGGGTTACCAATAATATTTTGATCACCATTGGAATGCCATGTAGATAGGTTCCCCTGGGATAATGTAGAAATTGAAACTCAGCTACCTCCAAGAAAGAATAAGTGGAAATTAAGTACTCTAAAATATAGATATTCAAAACACCATGGAGCCAAGTGTCCACAGCACACATCCAAATCATATCAGCATCATAGAGTGCTTGAAATTATTTTTGCATCCAAAAAATTGTGCAAAACCTCAAACTCCTTTTATACACGTAAGAAACTAGCCACTCGTATAGCTCTATTGGGAAGATAGCGAAGAATCTCTCATATAAGCAGTCATACATATTCTGCTCCACCCACGCGCATGCGTCAAACCCAGATCTAGTACTGAATCTTTGAGCTTACTCTTCTTCCAGATTTATTATCCACTCCTCAATGCTTTCTAAGGTCAATTGGTACGTCTTCATCATGCAACATCCTGAAAATAACTGAGAAAGAGGTCCTTACAACGGAATCGATGATGTAGCCTAGACTTTACTGTTAATAACCCAAACGCACTGGCACATCACTCGGTCAGGGTTGAGCACTCACTTGAAGCATGTAAAGGCATGAAGTCTATCTTTAGATATGCTTAGATAGAATGTTAGCATGATGGTGCATATAGATATCCAGATTCATTAACAGTAAACAACTTATAATTCATAAACCAGATCTAGCTCTTAGAACATATATAGAATGAACTAAACAATTACTATAACAAGATTTACCATGCAAGAACTGGATTCAATCAGTTCAACACCATTATCCAGCCAATATGAACCATTGTATTGAATATTGTAAAACAAAAAATCTTCTTACGTTACATAATTATCTTCATGAGTCATGCGCGCAACAAAACTAGCAGCATAACTCTACCATATTTTTCACACACTGACTCATACAAATCAATACATATATATAGGGGCGGGGACTTTTTCTTCACCTCCCATGCACTTATCAAAATAGTTCACATGCTAAATAATAGTTGTGAACCTTTATAATAGGATGCACAACATTCAAGTGCTCTAAAAATAGACTTCTGATAGTTAATTTTGAGTAGAAGTCCTATTATTAGCCTAAACTATGCATAGCGCTCAGTTGTCCCTTGTTCCTAAAATATCATTGCATGGACCACAAGCCTTTATGTCTTTGTGTGCTCAACATGCTAACTCCAAAAATAGCCCTTATCCAAAAATGGCTAAGTCATGCTCCTGGTCACTCTAATCATATCATAGCATTGCATTCTCTTCCAGCACCCCATATTTGTGCTCCCAATACTCAGGACATTTATTTCCACTCAACATGACCTCAAAACTAGTTTTTGAGTCCTAGAAGCCTAAATGAGAAGTTTTCAAGATTTACATGGTTGAAGGCATTAAACTTGTAATTGGGAGGAAATGTAATATGTTATGGAAATAATATTCATATACCTTTCCAATGGTATATGGTTCTTCTCTTGGTGATGATATTTTATAGGTCATTCAACTGAGTTTGTGAAGATGAAGGTTGTTTGATTTCAGGGAAGGACTACTCTGGATGAAATATGGAGGTAGAAGACATGTGTATTGGATTTGTTGATGTTTTCTATAAGTTGGAGAGTGAAGAGGGATGAATTTTTCCCAAGTGAATACATTTGGAGGCCTTGAAAGTGGCAGACAGGGTATAAACCAGTTGAGTTTCCAAAATTGTTTTATGTGCAGCTAAGTTTGGTTAAGAGGAAAGTGAGTGTAGTTTGTATGTATGGATGTTTCATGAGATCTATAAATCATGTATGTGATATAAATATCATTGTTTTTCTAATTATTTGTTACATTCCATATTTTAGATGTTCTTGGGTGATATTAAGGCCCCAAAGGTAAAGTCTGGTTCTTGGAAACAGTTGTTTTGAGAAGAATATGAGCCTTCTTGGTAGCATTATGAATAATTTGATTAATGAATGATGATGGATGGTGTTTTTTATGTCATATTTTACATGTGTGAGGAATATTTAGGATTTACTAAGCATGGTGATGAGTTTTAAGGTCTTTGGTGATCTAGGTGATGTGGTTTTGAGCCATTTTTGGGCTTGTTTGGTGTCTTGGTGCATGGATGACCTATATGGGTCAATTTTATGAATATAAATGATTATGTGGTTTTTTTACCTGTTTTGGTATAAATATTGGGTGAAAACTAACTTATGGTGTGTTTGTGAGTTAACAAGCATATAAACTTCTTGTTTTAGTTCAGTTTTAATCTAGTTATGCATGGAAGGAAAAATACGACCTAGGTGAGGAAGTGAAAGTGGTTCAAAGGCATGAAATATGAGTTGAGGATGTGTGAAAAAATCTAAATATTTATTAAGATCATGTGTGCAATGATTTTAAGGAAAATAAGTTCATGAAAGAAAAGGATAGAGCGAGTTGAAGGAGAGAGAAGTTGAAGAGGGTTTGAAGGTGTTATGAGCTGAATTTTTGGATCACAACCAGCTATGGGATAAACATATTTTTAGTAATCATACTTATATAAAATATCTTATGATGAGTCATATTCATAGGAGTCTCTTGTTGTGAGTAATATCAACAATGGCTTAGGGGTTGGTACCTCACTAAAGAAATATCTTGTGATGTGTAATATTCACTTGAGTGTTTTATTGTGAGTAATATCAACAAATTTTTAGTGGGTTTTCTTCCCGTTGAGGGTTTCCCACTAAAATTTGGTGTTCTTGTGTACTCTCTTGCTCTTTCTCTTGTATATGATTGATTTAATACTTAAGTAAACACACATATTGTTAATGTTTGATTAAATGGTTATATGAATGGTAATGAATGATGAATGGAAATGGAATAAATTTTTAATAGACCGATTCACCCCCCCTCTTAGTCCCTTTTACTTCCAACTATGGTCCTATATCAACTGATACTCTCTCAGGTCCCTCCTTCAAACCACTAACTTCTATAATATGTGGTGGGCCTTAAGTATCCCCACCATGCAGACGCTTCCTACAACCATATGCGCCTAATGTTTGTATCCTACGGGGTCAAAGATATAGGACCATAACCTCTACTCCTAAATCTCTCTAGCATAACGATGTTGATAGGGTGATAATGGTGGTATCATCACAAGCATCAGTTACCCGGGTTGGCTCGATACCCTGCTCATTACATGGGCATCCACCCAATAAATGTAGTGCCTCGTCACCTCTGTGATGGTGTCTAATAAATATTCATTGGGCCAAATGGGCTATTAATCTACATTCCCTATGTAGGTATTTTATGTAACATCACCTCAACCCACTTGTGCTAGTGGCTAGAATGCTCAGAGTGACCTTACTACCAGCCCATGTTCCCACTAAAGTACTCTCGGGGAATTTTATTCTACTACATATGGTGTCCCTATCATATTATACATAGGGAACCTCAGATATATCTAGGATGTCAAAAAAATTATAGGTCTTATGACCCTTTAACCCCTACGCTAAACCCAGTATAAATCATGAACCAAATTCACCCATATGGTGGTACCCCAACTGAAAAAAACTCTATGATCAAGAACATTTATGCATACCACAATTAAAAATTATGGGATGAATCCATATGCCTTGTAGCACACTATATGTGCCACCATGATCCCCAAAACCATCTTCTAGATATCTGAAATCCCTGTGACCTGCACTTCACTGAGTCATATGCAAAACATGCTCTCATCATATATGCCTATATAGCTAATGATATTCCCTCTATGACATATGAAATAATATCACAATACATATGGGTACCTCCAATCACTAACCCAAAAATACTATGTACATCCTCTAAGGTCAATGTCATCTCCATGATCTCTTGTCCTGTCAACCACTAGAAGGTATTGGACTTGGTCTCCCATGCGGCTAAGAACATTTGTAGTAAACCCAGTTCTAATGGTATCTTAGGTGTATGTATGATACCCCCAAAACCCCGACCCTGTAATTAGGGAACCTCTACCTATGTCAACCAAAAAGTTATTGCACTAAGCCATGGTGCATCTACACTCCACCATAGGAAAATCTTGCACTCTACCTACATCAACAAAATGACAACAAACAAAAATTAGAACTTTGAAATATCAATTCGGAGTGAAAAATCAAAGCACATAACCTTTACCTACACATTTCCTACACCATCAGCCCTCTGGCTAGATGACATCATCCCCTGTAAATATTTCCCCTACACCATAGAACCTATGACAGACATCATTAGCCACTAGCTCTAAATTTATCCCATCCCCACTCCATCGGCCCTCATATTGCAAAGGGGCCAATGGTATCTGGCCAAAAAGTGTTCGTAAATTCTAAAAATTGAATTTTAAAATATAAAAAATGACAAAATAAAATTCAAACCCTCCCAAAATCATTTGTATGTTGTCATAACTTACCTAATAACATAAGATTTAACAAAAATGACATTGCTAATGACTTTTAAAAAGTAAAATAACTACATACCACCTAATATTCTTAATGAAATTAAATGCAATGACTTACCTTTGGTTGCACCCCACCATGTGATCTGCCTCATTGTCCTCCATCACCACCTCATACTCATGCCATGACATTGAAATACACCTCAAATTTGTAATTCCATAGCTCAGATCTCTCAATTCTTAAAATAGCAATAACCAAATTAAAATTAAAATCACTACCTAAAACTTAAACTTCTATTCAAATTTATTCACAATCAACCTAAATCTTCAAACGACCATCATTTTCACTCCCAAAATCCACAACATATTTCTTTTATTGTTTATTGACCATACTCTCATGTCGTTCATTTCAAGCCATTACATAACTATTTTCAACGACCTTTAATTTTTGCCTCTTTTTAACACCATACCATCATGACATCTCAACACTATGACACAACATATGTCCCTTGGGGCCCTAGATAGGTGATTTATGTATTAGTTTATTGATGATCCTCTAGTATTTCCTTTCAGTTTTTTTTCTCCAGGGTTCTTAAAACATTTATTGTGCCCACATATTACAGGATGAGAGACATTATCAGGTACGCATTGGTGGTTATTTTTAATTTCAGCTAGTCCTTTCAACATTTCTTTATGTATATACTTTTAGTATAATTGCTATGGACTGTTTCTTTTCGTTGACCACCCCATGTTTGTCTATTACAACATGTAGTTATCAATGGTTGGAGCATATGTATATGCCTATTTTTTCACTTTTTTATTTCATGTACCTATTACTATAACAGTTTCCTTTGTGTAGATAAGGGTCACTATAAGGGGCCTATCGGGAATGGGGAATGGTTATTCATGTAACCATTATGGGTTAGAGACAGTACACAAAGATATTGTTGCTATTTTTTCTTGGAATTAGTTGTCCCTACACTAGTTATCCTTGTCCCCTTAGGGATCACACACATTACACTCCAACTTCTTGCTTGTTTTTGGTGTAGACCAAAAGGTATAATAAGGTCTCTAAGGCTTGTTCTTACTTTACTTGCTAGTAATATTCTTGTGTTAGTATACTTACCACTACTATACATTGTAGGTAACTGATTTCAAGATGAATTTTAGTCTTAGAAGGCTTGCTTCTATTCTCTAATTGGTGCTAGAACAAAATCTAGAGGTTTCAGGTTTAAATTACACTTCTCTATTATTCAAATCCTTAACAGTCTTCCTTTTTTTCAACTCTGTCCAAGTTATCACACCCCTCTATCTATGTAAAGTTATGGATTCCCTGGTAGAAGATATTTATGACCTCAATTTATGAAGTTTCAAATCTCCAATCACTTCTTATAACCCCACTGAAGGATTCAAATCTTCACAATTAACTATTTCTTTCTATATTTGCAATGATGTTATCTCAGGGGTCTGCCACGAGTTTCTTAGCAAACTGGTAAGAATATCTCCCCTGATACTCGATGAATCAGTATAATTATTTTTACATTCTATTTATAATCCTTAAGCCAAAAATTTCCCCATAGTTTTATAATTTTTTATCAGTTAAGTCTCGAGATATTACAATTTTTTTCTGGAAACCTTAGTTTCAAGGTTTATATTTTCACAAGTTACCCGAGAGACTAAACTAGGTAATTTCTTGGCCTATGAAGCTCTTTAAATCCTATTGTTAGGTTTAGGATTTCTGTCTTAGTCTTCTTTAACCTTCCAAGTGTTTAATTCTTTATAACAAACTACCCTTGAGTTGTGGTAATTTGAAACACATTCCTCCTTGTGCACAATCAACTATAGATACAAATGAAAAACCCTCAAATGCTTCTTAAATTATTTTTCAAGTAACTGTAACTACAAGAAAGGCTTCCTTACCTCCTAGAGATGGAATAAACACTGAAATGAACCTCCTTATAAGTTTTTTGTATTTTTAAGACCTTTGTTCCCAAAAACAACATTGTTCATAATCTAGAACAAGAAAATTTCAGAACCCTACAGTTAAAAAAAGAAAAATTTAACGTATATTGTGTCCACTGATATACTACACCCTGTCACATTAACATCACATATGAGATAACTTCATAAATATCACATAATAGTATATAGTATTTTGCATAGTTCCTTCACCAATACTCAGTTGAGATGCTTTAATCCAATACACAGTACTTTGGGGACCCTGCATTCACTTGTATTTGATGAATAATGAGAAAAGTAGTGACATTGTTTCTTATATATTAACTTGTGATAGTTCTGATCAAACTAATCACCCTAAAATTGACTCCTAACCACAATTAGGTCTCTTAATCAAGAATCTATATGTTTCTTAAGCCTACTTCACATGAATACAAGAATTGCTGACCTTTTTAGCCATTTAAGATTTCCTTAAGCATGATATAGTCTAATACCAACATGATAACAACATTTACAACATCAAAGCATCCTTTACAACTTGTTTTAGCACCAAAATACCCTCAAGGATTCAAATTTTATTTTTGGAGGGAAAATTAAAAATTTGAATTTTTCAAGAGTTTAGGTTACACTCAAAGCTTCTAAAGGTGCAATAGGACTTCCCTAAGACCATTAGACACATATGTATAACAAAAAACAAAAAAATTCTATTTCAAGTCAAAATTGTGACTATACCTATTGGAGATCTAGATGCTCCTGCATCAGTTTCTCATCACTTAGCACTTTGTACGTCCATCCTCATGATCTACAACACCTTAGGTTCACTTTTCATGACACAACACCTTGTTTATCACCCTTGGCTGACACTATCACTCATGGGAGATAGTTTTGGTGTTATGTTTCTCTTGGTCGATGCCATCACCTATGAGTGATGGAAAACTATATATACACACCTTAGTTTGACATTAAAAGGAAGGAAGATCAAACCTTAGTAACTACCACCTACTTTGCTTTTTTATACCATCTTTGGATCTTCTCACCTAGCTCTTGGTTCATCTTGCATGGATTGGATTGGATTGGAAAATCTTCTTCTTGGTTGGCTTTCTTTCACTATTGGGTCATCTATAGTGATTTTAAGATAAAAATGATGTTCCCCTTCTCCACCTAATAATGATTCTCTCTCAGTGTGTACTGTTTCTCTGGAGATATAAATGCATTAGTGACCATCCTATAGGTACAAGGTGATTGTTGTAACCATCTTTTGTCATTTTGCATGGATTAGTTCATCTCCTTCCCTCAATGTACTATGTTATCTTAGTATTAAATATGCTTGGATGCTATTTATTATAATACTCTTATTCATGATCATCTCCTTAGATTTACATTACTTTCATTTTAGTTATCCCATGCATCCTTGTATTAACTATCATTGATCCATACCTCTCCTCACCCAACCACTGATATCAGAGTAGGATTCTCTTCTCTATTTTGACTATGGGCCTTGGAAATCCTAGGTTGACCTAGTGTATGGATTAATTCCCTCTAGATATGTGACCATAGTGCTCGATGTAGCCCCTTCAAATTTATCCACGGTATGCCGGTACATGTGTGTTCCTTATTCATTACCTCACTACCCTTGTAGAATGAGTGATTTAGGAGTGTAAATTATTGAGAAACATTCTTTTCCTATCATACAGAGATATCCCTAATCTTACTTTACTAGTCAATAATGATTCGTATCTAGAGGACCATCCACATTTAAATTTTCTATTTTCTCATAAATAGTTAGCATAATCCCAAGCATCTGAAGATCCCATATTGGTTAGAACCTACCCCTTTGACCTCTTATTGTTAGGATTAACATTATCATCCCGATCTTATTGAGGGTAGCTAAATCACATGATTCTTTCCTTGGTATTTCCATATGGATATTGTATTTCCTTTGTATCACACTAAAAATTTTAATATTCATCATTGTAAAAATCATGGTTATGAACATATTCCTTTCTCCCTATGGTACATGCAATGATGGGCTATATGATTTTGTTTGTTTTTTACTTAGCAATGGGGTTTTGATTGAATTTATAACTTGGATGGTAAATGATACGGGGATTCATGTTTGACTGGAGATGATGGATACTTGGAGTAATACTTGGAAAAGAGACATGAGTTGTATAGGAATACAACTAGATGTCTAGTGTGATGACCTCCAAATAGGTTGAAGTTAACGAATTAATTCTAGAGGTTTTCATGAAAATAGCAATGAAAAGATCCAAAAATTTTAATGAAAATGATGAGGGTCCTTTTTCTTTCACTTTGATTCATCATTTGTTAAACTAGAGCAACATCTAATGATTGTATGCTATAAGAAAAAGAGGGAAACATGTCTCTAATAGTTTCACTATCTAGATTTAAAGAAACAGAATTAATAAATTTACTATAAATATATAAAACAATTCTAAATTAATCAATTGAAATAAATTATAGTAGTAAATAAGTATGAACTAAATTACATAATCTAACAACTCTATAACATCAACAATAAGAGCAATTAAAAGTACTTTGAGAGGAAAGAGAACACAATGCTATAAAAAACATCGTAAATATCCTCCTCATTGGGTGATGAGATGTTCCTTGTTCTTCCCTTGGATTCAGATTCTAAACCTTATTAACAATCACCAACAATGATATGCAACAATTGATATTATATTTATTTCTTTGATGCTTTTACAAAATGTAAAATATGAGGATCCCTTTCTTCAATTTTACAATGCAATATTTATAATAAATACCCAAATTTTGAATCTTACATCCTTATCATGAATGTGGAAATATTTTTTTATATTCATGGTAGTTTCATTTTAGAAAAATTCCTAATAGAAATAAAATATGACTCTATCTTTCAAAATGACAAATGCAAAGATTATAATTGGTTCATTACTTCTAATTTAACAAGGGCACAAAAATCAGATTTAGCTAAAACTCAGCAATTGAGACTCGTGGTAAAAACTATGGAAGAGAGTAACCCATTCCTATCTTCTTATTATTTTCTAAATAAATGGAATTTTACTTCCATGTGTTCAGCTTCTCACAAAAAGAACCATGTTTTTAGGATCTCCTTCACTATCAAGTATTCTTCAACATTATTCGTCTGACATGTGACTGACAAGCCTAGAACTATTTTTTGATATTCCAAAGCTCTAGCGTCTCACTTTGGAGCTCCTACATTTTTTGTTTGAAGCTATTTAGGGTGTAATTTCGAAGTTACTGTGTATAAGTCCAAAGTTATAGTGGTATAATTCAAAGCTTTCTCTTATACTAAAATTGTAGGCTAGATAGTTTTGTTATTCCTTTTTCATTCTTCAATCATGACTATTTCCCTATTTTTCATGAAAACCTATCTACCTCACAATAATTATTATATGTTATGATACAATTAGAGCATCATATCTTGTCAAATTAATTTATCAAATATACCTTATGCTTTAACTTTAAAGCAACCAAAAATCCTTTTAAACATAGTTAAGTTAATTTAAACCTTATCCAAAATTGGATAATTGTAGTTTAAAAAGATGAGACACCTATAGTTTCATCACTCCCACAGTAATAATTTTTTAGGGCCTCCTATAGTCTCCCTTTCCTTATTTAGGTTCATTGCCTCCAATATCTTACTAAATTCATAATCTTGAGTGTGAGTATCCAAATTTTTATCATTAGTGACCACATATCCTTTTTGTGTTATAACCCAGGTTCTCCACATTTTTAAATTTGTAGAAATACGCTCATTATATGTGTTCCAAATAGGATATAGTGTCGAGAGTAAGGGTGGTCTATAATTAATTCCAATCCATTCATTATTTTTCTCTCTAATTATTGAAACTAAGACATGATATATCAAAGAATATGACTTCCCCCTTTTTAAGGTCATTTGGAAAATCCCCCCATCATCTTCTATAGGACCTAAAAGATACAATGAAATTCCTATCAATATACATACTAAAATATGTGATTGATTCTTCATGTCTGGATAATTAAAACTCTTTCAATTGAGGAAAGTGGACTTGGCATTTGAAGGTTGTAATAAACCTTTTGGGATCAAATAAGTAGTGCCTCTCCATGAGTGTTGCATCTTCTTGAATATCATTAAATTACTTAATCAATTACATCCAAATTTATTGATTTTTTAATGTATAGGTGTAACATCATAACTAAACCTCCCTTGCAAACAAATTTATCAATAATTTTATATCTTCTAAGATAAATATGTGCACAAATAAATCATAGAGAATATTATTTAATTTAGTGTTTCTGGAAGTGGATGATTCCATAAACTCCCTATCATCACCTAGATCATATGGTTTCCATTGATATATTCTAAATAGTTTTCATTTGAGAAATTGATCGATAAAAAACACAACATATAAGTGAGAGGGATTCCTACAAGATAGAAGGGATTCTCCTATTTGACAAGACACTATTAATTCATATTATAGAATTTCATTATCCTTTTTCAAATTCTATTTTCAGCTCCTCATTTTGAGATTATAAATTTATTAGTTCATAACACCTTTCCATCTAGGAAATCATACCTTTAACAACCACAATAGGAAAGGAAAAATAGTTTGAACCTCTTTATCATCCAACTCTATATGTGGGTTTTGACCTTGTAATTCTCTCATCTTATCTCTAGCCTCTATATTTTCTTGATAAATGTACACAACATTTTGCAAGTTTTGGGAAATTAATTTGATAAAATTTTCATTTTTTCTGAGCTCATCTTTTAAATATAAAATATATATTATTTTTCTTGAACTTCATTTTTAACATTTACTAAATCTACCTCTAGATAAATGAATTTATTTATTAGAGTTAATAAATTTTCCATTTCAATCTCAATAATTTTTTTAAAGCCTTGTATCATAGTATCCATTTCCTTTAAAATATGAGCTAACTTTTCAATTTCTTGATTCGGTAATTGCAAAGAAAATTTAGCATGGGATAATGTCATTACATGAAGTGTCTATCTTCTTCATGAGATGGGCTTGGAGCCTCATTTTCTTGTTGTATTGATGTAATGAAATTATCCTCTATTTTTGTAGAGGCACCTTACCCTCAGCTTCTTCCATTGTAGGGATAGTTCTAGTTAGTACATAAAATAGTTTTTCAACTCATTCATGTCCATGCACTATATTTTAGGGTTATTATGATGGGAAGTTCATAGGTTTACCTAAGTTAGGAAGGGTTTATGCCATCATGATATCTTCATCCAACTCATCTTTTATCTATAGTATGAGACTCTACCTTTTGTATATCCTTTGTAGAGAAAATTTTAGTTTTTATAAGGGTGACTCCTTTGATGGATCACATGAGTTAAATCTAAGGGTTACTAGGACTGGTTCATCAACCATAGAAAATAATTTTATTCTCTTTTTTCATTCTTTTTATCCTTTCTTTCTTGAGCATGGGATTTTATTGAGGCTTTCAAACTAGTTTCACCATTCTGAAATTTGTTTAAAAAAATATGTTATGAAATTTACCATTTTTAAAGCTAAAAGAAATGGTGTTTAAAAATCAAATGAACTAGCCCAATTTATTTCAAGGTTTATCCCTTGTCATTAAATCTATCCACCATCAATTCCAAATAATTATATAGGAATTCAGGTAAATTAATTCAAAATTCAAGGTGTTTTGTCCTATATTGAAGATACTCTAGAATACTCATAGAAGGTCCAGTGATAGTGTGGTATTGTCCTTCATATCTAAAATACTTCACCCACTTTTATAAAAACCTCAAAGGCTCATGGAAGCTATCTCTAATGATTCCCTTAGTCTTTCCAGTACCATTTTGGCACAACCTTAATGTCATTTCACCTCAGAATTGGGAATTAGCAATGAAATCACTATACACTACTCTAAAATTGGTAAATTATTGTCCCTCATCAAGCACGCTAGAAATTATTCTTATAATAGATATAATCACCTTGATGTTCATCCCACAGACTTTGGAATGGTTCTCTTATAGGTTTTGCACAAATTCCTCTACCATATCTTTTTAAATCCTTCAAATATTTCCAGAAATTTTAACCACCCCATCTTTGAAGATCTGTATATAAATTTCATGTTGTAGGAGGACATGGACATCATTTGGCTCATATGGTTTGTTTATACCCATTTATTTATCCTATTTTAGAGATGTTGAGCACTATTTTTGGTTTGATTGAGAGGTAAATAGAAATGTTAGAGACAAAAATGGCATGTGATGTGACATAGGAAATGAAACATGCATTTAGGTGACATATAAAGGTACCATAGTTTTGCCATGATATACATTAAATTCAACATTTAATCATGCACACCTACGTATTCCTCCAAACGTGCATATAAAACTCCCCTTGTATTGTCACTTATGTCCAAATTTTTGACTATCACATCAACTTATATTTACATGGTAAATATATCTACTTTCCATTTTGAGATTTAGTTGAGAAAGTGTTTAAAAAGGAATTTTTAAACTATAAAAAAGAATAAAACGTATAGTACATACCTGAATGTTATTTTTGTAGAGAAATTTCCTTTTTATTCCCTAGAGAAGATGAATAATATTTGTCAAAAATCAATCTTTATTCTTCTTGATAAGAATTTTATTTATTATATTTTTATGAAAATGGATACCATTTATTATTTTCATCTTCCCCCATTTTTTGAGAAAAGTAATTTCTAGTTTTTAGACCCTTTTATTTTATTCATTCTTTACTCGACCGTAAGAAATTAGTTGATTTAAAAGAGGAAACATCCCTTATATAAAAAAAATTGGGATGTGACAACATTTGATTTGCAAATAGTTCATGTGTATCTGGTTTTCTATATAGCTGGAGCCTATGACCATTAATAATCGTTATTCTCTAATCTTTATCAATGGAAATAAGATTAACATACACATTGTTACAGACTTCTACAATATGATATGACCCTATCCATCAAGTATGAAGCTTTCCCTTGAAATATTTATACTTGAAATCAAACAATAATATCTAATACCTAGCTTAGAACTTCTTATCCAAGATATTATGACCATGTAATATTTATTTGTATTGTTTAATCAATTATGTGTGGTGCAAAGATTTCATTCTTATATCATCTAACACATTTACATGTAATATCTTGCCCTTATATGTTTTTTTCATATCTATTCCTACGTCAAATGTTGTTGTTAGAGTCCAGAGCTCAAGTTCTATAGGAAAAATTAGAATTTTCCCATAGATTAACTCATATGGAGATAATCCAGTGGTATATTTCCAAGTTATGTTATATTCCCATAGTGCATCTAGTAATTTGAGTACCCAATATTTCTTGTTGATGGCTATTAGTTTGGTTAGGATATTCTATAGATATTTGTTGGTTAATTCCACTTTCCCATTTGATTGGGGGTGATAAGGTAAACACTTCATATTCTTTATCTGAGATAACTCCATAAGTTATTTGATTAAATTGAACACAAATTGTGGTGCTTTATTTGAAACTATAGGACTAGGTACTCAAATTTTCAGGAAAATTTTCTTCTTATAGGATATTAACTACCTTTTAATTTCTATCAAATCACAAGGCTTTAAATTCTACCCACTTAGTAACATAACCCGTTTATACTATGATATATTATTTCTCTTGTGATGTTGGATCAATGGGGCTAGTTAAATTAAATCCCCATTTTTCAAAAGGTTCCAAGACCACTTGAGGATGGAGTGGCATTTCATTGGAAAGAGTAAACTTTCCCATTTTTTGACATTGATCACATTGTCATACATATATTTTTACATATTTATGTAAGGAGTGTCAATAATATCCAAAACCTAAGACTTATTAAATAGTTTGAAGATATGAGTGTAATTATAGTTTTAAAAGATAATATTTGATGCAATTTATCGAGATGAGCAGGGAAACTCATAAAATTACTAATGGGTATAATATCTAGTTTATTGATTACAAGGTGTAGTGGGTCATTTATACCTATGATGGAAGTATCACAATCATTAGTAGTGGTAGTGATAGTGTCAGATGTATTTTTAAGCCAATAATACCCAAGCCTAACAGAAAAAGGAATGAAACAGAGAATCATTTACATCAATAAGAGTGAAATTAAGTTTATGTAAGTGATTAGTAGTGAGTTTAATAGGATCATCATCACTATCAAATAAATAAGCATTAACAGTATGTTGTTAAATAACATCATCCAAAAGGTTAGGAGTGACAGATGGAGATAAAGTATTAATACAAGATAAAGGAGGCACAATATTAATTGTATTTAATTCCATCTCAACCAATGGTTGTTTAGGGATCATGGGATCACACATGTAACTAGTTTCACTAAAAACATATGTAGGTCATTTTTCCCATAGGAATTGACTATGGAGAAGGATGAATACTAGGAATTTTTTGATTGTACACATCAAATTGGAAATATTGGAAAGGTTTAAGGATAGGAGGTATGGTATGTTCATAAACATTGTGTAGAAATTTGACGCATTTATGAATAGTAGATGAGACCACCTACATAACATGAATTCAAGGACATCCTAAGTATAGGTTTTAATGAAGATAAATTTAGATGACGTGAAAAGTAGTAGGTAATTGATTTAGACCAATAAGGAGATTGAAGGTCATAGTTCCCTAAGTAGATAACATAATATTATTAAAGAGACACATAGTGGTAGTAGATGTATAAATTGCAGTAGGAGGAATACCCATTTAGGTATGTAATGAATGAGGAAATATATATAATCCATAACTATTATCGATCAAAGTTTTCTTGATGATGAAACCCTGAATGCAAACAATAATAATAATATATGAGCATGAAACCTCATTAGATATAGGATAAATTTCATCTATAGGGAAAATTATGGCCCTATATAATGCCTTAAATATATCCATGAGAGAATGAAATGCACCTAACTCTTTATATGTCTTCTTTTGTAATTTGGTTCTCAAGCTCCATTTAGGTCTGGGACAGCATATTGATGTAATTATATCTCCACTCCCTCAAAAATCATCCTCGACCTTGATGTTTCCAGTCACCCATTAATCCAAAATAGGTACCTATAAAATTTAAGGATCAATTCTCATTCTAGAGGTTACTTGTTCTATAAAATTACTCAATAAATGAGCCTTGGCACTGTGTTTTCTTTCCTCTTCCAACACTGTCATAGAATTGGAAAACTTCCACCTTTATTTTTTAATTTTTCTTCTTGAATATCTCTCTATAACTTCTTGGCATGATTTCTACAAATTTTCACTTTGAAATTTATTGGTTTGCATCTCTAATTACTAAGCCCTGGTTGATTACTAGATTTGCACTCCTAGAAGCCTGAGAGACCAAAAATAGGTATAACTTTCATTCTTCGTAGTGTTAAATCTTAAAATTTGTATTGTAGGCGTTTTATTTCTTTTTCTTCATACAATATTACCAAAATTGTTTCAAAACCACATAAACAAGTCTTTTCTATAGTTTCCATATTGTCCTTGAATACACAGTCTCCCAGTTTAACATGCATTTTCCTGTCTTCGTACACTTTGAGTTACAATCTCCTAATAGATTCATGGCCTCAATAAACTAAGTTCATACCTCCATTTGATGTTAGAATCAACTAAGGTGTCCAAATTATGTCCCTTCACATTATAGTTACACTTTCACTTTCTTGTCTTACATAGTTACATGCACTTCTTTAACCCACAATCAAATGTAATCAATACACACTCCCCTTCAAGATTCTCACATCATTTATAATGATTAATAATATCATAACGAATTTTTATACAAGGTTGGGGGTCTTTTAACAAGGTTGATTACTTACCTAGGGTTTCGTTCTTCCAAACTCTGACTGAAATTTCCTTATGGTCCCGAGAGATAAATTTCATCACAACTTTTACTTAGGATAATTTCAAGGCACGAAATTACTTATGGATGTCTGTTTTGAAGAACTTAAAAGTTTACCAACAGATCATGATATGAAGGAAAATGCTTGTTTCATATAATAGTTATCTTTGAGAAATCATGCAAAAATAGGGGATTTACTCTTAAAAGCCGACTGTGAAGTTTTATTTCTCTTCTAAAGCAATAAGATAGTGTTCTCTAATGGAGCACATCAAATACATCCTCCCAAGAGCCTGTTACAAGATAATAAACTAGAATATTGACAATTGCACAGTTACAAGTGTTTGCAAGTTCATAGAGAATACAACCATGAATTCTTCCTAATAACCACAAGGCCATGAAATCAAACTTACAAAAATCATTCCAAATGCTTAAAATTCCTTTCTTTCCATACCACTAAGATTAGTTCTTATAGAGTTATTAATGGAGCATACACTGTAATAACAGTCATCAAAGAAAGAAAGAAATCACTATGATTTTTGTTGAACCTTCATGCAAATAAATACTCCATCCAACTTTAAACCCTAAGTGTACTAAAAATAATCCTTTTCCATACACAAAACAATCTCTTTCTTAATATTGCATACATCATGGAGCCTTCAAATTGAGGAAAAATGGTTTTACACCAAAATACAGTCTTCCTTTTATCCTAATGCATCAAAATACAAAATAGCTTCATAGTTTTCTTCCTCTCCATGAGGAATACCTCCCTCCCTTAACCCTTCAAATACTTGGAGGATAAATCCCTTTTTAAATTCTAATTCCATTCATTTAATTCACTCTTTCATGTTTGAACACTAACTAACTTGACTCGAGGTATTTACACATGTCCTTACACACACAAAGGGGGTATTTTGCATTATTTTGACATTAGATAGTCTTTAACTCATCCCAAGGACATGTGTTTACTCCCCTAACTCCTAACATACCTTTTACAAGCTAACTAGACACCTTTACATGATTTTAAAATTCAAATTCCAAAATGGAGGGAAACTTCTATTTTGAATTCTTGAGAAACTTGACTCCAATTTTTCTCTTGTTATTATATCCTTGGCCTACACTCGTGACTTCAAGACTAAGATTCACCTTCCTTGATGCCATACACATGATTAAGAGGAGATTTTGAATTTTTTTATCTTCTTTCCTTGATACTCCTACATCATAATTAGTCCAGGGTGTTATGTTGGTTGTAGAAGAAAATTAAGAAATGGGAAGAATGTTGGAGTAGACTGGTGGCAAGTGCAAGCAAGAGAGAAACAAATAAAATAATAAGTTATTTGTGTACTTTTTGGTAGGATTATAGAAGTTTACATATGCAATCAAAATCAACAATATCTAGCCAATGCTTCGATAAAAAGATTTTTTTATAGAAATAAAACAAGGAAGAAGTCCAACACACTTAGTAATTAAGAAATTCTAGATCATCCTAGGAAGGTACAATCAACATTCTAAGAATAGTAAGGAAGGAGGATGAATTTCATACGTATACAACAAGCTTAAAATCAGAGGAAATGTTTGAGAAATGTGTGAGAAAGACACTGAGAATATTGTAACACATGCACAGAACTTTAAGTTGAGTCTTAGATAAAAGTGCATGGACCATTGGTCTATGTAGACTGGTGGTTACACAACCATTGTGGTGGTTACGTAAATAAAGGGGAAAATGCTAAGGAAAAACAATGAAGAGTGTTTACGAAATCAAGTAATGTTATGAAATTGAGAAGTAAAGAATAATAAGTCACATAAGCATGTTGTAAAAAAGGAAATGGGACCTGGAAATCATCATTTATTCTGAAAACGAAATTTATCATCATAGGGGATTTTTACCATTTCGCAAATGTAGCACCGTGTAATTTTGGGTGTGTACAGCTACCTGTAAAAATCTCAATAAAATATTAGATGGAATAAATAATGCATATGTTTGATTTGGACTAACCTCGATGGTCACCCCAATGTGATTATCATCAAGTGTTGCAATACATTTCAGATTCTATGTATTTCTTGTGAGTGTGTGATTGGAATTGTGCCCCATGAAGCTAGGTTTCCCTTGTGTCATTCACACCAATATAACAAGATCTAGATATTTTTATCCCAACATAGAATGTGTGAGATGGATTTCATAATAATCCCTCTTATGCAGTGAATAATGTATTCCAAATGCAATCCTTTGATCTTTCTCTTTACCCAAGTGGTAGATAGTAAGTATTGGCTTCCAATTACCCAACCTCTAATAATAGTGAGTAATTAATGTGTGTGTGTGTGTGTATATATATATATATATATATATATATATATATGTGTGTGTGTGTATATATATGATTCCCTTGTTTCAAATTTATCATTGACAATTGAAAATCCAACCCAAAGTGATAAAAGAGACTCTAGAAAAGACACCAAATGACATGGCAAATCAAAATCAAGAAAAAGAGGGGAAGGGATAGAAGCATCCAAAGGGGATAGTAGTGCCTAGTGCGTTCTTGTCTATAAAGAGCGGTAGTGTCTAGGATGCTCAGAAGATATAACAGTCAATACAGAGATGGGTCACATGTCATCTAGTATCCAAAAGTAAAGTGATCATTCCAAAAAAATAAAATAATAAGAGTGTGGAAAATATAAAGTAATTCAAAAGAGTAAAACAAGTGTTATTAGTGTCTAGTCTTCTCACTTTAGGAATCGTGCATATAACAACATACCTAGAGGTTTTGATGTAAGTAGAAAGAGTGTGATTTTTTTAGTACATTTTGATCCTATAAAACTATGTAACTCAATTCCTTTATGCTCTTGTGACAGGTATAATTGTCACCTTAAACCAAATTGAAACTAAATTTTATGTATGTTTTGTTTGTTATGATAATACATTTTGAGGAAAGTAAAATATATAATGTGTTATTGTTGTACTTGAACATGGTCATAAATATAAAAAAAAACTTAATTGATGAATGATTAGATGAGTCTTTAAAGATATGGTGTCATGGGAAAAATAAAAACCTAAGGTGTAGTAAGAGAAAATAAATCATGGGAAATGATAATTTTGCAAGCGTAAGTGGAAATGCTACTCCTATTAAGGGATCCTCATTCAAAGAAACAAAAATTAGGTAGGATGTGCCAATATGCTGTGCAACCACTAATGCTTAATCTTACTAGAATACATAATATTTTGAAAAAATTAAAATCAATGAAGAAAATTCCAACATAATCCTATCCAAAACTAGATTTTTTGAGAGATAACTAATACAATTGAGACTTGGTGAACCAATAAGGGCACATACCCCACAGATGAACCACCCAAAAATTAGGACCAGCCATAATGAAATGGAGATGAATGCATGCATCTCCACCATAATTCACTCCTTCAATCCTTGTAGACACAAAATCATGCACTTTGGGTATTATTTAGTGTGGTTCTCATACTACTATTCATTTGGTTTTTGAGTGAAGAAAGTACTAATTAACCCATGTCCTTTAGCCATTTTACTTTTCTTTATGTCATCATTTTCAAACTTCAACATATACTTTCCCAGTTTTTCTTTTTCATTTTGCTTCATTCTACCTCTTACTGGGGTGCCTAGCCCCGTACTGGGGTGCCCCAGGCATCCTGGTCCCATTCGGGGTGCACTAAGCCTTTTCCTACTTTACCTCCATCTTTTGGGCACTTTCTAGTCATTTGGGCTTTCCATATTTTTAGTGGTCAGCATTTTTAGGGTAAGTTAGGAAATTAAAGCAAGAGAACCATATAAATATAAATTTATGAGACCATAATGAGTGACAAAGTAGTAAGCACTATTATCATCACCTAAAGTTACATCCATCAAAGGCTCAATTTGCATCCATATAGCTCCATCACAAGGCACAAGGCTAATTCATCTGCATCACACTATATATGAGGGAATTTTATTTTATTTCATCCATCATTTTATTACATTTCTACACATAGTTATTGTTCACTACTTTCACAAAATGTGGCTAGCATAAGAGCACCTAGGGCATGATTGCACACACACACATAAAACTACATGGTGTCTTATATTTAATGTAGCACTAAATTAGTAAGTCCACCATTGTGGATGTTGAGGATAGTCTAACCCCTTCAAATGCATCTTTCTTTTTTTAGGGGTTTGATGTTTGTCTTGGGGTTTTACAGGTCTCTACTTCATCACCAATTTCTAGTGACATACTAAGAATTCCAACAAAGATAGTGCTACAGGAAGTGAAGGAAGGAAATCACTCAGTGAAACCTTGAAGTAATATTACAGATCTTTTTCATAGACCATGGCATCCAATTCTCAAACCAAAGCTCCCACAAGTGCCCCTCTCCCACTCCAAGCACCCTAATCCAACCTACTATTCTAGATCTGTGTTTTCTAGATATTATGTGTGATATTTATGACATTCTATTTATTTGGTCTTCTCTATGACATAGTCACATCATATCTATGAATCATCTAAGCTCCTCCTAATCCTCTTTTCTCATTAGGGTTTCACATATCTATTTACTTAGTTGTTTGGGTCATTTTCTTCATGCATTTATCTATTGTTTACTATTGTTCTTTATATTATATTAGCTTAGATTAAATCTCACATTTTAGTTAATAATTTTGGTGAACCTGATGTATCCAACCTTTTTTCTGATCATTTCTTCACCTTATCAAGTCATGACTCAATCATCTTATCCTACTTTTGCACCTACTAAGGTTTTTGGTATAGTTACTTCTGCTCCTGATTTCATGTGTGTTTGTACTTGACATCCTCCTCACTTTGTTACACCTAGGGTTGATCCCTCTATTAATATAGTTACTACTCATCATACTTGTCTTAATCCTTCTATGCCCCTACCTACTTCTCTTCCTCCACCCATTGCTTCGACATCACCTCATACCGCTTCTAAGGGCTATGACATCATTGACCAACTTTAAAAGATGTCCGTTAATATTTCTCTTTGCGACTTATTACGTAAAGCACCAAACTATGGTAACACACTAGAAGCTACCCTTCATGCTATTCATATTGAAATTGATAACTTTGTAGTGGCCTTTACACATCTCATATAGTCATTTCACAATTTTCCACATGTCATATCTTTCTCTGACAAGGATCTATTATCTTTTGCTAAAAACAATCTGTGTGCACGTTTTCTCATTACTGTCATCATTAGAACCATTTGCATTAAATGAGTAATTATTGATAATGGATCAACCATCAACTTATGTTCTTATTCTCTTCTAAAGTAGTTGGGTATTAGTGATAATCTCATTTCTATGAATTCTACTATCATCCATGGCTATGACTCTACCACTTGTATGTGATTAGGAACTATTTCATTACATATCCAGTTTGGACATAAGATTGTTCTCACTTATTTATATGTTATAGATTCCTCATTTTGATTCAATCTCTTGTTAGGTATACCTTAAATTCACACAATGCAAGTAGTTCCATCTATAATTCACCAATGTGTCAATTTTTTACATGATGGCTATGAACATACTATCACCATATATCCAGAGCCATTCAAATAATGTCGCATAGTCCCTATTACTACTATGCCCATCATACCTTCACAATTGATTTCATATAGTAGCATTGACACATATGAAATTGGTTAGTCTAGTGCTTCACAATCTTCTTATGCAGCTACAAATACTCCCGTTATTACTACGCATACCACGGCTATTATTTCATGTACAGTATTAGCTCCTATCATCATTCCTTCTTCACCTATCGAGGCACCTTCTATTTCTCTTCCTTCTATGCAACCTACCAACATACTTGATAATGATACACAACATGATGATGCTAACACTGATGATTCTGTGGACTCTAATGATGAAGTCGATGCTATCAAACTCGTTGATGAAGCATTAGGCCAACTTAACTTTAATCCTCTAGATGTTGACGACTCTTATTGCAAGGACACCTTTGTGGCTGATGGCTCAAGTGAATATAGGTTCAAAACCTCTCCTTATACCAATGTTATGATAATTTACCAAGGATTGGTTAACAGCGTCGATACTATTTCATCTTCTACCACACAAACTTCATCTTCACCACCCCCTTTCACATGCACACTACTCATCAAAAACTCTTTTTGGCATCATAACATCCCAGTCAATCGTACTTATTCAAATACTATTTTCACACATGAGGGCTTAGCTATACTTGGTTTAACACTTAATGACATCTTACCCCCACTTCACTCATCTCATCATTATCATGTCTATTGTCACATTATGGCTGCTTATGGCCTTTGTGTGTTTCATTTGACAATATTTGTTGCATGTGCCCCTCGTGATTCTCCATTGACTCTTGGGAAATCTTGAATTGACTATATTGGTAGTACCATAGAAACTAATCACACTTCCCTTACATTTCCTATGTCATTCGGTAATATTTCCATAGCTAGTGACTCATCTCCTACTTCCTCTCTGAATCACTCTCAATGGTACTCACACAACTGTCCACCAATCCCCTTCATTGATGATGAATATGTCATGATTTTCTACACACTAAATCATCATGGTTCTTTATATGATCTACCTCTATCTATTACTTATCATGTCTCCAATGTTGCTCCCATAGGCTTTGATACCGAAAGTGATGATCTCCTCGATAGTGTCACATGACTATATTCACCAATACATACTTGGGGGGCATAGCACTCACACAATTCCCCCCCCCCTTTACCTTATCATCAACAGGCCTCTCATCTTTGCATTATAATACATCCATCTCATAGCATAGGCATACTCATCCACATTGTAGCATCGTTATTACCCGATGACACAATCTTGTGCTTTGGTTCACAATTGACTATTGAGGGCATACTACACATGAACCCCACACACTACACAATAGGTATTACACATTGCATTTCTTCACACACCTCATGCCATCCATCTTGCATATTACATCTTACATTCCATCTTTAGTCTATATATTCTAAACCATTGTGTGTTTATACATCATATATATTCTAGACACTACACTAGCTCTCATCACATATGTGTCACACTCCTATCATCTATGAATCTTGCATTACATCCTACTCATTTTACATACTACATAGCAAGCATCTTCACATTACATATCCATCTACGCATAGTACATCATATTATTTGTCATCATAGAAGTATCACACTCTTATCATCTACGAGTCTAACATTACATAATCCTCATCTTACATACTGCATAGCACGCACCTTACACTATTAGGCTATCTACACATCTTGAGTTGCATTCTACACATCACATATTTACAGATTTTTCTCATCACATGGTCATCTATTATCATCACACATCCTGCATCTTCTTCTACACACGACACTCACTATACTATGACGCACTCTAGTTCCTTTGGTCCATACTCAACTTCCAAGGGTTTACAAATCACAAGGACCTTATCATACACACACATTATTCACTTTACCTTCTATCATGCAACATTCCTAGGTTAGTGACATATGTTATAGGCTAAATGGTCACCTATTATTTCATCTTATAGTGGTATACATTATAGGATACATCACCACTCCATCTATTCATCTGGTAGTGATATAAACTTTAGGCTACATCATCACTCCTACATTCATCTTGTCTTGATAAACACTTCAGTTATGTGGTCACGCACATTCTTCATCTCTAGGTCACATATCATCAACATACATACACACTCATCACAGCGCGTTAGACACAACACACACTTCGACCATTTCCCGATGACACACTCTCATTTATGGTTCATTCTTGACTACTGAGGGTGAAAACCAAATGAACCTCACTGCATACAACTCCATTCACTCAAGGGAGCACATGGCTCCTCTCATCCATCTTCATTCCATTCCACCCATCCACAATATATTTCATATATTTGTTGCTTTTACTCTTACTTACATTTACTTGTTCATGTTCGCTTATTACACATGCTAGCTATATCTCTTATATGTCATTATATTTACCATACACACATGCGCATTCACATCATTTTCTAGTTATGATAACAATTACAAGTCTCTTACATGCAGCATGAATGTTTTCCTTCTACCACTCCTACAACAATCATTGGGGGCATCCATATACGTCTCTTCCAGGTGTTATTGTTTCATTTTGTACTTATCACTTTTCATTACTTGTGTATACCTGTTTTTGACATACTGGTTATCTTTCTAACATGCTAATGGGTGCTTCAAGTGTAGTATTTGTTTTGAAATATTACTTGCTTCCATGGTTATCTATTATTTGTACTTTCTTTTCTATTACTTGCTCTTGTATGTGGTCATTGCCATTTGTTTGGTGTGCACACTTGTTTCCTGTATGTGGCCATTATGGCCTTGTGTGTCTTATGACATCATGAGTGATGTCCTAAGTTTACAGCCCACTTTAGTAGTCTATGATTGTATTCTTACATTTTTACTTGCTTTCTAGCTTCTACATTGTCTATGTAGTGTACACTTGTCTTTTACATGCATGTTTGTTCGTACTAACACTTATTTTATAACCACTAGTTTATTTGGGCCTTAGTTTCTACCAAGCACATACCCTTCCCTATGTAGGGCACAGTTTATGTGATTGGTTATATTTTGGGACCGCATTCTCCTATCAGTGATGTCGTAAGTGCCCTAAAGAGGGGGTATCATTTGGTATTTTACTTATTATTAAGCATTTTCTACTAGTACAATTCAGTTTAGTTTTTTATCCTTAACATTGTGGGTTATACAGCGAGTGGGTTCAGACCAGTCGACGAACCCCATACATAGTGGCTTTTATAAGATAATTAGTCCTTAGAATTATTGGGAGAATTTACATGTTAGAGGATACAACAAATTTCCTCTCTACACTACTTCATCCAGTGGCATCAAATCACCCAAAAAAATTAGGTAGTATAAATATCTCTTCACACATATTTAGGGAAGTAGTTACAAGTTTGAGAATAATTAAGGTTTCTCCCTACATTTCTTCATCCAGGGTAGCATGAGATCACCCAAAAATTTTACAGTATAGGATATCCTTTCTTCTCCCCTTCTTTCATCATAGATCAGGTGCACATTTTCATTTTTCATTTCCATTACATTATTTTTACTATATACATGTGTCTTTACATGCTTTTTTACACATATATACATGCATATTTGACTACTTGATCATATTCTCCTTACATGTTCGTGTGTATGAGAAGAAAGTAGTCAACAACAAAAATGGCGTCAACAAAAATGACATTTTTTTAGTAGCACACACCTCATACTAACATGTAGGTACATCACACACATCGACAACTACACACGTGTTTCCACCCTAGGTTCACTCTCATCACTTTTTATCTTTTACATCTTTAGTTTCCATGCTCCATCTTTTTGTCACTTCACACATAGTCTAGTCCTTTGGTGTGCTTTCTACATCACTCTACATGGACATCAGGTACGCATCTCTATCTATTTTATGTTACAAAATGTTCAACTCACCAACATAAAGTGGGGGAAACTTTAGACACAAAATCACGCACTCCAGGTATTATTTAGTCTCGATCTCATACTACTATGCATAAGTTTTTTCAGTGAAGAAAGTACTAATTAACCCATATCCTTTGGCCATTTTAATTTTCTTTTTGTCGTTATTTCCGACCTTCAACACATACTTGTCCAATCTATTTTTGTCATTTTGCATCATTCCACCTCTAACTCAAGAACTCGGCCCCATACTGGGATGCCCCAGGCACCCTGGTCCCATTCGGGGCACCCTAATCCTTTTCTTACTTTACCTCCATTTTTTGGTCACTTTCTAGCCATTTGGGCTTTCCATATTTTTAATGTTCAGCCTTTTCAGGGTTGATTACAAAATTAAAGCAAGAGAACCATATAAATATAAAGTTATGATACCATAATGAGTGACCAAGAACTAAGCACTAATATCATCACCTAAGGTTGCACCCATCAAAGGCTCAATTTAGATCCATCTAAATCCATCACAAGGCACGAGGTTGGTTCATCTGCATCACATTGCATTGGAGGGAAGGTTATTCTATTCCATCCACCATTTTATTACATTTCTACACATAGTTATTCTTCGCTACTTTCACAAAGTGTGACTGGAACAAGAGAACCTAGGGAATGATTACACACACACACACATAGAACTACATCGGGTCTAAGATGTAGTGTAGCACTCAAATAGTAAGTCTGCCATTATGGCCATTGAGGATATTTTGACCCCTTCATATGCGTCTTTTTTTTTTAGGGGTTTGATGCTTGTCTTGGGATTTTATAGGTCTCTAATTCATCACCAATTTCCAAAGACTATTGATTAGTCCAGTGAAGATAGTGTGAAAGGAAGTGAAGGCATTCGATCACTCAGTGACACCTTGGAGGAAGGTTGTTGATATTTTTCACAAACCATGGCACCCAGTTCTCAAACCAGGGTGCCCACAAGCACCCATGTCCCTCTCCAGGCACCCAGTCCACCCTACTATTCTAGATCTATGTGTTTTGGAGCTTCTGTGTGTTTTTTCTTCCATTTTGTTTATATGGTCTTCTTTGTAATACAGTCACAACATATTTTTGAATCAGCTAAGCTCCTTCTAACCCTCTTTTCTCATTACAGTTTCACATATTTATTTACTTAGTTGTTTGGGTCATTTTCTTTAATCATTTATTTGTTGCTTACTACTTTTCTTTATATTAGATTAACTTATAACAAATCCCACATTTTAATTAATCAATCCTATTCTAATAATTAATACCAACCCAGGTTGACTTAACCAAGGGATGTCAACTCTCCACCCACATAGATCAGCTAACAATCACAATAAAGTCAGGGTGGAATCCTCTATTTGAATTTATAAACCATGCACTTCATAATGAGATATTTCCTTGAACTATATTTACACTTGACTATGGATTATCTTCAATCCCACCATACATTTTAAATATGTAAAAATAAAATCTCTACCCCGCCTCTAAGAGAGCCATAAAAATATAACTATCGCATACATCAAATTTTGGCACCAAGAAAAGGGGGACCATATTGATCAAGAGAGTGAAAACACTCCTTACTACCTCTTTCCATGACATTTCAACCCATCAGATAGCCACAATAAGACAATAGGTCATATTTTAGATTTTTTTGTGAAAAAGGATAGGAAAGGTACGTCACACCAAGGAATCTCTCTTGGGAAAAATATTCAAAAAGACTAGGAAAGTTTTTCTATCCATGTTAACCAAAAAAAAAATTATTATCCCCGTTTAGTAAACTCAGTAACATCCCATAATGGTATTAAACCACAGTCGTAATCCTAATAAGACAACAAAAAAGGATAGGTAATAATTGTACTAAGACAAGTTCCATGTTGTGAAAGCCCTCCACATCCCTCATTCAAGATTCAACCATTAACAAGACCCAAAAAAAAAGGTCCCCATCTCGGTACAGTCAAGTAGCTTAAATTCATTAGTTCTCTCTAATCTACATATGCACTTACACCCACATCCACCACTACATTCTTTATTCCCATAGTCTAGGTTAGGGTAGTGGAGACAAGGGTAGGAACAAATCTAATCTTGTACCTAAATGGATCAGTGGCCTTTTACATTCCACTATCAACATCCCTCATATCATTTTCATAATGTATAATATGGTTTGAAAAAGGAAACAACCTTAATTCGAAAACCATTTTGTGTAGAAATTTATGTGGCTTCTACAAGAATATTTACTCCTCAAGGCCCATTCTACCACCACTCTTACTTCTGAGATTGATTTCCACAGTGGTAGGCACCTGAAAAACTCCTTCATTTCCATTTCCGTGCTCCTGCTCCTAATTTGGTGTTATTTCGTTACTTCTCCATCTTGCTCTCTATCACACTTGTCTTTAGGACAAACATGAATCTTACTGCAGTTCAAAGCATAAGTAAAGAAAAATAAATAGACACACTATAAGTGATATATTATTTCAACATTTAGATATTAATTTTTAAAATAACTTTTTTCATTTAAAGTTTTTTATTGTCCATTTAAATCTTATTAAACAATTGTAAAAATGGTATTAAATATCATTTGAGTAATTATATGTATTCCTAAATTAAAATATGTTAATTTAATTTTACATTCAAAACATTTATATGGGTGGGTAAGTGTGTGGGTGTAATATTAATTTATATTTAATATTTAACAAAATTAACTTTATATATATATATTTATTTTATTCATTTTTTCAAATTTATCAAATGAATTTTGTGTCACTTTATGTCAATTTATAAAACAAAATTAGTGGCACAAAAGGTGAAGCATATGTGATGTAATGAAAAATTTATAATTGCCTCAAGTTTTCATCGTGATTTACGTCACATCCACGATGAAAATTCTTCAAAAAACACCACAAAAACCCATAAAAGCTCGATTTCCAACGCAAAATTGACCCAAATAATGCCCCTATTTGCATTAAATGTAGTAGTGAACTCACATTTTTGTAGAATCATTGATCTAATCATGTCATCAAATCTATCACATCAAGATCTTTTTTATCCCTGTTTGTTTTCTCGTAATGCAACAATGAATCACTTGTGCCATAGATTTTATGTTGCGGGTGTATTTTTTGAATTTCTTATTTGGAAGGCTCTATTCCTCATCCCCTAACACTCAACCCTGTGACATATCATGGATTCTCTATTATGACTAGCTTTCAGATATACTACTATTGTTTTTTCAAACCTATTTATAAGTGCTCTTTCTTGGTAAGTATTTAGCATAGTTTATTTCTTTATTAACTTACAAGTTTGGGTGTGTTGGTTATTGGAGCATATTGAGGCTTGTGGTGACCAAGAGGTTTGGGTTTCAATTCTTTTCCCTCTCATCTTGTATTGATTTTATTTTATCTTTCCAAAGTTTTAAAATCTCTTGAACTCCCATAAGACCACTACAGAAGGAGAACTAGCCCGCAAGGGCCTACCAATCACCAAAACAAATCTCAATTTGAGCAGAAATCTTGTGAAGCGCATAAATTTTCTTTGCAAAATGCTTCAAAGGTGATTGTTTTTTTCAAATTCACTATATTTTTGAGATATTCACATTGGTGTATTCATAAATTCTTCTTCTATAACAAAATATAGGTTTATTTTTGTTTCATAGCACAATACTTACCATTGTAAAACTTTAAATGGCCATAATGTATTATTCATGCATCGGATTCAAGTGTAATTTTTTTAAGTTATGTATATTTCCATGCTCTACACAGATAGGATATCATATTAGACTTTTTAGCCACCAAACTATAATATTTCCAAGTTTTCAAAAAAATGCATTATAAAAACAATTATATCACACTGTTTATAAAGTGCCACCTATTTTCACCAGGGGTTTCTTTCTTTGAGTGTAAAAAACAATTTAGGGGGTGTTAAAAGTCAAAATTTAGGTGCATATTGTATCATGTGTTCTCCTTCTTCTTGTGGGTGTTCTCATTTACTTGTGGATTTTTTATTTTATCTTACACAATGGTTGATTCTAAATCAATAGATCTATTAAATCCACATAATTATCACACATGGAAGTAGAAAATGAAACAATTGTTGATATCTAAGGATTTGGGATCTACGTTGCAAGATACACCTCTAAATTTTCAAAAGGGGTATGAGAAATTTTTGCATGACAACAAATAGGATGAATCCATGGGTCTTATTAGTATGCATGTTTCTAACAACTTGTTTAACTTCGTGAATTATAAAACTCCAAAATAATCTTGGGAAATACTTTAGAAATTGTTTGGTAATGCTAATGAATTCATATCCTTACATTTGGATGTAGAATTTTCATCACTTTCACCCAGTGACTTTCCATCCATTGAATACTTTCTTGACAATTTCAAGTCCACTCTCTCATATTTGTGAGCTTACGGTAATGCTAAAAAGGATGATGAGTTTACTTTCTTATTTTGTTTAAGTTAAAGGGTCCATACCAAGTATTTAAATCTACCTTTTATTCCACAGTGGATGCCCTAAATGATGAAATTAGTATTCCCTCTTTTGATACATATTTGAGTGTATCACTTGGGAATAATCATTACTTTCTTAAATTGATGTTCTCCCTAGTTCAAAGGAACTTATGGAAAACACACCTAAGATAAAAGGTAAGAAAAAAAAATCTACCTAATGAAAAGATAAATTCCACTTAATATTATTTTGAGTCCACTTCTAAATCCACCAAGCCATGTCCTTATAATTCTAAAGAGTCATCCTCCAAGACCAAAAACAATTCTATTGAGAAGTGTACATTTTATGGAAAATCAGGTCATTCAAAGACATATTATTGGAATAGGATGAAATCATTGGAGGAAGTATTGAAGGAAAACCAAATTTTAGCTCCTATTTATTCAGCTTATTCCAAGAAAAATGGAAAGGCTCTTTCATCTCATTCATTGGTTTCATTTACAGATAGTTGGATCCTAGATTAAGGTGTGTATCATCCCATGACACACTCACATGAGAATATTACTTCACATACTCATAGCAACACTTCACATATTACCTGTTGGGGGATCTACACATATCAATGTTTCATATTCAGTCACTATTGAGATGTAGGATGGGTGTATCAATGATGTACTTTTATTTCCTAATATCTCCAACAATATTCTTTCCATCTATTATATTTTTAATTCTAGAAACGAGAAAACTTTGGAGTTCTCTCCTCATAATATTTTGATCAAATTTTAACACAATCCAAATGTGGTGATTGCTTTAGGTGTTATTGATCATAGTTCACACTTATATGTTTTTTATGGATTTGATTCATCTTTAAGGACATCACTCATTACTCATTTTGACTCATTGAGTAATATTTTGCAAGAAAATTTTGGACACTTGAACTTTAGATATATGTAGCAGATGAATTTAGAAAACTGTGTGCTTGTCCTGCCTAAGGTGTCTTACAATGATGGTGTTTCTAGAAATTGTGTACTTAGTAAACATCAGCGTGACCCTTTTCCCGAATGCAATTCTTTGCAAGCTTCATCCCCCCTTGATTTTTTGCATAGTGACATCATTTCCATTATTACTCATTCTTTTTTAAGAGCTAGGTATGTTCTCACTTTCATTGATGACTTCTCACATCACACATGGGTATAATTTCTTAAGTATAAAAGTGAATTCTTTGACCACTTTAAGGATTTCAAGGAAAATATTGATAAACAATTCTCACTTCTTATAAATAAACTATACACAAATAATGTGGGGGAGTATGTCAATAATGCATTTCAATACTTTTATGTAGAACATGGTATTAGGCATCGGTATATAATTTCCTGCACTCCTCAACAACAATAGCATCATTGAGAGAAAGAATAATACCTTGAGAGAGATGGGTTATTAAATGATTTTGTTGTTCAGAGAAGTTTTTACTTTCATAATTTAAAATAATGAAGTGAAATACCAAAAAAAAAAAACTGACCTCAAAAGATAGCGGGGTTTAGTGATACCTGCAAGGATGAATGTTGATGTTGATGGTTGATTGAAGTTGTCAAGTTCAAATGAATATGCAAGTCCTCTTGTCCTTAAAAGCACTCTACACTCAAAGAAACCAAATATAAAGGATTAGATAAATGGATAAATGGGGTGCTTGGAAAAGGCCAATTCCATGAATCCAACAGAAATTCCTCAGAGGATATCAACTCACTTTTAGACAATTAATTACATTGATAACGATAATGATAAAGATATGAAAATAAACAATGATAGATAGATAGTAGATAAGAAGCAGAGCTCTAGAAATAACGGTTGAAAGGAAGGTCTTGTGTGGCTTCGAAGGTAACCCAAGCAAGTGTAGATGTGATTTGAACACGTTCAAAGTAATCATACTAGAAATCCTCAGTTTCTTATTCGATCTCGTGGAGGAAATCAAACTAATATTCAATATATTTTTTGTCAACAGCGAACCAAATAGCACACAATGTGATTTCTTATAGGATGGCATATTATTCCTAGAAAAAGGGGTGTTGGACTATAGGGAGATCATAAATGCTTCTAATCATGTGTGAACGGTAAGGAACTTCCATCTAACAGAGATCCATACTTGGAAACAACATGTTAAATGCAAAGAGATTGATAAAAATGATGTAAATCTGACAAATTGATGAAAAGATAAATTTTAATAGGAATCACCAATGATTTAGGCCAATCGGTGGCGATTAGGGTGAATCACTAGTGATTACTATTAATTTGATAGTTTTGTTAGAAATGATGATTAAATCCCTAAAATGATGTTTTTGATTGCTTTTAATGTTTTTTTATGGATTGTAAAAGATAAAAAAAGATGCAGGAATACCTTTAGAGAGATGAGGAGCTAAAATATTCCTCAAATCTTCAGTGGGAATGATCATAGTTGTTGTGTTGTTTTGTCATGCTTCCTGGAAGTTGAGTGACAGAAATGGCTGCAAAAATGTTGTTGTAAATGAATGATATTGATGCCTGATGATGTCTGAATAAGTCTTGGATTCTTTTATTTCAAAAACAAGAAACGGGTTCAAGAAAAGGGGTCCCAAATCAAATATTGAAGATCGAATATCCTTGAAAGAGAGCACAAAGGTCTTAGTTATAATTGTTGGTGATTAGGTAGAATCGTCGGCGATCCACTTTTTTCAGGGAAAGTTCTTGGAAAGTGGTTGAAACCACTTCTAAACAAATTTTTTTGGTTTTTGATATGGGTAAATAGTTAAGGGGAGGTTGGGGATGAGTTGTATAGGTTAGGATGTAGTAAGAACATAGGTTTGGATGGTTTTGAAATGGTTAAGGTTGATTTAGGGTGATTAAGTGGTTTTTAAGAGGGATAAAATAAGATTTTACAGTTGTAAAGTAGTATTTATAGGGTGTGGGATGATATTCACATGGATTAAATATTGTGAATTATTTTAGACTTAGGATAAGTGATTCATGGATTAAATAATGTAATTAGATGACTTGATTTTATTTAATATTATTGTGAAGACAGTGTGTGGTCAGGGAAATTAGCAGTGTTAATTTTAGGTATCTTCATTTGCCCCTTTTTTTCAAGTAGTTTGGTGTAGGCAAAGTGTTAGAAAAAACCATTTTTTGATAGGTTTATTTGTTTTGTATGGGTGATCCCCCCTAAAATTGGGGTGATTACAATGCAGTCCAAGGAACACATGTTTGACAAGTTATTTTTTGGATAATTTTGGTGTGTGATTCATTTAAAAATGCCATTAGATGGGGTTTCAAAACAATAGGTGCTACCATGAAATCAAGTGATAGGGAAACCAAAGGTTTCATTACCTATGGACATATGATTCGTAAGGGTAGGATGTAAGGACAATGGAGTCAAGTGATGGGGGGCCAAAGGGTGCATGTCCCATAGATGTATGACTTTCATGTTCTAAGTTAATCTTGCTAACGATTGAAGTTTCGAGTATGGGGTCTCTTAAATGAGAAATTTTTGTTGAAAAATGTGATAAGATGATTTTTATCTCAAAAATGATGATTAGGGTAAAAAAGTGATGAATTGTTAGCGATTTATTACAATCGTCAGTGATTTAGGTGAATTGTCGGTGATTCCTATGAAATTTTTGGGAGGCTATAAAAGGCCTTTTTCGACAATGAATAGTTTATTTATGTGACTTGATTTGTCAGCTGGAGAGCTAAAGTGAGTGATAAATTATTTTTTGGAAGCAATGGCATCATCGAGCAGACAAAGAAAGCCCACATAAGCATAGGTAGGCACTTAATTTTGTTGTTTTTGTTTAGTTTTTAGCTATTTTTTTATTTTTTGTCATTTGGGCCTGTATGGAGGATTTATTTGGGGAATATCTGAAATTGTTGGTGATTCAGGTGGATCACCACCGACTCATACAAATTATTGGTGATTCAATTTTTTTTTCTCCGACTAGGTTTATTTGTTAGTGACCAACTTGTTTGATGAAGTTTTGATGAATATGGATTCTAAGATGTGTTTTTGTGTGTTTTGGGTTACAGGTGAAGGCCAGGATGACTATCCAAGATAGGATTATAGTGATCATAGCGGAGGTGCGGGAGGATATGTCAGATGAGGATTAGAGACCTGTGGAGGCAATGGGTTTTATAGGGATGTGTGATTATAGACACATTCACAAATGTCAAGGATTATTGTTGGCGTTGATGGGGAGATTGGATCTAGCCACCTGTATGTTTTGGTTACCAATAAGTGATATCACTATCATTGTGGAGGATTTCCATAGGATTACGAGGCTATCATTATGAGGGGGAATCTAATGTATTGATGATAAGGAGAGAGATGATGTTAGGAGGAGACTGTATGGGGGTGATGTTGAGGATGTGAGATACACTTTAGAGGGATGTTTATCATCATCCTTTATATTCTGTAGAGACAGAGGGTTGTACCTGGATGATGATGTTGATGATAGGGATTTTATGTTTTAATTTTCTTGATTCTGGAGGTGGTATATTTCCTTAGATGATGACTGGAGTAGTTGCAGAGATGATGGAGCATCGTTATATTTTTTCTTGGGCCCCTGCATTACTAGTATAGACATATAGGGAGTTGTGGGATTAGATATTCCACAAGAGATTTGGCATAAATGTTGTGTTTCGTTACATTGTTGTGTATTTGAGCATATTACCTTGGCTCGTTCGCATGGTTTACCATGAGGGGGTGTCGACATGATTGATAGATTTTTTGGTTTTATGAGATGCAGAGGTGACATAAGATGATCGAGAGGGGTGTAGAAGGAGCCTCCTTACATAGATCTCCTTATAGGTTTATAGGTAGGAGATGTATTTTGGAGACCATATGTTGATTTTCCAGTGTGGTCATGGTTAGAGCATGAGCTTGATGGGACATAATAAGAGTTTTGGGTTTAGGGGAGATGAGGGGGGGAGTAGGAGCTTGTTATATTTTTTATATTATATGGAAATTTTGTTTGATACATGATGTACCTGATGCCCCTGTACTGTATACGTGAGATGAAAGAGATTTAGATACTCTAAAGGTACTTATGGGACCACCTTTTATTATACCTAATGGGGAGGTATCTGTGGGTATCGATGAGCACGGTGACGGAGTGCCTATAGATGATGTTGTAGTGACTTCTAGTTATAGGCAGTGGTGGACTGTTACATATGTAGAGTGGGAGAGAGTATGTCTAGTTTAGAGAGGAAGGAGGGTGTGTGCCCGGGTAGAGGAGGAATAGGATATTGTTGATGTTAGTGATGATGAGGAGGAGGATGGGATGGGGGAGATCTAGAGGCTATTATTGTACACTTGATGGCTGAGAAGGCCATAGTGGAGACTGAGAGAGATAGATTGCGGTTGGAGCGAGACGATTTTATTAGAGTGAGAGCTACCCTGATTGGTGAGAAGGATGATCTTTTAGTTGAGCATGATAACCTAAGGTAATAGCTGGCATAGGCCATGACTAACCAAGATAGATATAGAAAATAGTGAGATACCCTAAAAAGGGATCTCAGTATTACAGGGTCATCAGTATCAGGTACGGATTTTGTGGCCTGAGCCTAGGCCAATAACCAGATGGGTATACTAGCATGGTTAGTTATGCCCATTATCAGTCGATTCGAGAGGATCTGTCATATTATGAGGACTTTGTGGTAAGTAACATGCCTACCGACTTACAATATGGGGAGCATTGAGCTTTACAAGATGTAGGTCCTAATGCTAGCGCAGCAAGTGAGGGTCAGCCACCTCAAGGACCAAATGAAGGATATAGTGGTGATGGAGGTGCATAGGAAGGTGATGGTTAAGGGAGTGTTATTTGTTCTATTGAGTTCCTTGGGAGTGTTTGGATTACTGGATAGCTATGATATGTATTGTGTTTTGATATGTATATGGATCTTTTAGGAACCCTAGATATATAGTTCCTGATATAAAGAGTGAGGGGACTCACAATGATGTATTAAGATTTTGATCATGGTTATATATATGATGACATGGTTTGACTTAAAATTTATGTGTTGGTTATAATATGATGGGTGTTTTGATGTATGTTTTTTAATTTTTTTAATTAAATCTTATTTTATTTGAATGTTGAATGGTGATGTATTAATATTATTGTTGCTTAGATGTGATCCAAATTTTATCAAAATGTATTCTAAAATTTTGAAATGGTAATAAAAATGGAATGATTGTTTTGATATTATATTTTTTCCATATGTGATGGGTATAAAGATAGTATAACACTTACACTTTTAGCCTTAACAATAAATGTTAACATGATACTATTAGTGTGTATTTACACATGGGATCTCAGATATAGAGATGAGGTGATAAGATGTAACTTCCTAGAACGTGAAATGGGTAGCATGTGTAGGTTGTGTAGGGGAATAAGGTTCTCTTTTAGATATTTTCATAGAGAGATGCCCTAGCTTTACATATTTTAATTTTCTAATGCAAATTGATCAATACGTGAAGTTTTCTCTGATGGGAAAGTTAATCGATGTGGGAAGATTTCCTAGGGTGATTTTTTATATTTTGAATTTTTTGAAGGTTGATCAATGTGGGAAGCATTTTACATGGGTATCCGTCCTTTGAGGGAATTTTCTAAAATTGATTATTTTACAAATAGTCATCCTTTGAGGGATTGGTCTATAATTTGATGGGTAGTTGTCCTTTGAGGGATCAATCTATTTTTTCTTGACAATATGATTTGATTATTTAAAATAGTTTTCCTTCTAAGGATCAGTGTATTATTTTTTATAAGATGCATCCATAGATATTTTTGATTTTTTAAGCTAAGGAAAAACCCCTAATAAACCATTTCAAGGAGAGGAAGAAATGTGTGCACAAATTTTGATCAGAGAATACTTGTTAGAGATCACACAAGAAGTTCACGCAGGAGATAAGGCCAGGATCAAGGGCGTGGAGGGATAGGAAGAACCTGCACGTGGAGTTCAAGTTCCACTTTTGGAACCTATCTAATTTCAAGCATTAAGACCTATTTTTAGAAGATGGCGTGTGGAACACATCAAATATGCAGAGACGTGCGTGCCACACATTGTCTATCTTTGGAGGATTGGATCGAAGATTTTTGCATGGAAGCAAGCTAAGAATAGGATTGTCACTTTAGTTAACTGTAAGAGGTCTATAGATAGCACACTTGCATGTGTGGTTATGCTTGTAAACGGTGCATGGATATTAATAGCATGCAGCCTATTTTTGGAATAGATAAGCGGTGAAGGGAAAGTCCCCACCCTATATATATATAGTGAATTACCTGTGAGAGAGAGAGAGAGATGAGATATATATATATATATGAGAGATGGATGTGTGTGTGATAGAGAGATATATAATGGAATTACTGTAACAGATCCATGCACATTGGTATAGATTGACATTACCGTAAGGAGCTTTTGTGTTTATTAATAGATGGAAGATATTGGCTGAATCTAAGTTTCATTCCTATGTGTAATTTAGTAGTGCATGTTATTTATTCAATCATGATTATTGTTTAAATCTTGTTCTTTCATAGATATGAATATGGCATGCATTATAGAATGATGGATTATCTATGGATATATATGTTTCTTCCTCCATCACGCTAACATCCTCCTAAAATAACCCTAAAGAGGGACCTGGTATCTTTGCATGCTTTGGGTGAGCACTCAGTCTAGGCTGAGTGATGTGCCAGCGCGACTAGGGTGTTATCTAGTAAATTTTGGGTTGTATCATTAGTTCTATTACTGGGACCTCTTTTTCATTTGTTTTTAGGATGGTTCATGATGAAGACATATCAGTTAACTCTATCTAGTATTGAGGAATGGATACATGATCTGGAGGAAGAATATGCACGGCGATTCAGTAGTGGATCTAAGTTTAACACATGCACTTGGGTAGAATATAATCTGTATGACAGCCTATATGAGAGTTTTTTCACTATATTTGTAGTAGAACTATATGAGTGGCTTACAGCTTATGCATCTTAGCAGAATTAGAGGTATCATGCACTTATCTAGACACAGGAAGAATTTTAGGCCCTTTATGATTTGTATTTTATCTGGACTCACATTTTGGATATGTGGTTTTGTGGTGTTCTAAACAATTATATTCTAGAATATTGAATTTTGATTTATTCTTGCCTAGAGGTAGCTGAATTCTAGTTTTTGTGATATCCTAGAGAAACATGTATGTAAGGCATTATACTGGTGATCAAGATCTTGATGGTAACTTTGAACCTGGAGAGTAAACTAATGGCTAACTAAGCTTCACCACATGCGAGGGTAGGAACAGGTCTATTGAAAGAGGGCAAAACTAGTGGTAGAGAGTCAGAGAGAGGAGATGTGGATTAAGTATAATGAGGCACGCGAGCGGGAGATAGAGAAGTAGTGTTCCATTGCATAAATTATGGCGTTGAGGAGAGAGATGACTCGTGAAGGATTTACAATTCACGTAGAAGATGTGGAGCCAGAGGATCAAGAACTCCCCCATCTTGGAAAACATGACAAAGATCCCCCCTTGGCCTCACACAGAAGTGCACCAGGAGAGATTACCTGGGCCATGGGTGCGCATCTTAATCCACCTAATGACCTAGCCCTTGCACTTGGTTTTCCAATATCTAGTATGATAAGCAGCCAGTAAGCTAACTTGGGAAGTAGGAGAGTAGGAGTAAGTCAGGGAGAAAGTACATCAATCATAGGAGAGAGGGCTTCAATATTATTTGGAGGTGTGTTTTCAAGTGCATCATCTACACAGAACGTGAGAGCGTAGAATGTTGTGTTCACCTCTAGAAGTGGAACTACCTCACAGATTATAGGGGTTCAGTATAGTACTACTGAAAGAGCACAGGGGATTACATCTATAGGTCATATTCCAGCTACTAGTGGAGGATCATAAGGTATAGGTGGTTCTAGTTCTGGTGGATCTGGGACTTCTAGAGGTAGAGGGAACACAGGAGGTTCTGGATCAGGAGGTCAAGGTCCACAGTAACCATAGAATATCTATATGGATATTTTTCTTCATCTCCCGGAGTATAGAGGTATAAAAGATGCTACCGAACATGTGCATATGTGTGATATCTTATGGCGCACTAAAGGGATCACAACTACTAAGTGCAACACAATTCAATTTGCTACTACATTACAGGGATGTACACACATCTGGTACAGGAAGTTTGACCCTGATCAAAATTGTGTGGATTATGTAGTGTTGAAGGATGCTTTCTTGAAAGATTTTTGTATCCCTAAGTTTGAGAAGAAGAGTATAAGTGCACTCAAAGATACCACTGAGAGTGTACATAAGTATGATGCCCACTTTAAGACACATCTATCTAAGTTATCTTATGATATTCACGCAAGCCATCATGCACAATGGTTTGTTGGAGGATTGAGTACACCATTTAGAATGGCACTATCACATAAGATATACACTTATCTGCGTGAAGCACTAGAAGTATCTTTGTGTGTTGAGGTATTTGGGAGCATTGACATTGGCATTAGTCCATTATTAGAGGTACAGATTACAGCTATCGACAAACAGTTAGAGAAGCTATCAGTGAATTCAGCTCATGAAATGCACTTAGGAATTTGGTGTATAGATTATGAAGTGGAAGGCGACACCAAGGATAGTTGTCCGTTGCAAAACAATACACTCATTACTATTGGATTGTGAGATATGTAATTTGAATCATTATGCTAGTCACTTTCCTTTGTTATAGCACACGATAAGGAAGAATGTATACTGCTTTTGCAAAATTTTCCACTCCACAATCCATGATATTGAGGATTGTTAGTTGATTGGTCAGATCTAGGATGCTATAGACATTGGGGTACAACAGACAAGTATAACAGATAATTCTAAGGGTAATAATGAGCACCAAGATCGGGATCATAATCAAATGCTCTATGACAAGAATGAGGGGCATTTTAAAGGAGGTCGTGGAAGGGGACATGGATATTGTGGTGGATATGGAGGACGATGCCATGGTGGAGGAAGAGGTGAGTTCCCTCATGGAACATGTTCTACATGCAGATCTCCTAACCACTATAGGCATGGATGTCCTCAGAATATTGCATGTTCTTTCTGTGGAAAGAATCATAGCTATGAGGAGTGCCCAGACTTATACAAGCATCTCAATAAACAGCATAAGTAGGAGAACAAAGGCGTCAAGATGATTAGAATCCAGGGCGTGGTAAAAGATCAATGGATGCCCAGGATAGCAGAAGGACTTGAGGCATTGACAGTAAAGATTACTACATAAGATGAAGTGGCACGCGTAAGAGAGGAATTACACCAGAAGCCTACGATCACCAAGGAGGATGTTTTGCATGCAAGGTACCCAGATCCTTCTCATCAAAAGGAAGTTTACCATGATACTATGGAAGTGCTAAGGAATATTTAGGGTGAGATACAATACTTAGAGGAGAAGAAGGAAGCATTAGAGACATTCCAAATTGATATCGATGATCCAAGAGAAGTGTGTAAAATGTTGTGTCAAGAGAACATCATCCCACTATTAAGAAGTTGGTTAAAAGGGAACACTCCATGTGCAAGTATTGAGACTGGGCAGTAGATTATGTATGCAAATCTTCCCCCTGATAGCATTGACTATGACAAGGAAATTACTCTAAATGTTTTTGTGGATGGGTGGTGTTTGAGTAACATATTGATTGATACAGGTGTGGAAGTAAATGTGCTTACATTAGATGCATGGGTACAAATGGGGAGGCATCCATTGTAGCCATCATATAATGTGTATTTTATGGAAAACTGGACTAAGGCCACTCCCATAGGATTTTTGAAGGATGCATCTATAACCATACAAGGAGCCAAGTTCACTGGGGATTTTGAGGTATTAGCACTTGCAGAAGCAGACAATTTTCCAGCCTTGCTTGGATGCCCTTGGTTTTATGTGAATAATACTGACTTGAGATTCAATAAGGGGTATATCAGCTTTGATAACAAGGAGGAAAGGGTTGTGATACCTTTGACAGATGGGAATTCTACACCATATGTTGAGCCTCTAAGTGAGGAGGACTTAAACAGAATTTATGTACGCGTTATTCAAGACCCAGAGGTCAATGAGCCATCAAAAGAATGCATCCTATAGTGGGAGGATTCTCATTCTATTAGTGATATTATGAGTATTGTTTGTGATAATTGGGCTCATGGAAAACATGAACTAGTATGGTGCGAGGTGAAAAGCACAGTTGTGTGCAAGAATGGACTTTGTTCGGTTCGACAGATAGGTAGCACAGTACCTTGGTATATAGGGGTAGAAGATCTTCCTATATTTTTGAAAGCCATGGAAACACGGTGGATAGATCAAATTAAGAGAAGATATATGTTAGTATATACCTTGCACAGGACAGCAAGGTGTTGGTGGGTAGTCCATAGAGATAATCTTATAGAATGGGAAGAGATTGGGATCACTTTATCTATTAGGTTTGTAAGGAACAATGCACCTATGCAAATCTACACTTATCATGGTGATCAACCTGTTCAACATCACATTCATCAGTGTGAGAGACTCTGGACAACAGGACAGGAAGCATTACCACCTTCACTCTGGGTGCATAGATTATATTCTACACTATGAGGATGCGCATGTGTCTGGTATGTATATGCAGAATTACATAGAGAGACTGGGAATTGGCAAACTTTGATAGCATGAATGATCTAGACCTTTGACTACTCTTCTTCCTAACCTCCAATAGAAGAGGCATTAAAATTTGTCAAGTGCTTAACTATGGGAGATAGTGCAAAATTAGAAGAGCATATTCAAGAATTATTTGGTGTGACAGAGTCTAGAGCACATTTTGAAAGGGAAGAAGAAACAAGGAAAAAGCTGTAACAATCAAAGTGTTGCGCGAGGATCTAAAGACAAAGGATGCAGAGATAGCACGCATAACACAAGAGAGGGACTTTGCACGAAAGAAGAAGGAAGTATTTATCAGCATCACAGAGGAGATTGGGGAAATTTTCATTAGAGAAAAGCCACACTTGGAGACTAAGGTACCACAAATGTTTGCCTCAACGATACATTATGTAGGAAAGTTAGTGGACCTGGTACATAAAGATTAACCTCTGTGCATGACAGCACCAAGGAAGTTAGAGCAAGAGGTAGAACAAGAGAAAGCCTCAGTGATGTGAAATATGTCATTTATGAAGAGTTGTTGTAAGAGCTACAAGGAGTATTGAAGAAAGAAGACCAGGATTTAAACATCTGCACGGATCTAGATGCATTTATGAATATGAAGACCCTAGAAGAAAGTAATGAGGTCCAGAGAGTAATGAAGGATGAATCATTGGGCCGCGTGGAAATATTTTCAATAGTTAAGTAGAATCATGAGGCCCTGGTAGCTGCACAAGAGTCGTATATGACTCGGCTGGAAGAGATTGAGATCTAGACAGATGGATTCTCTAGAAGTATGGATCAGGTTAGGATTACATAGGAGGATCAGGAAAAGACTACTGTTCACCACTAAATGGGGAAGTTTTGCAGATATTATGATGTCGTTCGAGATTGCGAGGGATGACCTATTGTATCCATTGTTGTGAATAGTCTAGTTCAAGCATTCCAGGATTTTATTCATCTTTTCACAGCAAGTTTACTCAAATGATTGGATGGCTAGAATAAAAGAGGCTTGTATCCAGGATCATTGTGACAATCCTGTGCAAAATGTTTTAGAAGATGTAGCCTAGTTAAAGCATATCTTTGAATCATCTACATTCTTTAATTATCCTTTCCATTTCTACTCTTTACTGCAATTATTTGAAGTATACAAAAGGTAACGGGATTGGCAATGCATTTTAGTGTGGGGTAATGTTGATTGCAGACATAATTGTTAGAGATCACACAAGAAGTCCGCACAAAAGATTTGAATGTGGTAGCAAGATAAATTTGAAGGCATAGAAGGATAGGGAAGGAAGCCTGCACGGAAGACAAAATGGATCTTATGGGACTTAGCTGATTTTGAGCATGGTTATGAGCTATTTTTAGGAGATAGCATGTGCAGAACACATCAAAGATGGAGAAATTGCGTGCGTACACAAATGCTATTTTTGGAAGAACGGATCTACTAAGCGCTTTGCATGGAGTTCAAGTTAATAATAGGATTACCACTGCCAATTAACTAGAAGAGAAATCTATAGATAGCGCACTTGCATGTGTGTCTATTATTGTAAACGATGCATGGTTATTAATCAACATGCGACCTATTTCTGGGAATTATGATAAGAAGTGAAGGGCAAGTCACCACCCTATATATATATATATATATATATAATATATAGTATATATGTGTAGGTATATATGATGTGAAGGACATAGTAGGTATGATATATATATATGAGAGATGGATGTGTGTGATAGAGAAATATACGACGGAATTATTGTAACATATCCATGTGGATTGGTATAGATTGACATTACTGTAAGGTGCTTCATATGTGTTATTAATATAATGGAAGTCTATTGGATGAATCTAAGTGTCATTCAAACATGACTATAACTGATTTATTACATGGATAATGATTCAATTATGTTTATCGTTTGATCCATGATTCTTTCATATATCTATATCTAGAATATGCTATGTGGAGAACTGTATGGATTATTTATGGATCTGAATGCCTTAACTTCCTTCATCATGTTCACATCTTGCTACAAGCAACTCTAAGGAGGGACCCGGTACCTTTGCACGCTTTAGGTGAGTGCTCAGTCTAGGCTGAGTGATGTGCCAACACGCCTAGGGTTATTCTCTGGTAAATTCTAGGCTGCATCATCAAACTGCACATATAAGCCCCATGACACATTTTTGAGTGTGCCAGATAAAATCTGGATTCCCCATGTACTGATTACAATGTTCTCTTAAGGGGGGACCACTTTTCAAGTTGAAGAGGAAGTGATGAACAGAGTTATGTGATACTTCACCACAAATTGTTATGAAGGATCACATTTTGAAAAACCACATACTTTTAGCATCATTACAAATGAGATATATGGTCAATAGTACCTACTGCATAGAAGATCTTGTGAGCATTCACCATAGTTATGATGATCAAATGTTAACCACTACAAGATTGATACATGTGTAAGGCATTCCAGAAGGTTCCTTCTTAGGTCGCTACTTTGTCAAAACAGGCTCAGGTGAAACACTCCTGACACATCCCTCTCTTAGTAATACACATGATTTTAGGACCGATACAGTTGGATGAAAACTTTCCAGCTTGATTTACTCCTTTTCTTATAGTCAAGGTGACATTAGGCACTCTATATAGGTGAACGAGATCACCTATTTTGAAGTCATGTTATTTTACATGTTTATTGTATGTGTGTTTGATGTGTTCTTAGTAGACATGATGATGTTCAAGAGTTTTCAAGCATTTTTCATCTAACAATTCTAATTATTTTAGATGATCTTGTCAGTATTCTTTATCATGGATAAAGTCTTTCAGAGACACAAAGAGTGATACGATTTGAACTTTAATGGGTATAAATGCCTTGGAGCTGTAGAATAGTGAGAAGGGCATTACACCTGTAGGAGTACAGATGCTAGTTTGATAAGTCCAAAAAGTGAACGGGATCTAAATCATGTTAAATACAAAACTTGTATCAGCTATTGTTTTGATGAGGATTTAGATAGAATATTAGCTTGTCCATTTTCGAAGCAGATTGGATGGTGATAAAAAGGTAGGTTAAAGTGTTGAACAGATGTCATAGAGTAACATCATTAATACTCACTATGAATTTTGGAACTCAGAAATATCCATTATCTGTGACAAGTTTTTGAGGGAAGAGGCACCTGGGTGTTACTGACTAGATCTAGGCACTGATGGCTATACAAATGCTCAGGAATTGATTTCTTCTATGTCACAAAGGTTTCGCTATTGATTCCTATCTATTACTTCATATTTTCTACTCGATCGCTGATAGGGTACCTGTAACCTGTAAATCATAATGACTACCTCCACCTATCAACAAACCACATCAAATCTAATTAAAAAAATGTAGAACGCTGAACTCAGATATATCCCAATAGTCACCCAAAGTGTGAGCTTACTACATGCACTACATTTCAGACCCCATGTAGTTCTTGTGTGTGTATGTGTAGAAATGGTGCCCTAGGATTCCCTTGTGCAAGTTACACAAATGATAGCGGGATAGATCTAGAATGTATAAAATGTATAGTATGTGTGGATGGAATAGAATAGACTTCACCTCTAATGTAGAGTATGTAGAAGTGATGCAACCCTTATCTCTTGAGTGAGTGCTAGATGTATGCCCTTGAAGTGCTTTAGTGCCTTTGGATGGAACCTTAGGTGGTAATAGTAATGCTTAGTGCTTGGTCCTTATTTTTTAGAAGTAACTAAGCATATATATGATTCCCTTATTTGAATTTTTTAATTTATAGCGAAAAGGATAACCCATAAGTGAAAAATATTCTCAAAAGATAAAAGAGACCCAAAAAGAGAGAGTAAAGGTAAGTAGGGGTTAGGAGCACCCAATATGGACAAAATGACCTGGGCACCATTATCTGAGGCCATAAAGAGTAAATAAGTCAAGTTTTTTCAGGGATTTGGGGTGTATGAGACCAAAGGAAAAAAAAGAAAAGAAGCCAAAATATTCGTCAGCCACTATTTTTCTTACTTAGGAATCATATATGCATTAGTATGCTTTTGGACCTAATAAGGTAGTCTCCGTAGTGTGTGATTTTGTGTCTACAAACTCATCTTTGGCTATTAACCTACACAAACCATTTCCACATACCAGATTTGATGGTCGGATATCTAGGTCATACTCCTAAATCTTAACATCCAAATTTCCTCTCTTAGCTCCTGGATCTTATTGAGTTAGAATTGATTTTATTATAGACCCTAGAACCATCACCAGAGTTTGGGAGTTGAGAATGTAGAACCAAATTTTTTTGACTTCTTTGACCACAACATAGGCATGTTTCTTGATGCAGGGGGATCATCGAATGAACCTAAAATATAATAACTAATCCTCTTCATGGTTATGGAGGGTGAGTTAGAGGTTTTATGGTATTTTGAATTTTGTGACCTGATATGGTGTCTTAGTTGGTTAAGTTATTTAAGAATTCAAATTATCAATTTCCCTCCATCTTTCAAATTCAAATCCCAAGTATGCAAAATGAAGAAAGGAGCTTGTAAAGTGACTAAGGAAGGTTCTTATGAATGGAAAGTAGGTGTTAGAAGTATAGGACATGATTGGTAGGTCCTAGTAGGAGTGTATGAGTCAATGGGATGATAAAATGATGTAACATGTATATGATGGCCATGAATGAGCCTATGGAGTCATGTAATGAGTTAGTTAGGGTTGAAATATATGAAAAAATAAGATAAAGGAAGGAGGATTAAAAGGAGCAAGTTTATTTAACCTCTTAGAGGAGAAAATGAGGAGAAGAAGAGGGATTCCTGAAGGCATGAGGAAGAAAGTATGATGAATCATGAATTTTTGGAATATTATAGCTTAAGATATGGAGAAAGCTCTGTTTAGATAAAATTTGTCTTTAATATGCTTGATTCTATGTCTCTAAAATCTGTGTATTTATGGACATTACAAATATGCATAGAGAGAGAGAGAGAGAGTATTAGGGTTTCAATGGTAATTCATAAGGATTTGAAAATTCATGCTTTGTTTTTGAAAGAGTTGACAAATCATATCAGAAACTGTGCACCACAATGAAGTTACACTCAAGTTAAATCCCAATGGCTCCAACGTAATCACAAGGAAGAATCAATCAACAACTGAATAACTTGCATAACAGAACAAAGCTTGCACATGTAGAGAAAAGACAACAGAGTGTCTTGGCATGCTCATAAATGAATAGTGAAAGGGTACATATAGGGTGCTGAGTAACCCTATTGCATGACCCAATAACAAACCCTAAACCTAGCCCTAAACCTAACCCATGTGAGATGACCCTCCAATATGTGAGGAGGACACATTGGATAACTCACACCAACACCCCCCCTTCATCGAAGTTGGGGTAGCGGCTATGATGAGTCAGACAGGAAGAGAAGACACTCCTAAACAACTAAGAAAGATGTGTCAATGGGGCCCGGCAACTAAAGACCTGATAAGGTGCCCATATACAAACACAATCTTACTAGAAGAAGAAGAAGAAAATAAGGACTACTTAGCCTAAAGAAGATGAGCAGCTGTATAAGACCTCGCCCCAAGAAGATACCGTAAGAGAAGAAACTTCATCTCGGTGAAGGGCTTGGTAAATAAATATGTAATTTGATCAGTTGTCTGAATGTACTGAATGTTGATGAAGCCATCATGAATAAGCTCTCATATGAAGTGCATATGGATCTCAATGTGCTTCATCCATTGATGTTGAACTATATTTCTACAAATGGAGATAGTGTTTGTGTTATCACAGTAGATAATGGTAGGCCACCGAAGGTGGATGCCAAACTCTGTCAGAATACCCTGTAGTCAAATAGCTTTGGTGGCAGCGTTAACTGCTCCTCTGTATTCTACCTCTATAGATGATATCACAATTGCATTATGTTTCTTGCTAGACCAAATAATAGGACCTGAACCAAGAGAGAAACTGTAGCCAGAAGTAGATTTCCGATGATCTAAGTCACCGGCCCAATTAGAATATGTGAACCCAATCAAGTCAATATCTACCCCTCCATGATAGTGAATGCCATCCGTATAAGTGCCACAAACATAATGAAGGATCTATTTGGTTGCTTTCCAATGCAACTCATGTGGCTCCTGCATGAATCTAGACATGATCCCAACAGCATATGATAAATCCGGTCGAGTGTGAGTCAAGTAAATCGAGCTTCCAACCAACTGTCGATAAAGAGTACCATCAACCAAGGGAGTAGAGCAATCTGAAACCAACTTAACCCCAGAAAGAAAAGGAGTAGGAGAAGACTTGCAATCAGACATCTGAAAATAAGCAAGAAAATCAAGAGCATACTTAGGTTGTGAAATCAAAATTCTCAAGTTAGATTGTGAAATCTAGATTCCAAGGAAGTAATGAAGCAAACCTAAGTCAGTCATGGAAAACCTGTTGGCCAAGGTGATCTTCACAGAATCAATAATAGAGGAAGAGTTACATGTGATCAATAAGTCATCAACATAGAGAACAAGAATGAGTATGGAGTCATCTTGCTATAGAATATAAACATTTGGATCAGAGTGACACCTAAAAAACCTTATGTAAGTAAAAAGGAGTCCATCTTGGCATACCAAGCCCGAGGGGCTTGTTTAAGGCCATAAAGAGACTTATTTAACTTACAAACGAGGGAGGGATCTTGGACATAACCCAGAGGTTGTTCCATATAGATCTCTTCCTCTAGGTCACCATGAAGGAAGGCACTCATAACATCCATTTGATGGACTTTCCATCTGTTCACTGCAGCAATGGCTAGGGTCAGTCGAATAGAAGTCATCTTCGCAACCGGAGAAAAGGTTTTAGTATAATCAACCCCAGCTATCTAGGAGAAACCCTTATCTATTAATCACGCTTTAAAATTTTCAATGTCTCCATCTACTCCATACTTTGTTTGGAACACCCACTTACATTAAACAATTTTTCTTCCTTTCGAAAGAGGGGTGAGATCTCAAGTATCATTCTTCATGAGAGAGGAATACTCCTCATCCATGGCAAAATCCCACTCAGGAATACCAGAAGCCTCCTCAAAAGACTGTGGATCAGAAGCAAAGGTGAAGAAAGAGTGGGGTCCAATGAAATTTGAGTGAGTAAATCTCCAGCACTTTGCAAAGTTTTCCTAGCCCAAAGAGGACTAGGAGGATCAAGCTCAGAGTCGAAAGATTCTTCACTTAAGTGAGAAGGGACATCGTCCTCATCATCACTACTATCATAATCAGAAGACTTAGAGGTCTGATGGTTGGGATGATCATGAAGAGGAGCATGCTCAATAGTATCATCATCTGATGAGTCAGAATCCAAACCAGCGAGCTGACGAACCTCAATAGGTGGAGAAGTAGAAGTCAAAGAAGACTCATCAAACTTAACACTTCTCTCAATATACAGCTCATGAGAAGTAGGATTCATCAATCAATATCCCTTCATGCCATCAGGATACCCTACAAAGATACAAGGTTTGGATTGTGGTTCCAAAGCCTTACTTTTCTTTTTAGGAATCCGAGGCAAAGCCTTGGATCCGAAGACTCAAAATTGCTCAACATCTGGCTTGCGTCCAAACCACTCTTCAAAGGGTGTTGTTATCCAAAATAAGCTCCTTACTCATTTTTGGTTAACTCTCTTTCATTTCTTCCTTCCTTGTGCCTCAGTCATTTTTTCTCACTTTTCAGGCACTCAAAATTTCTTTGAAAATGGCTTCATCAGATAAAAAATCTTCTCACCTTTCCAGAAAGGTAAAATTTTCCTTCTAACTCCTTATATTTTGCAAGTTATGGCTCGGCGGAGTTTCGGAGGAAAATTATCCCTAAGGAGGTCCACGGACCAATTAAAATGCACCACATTAGTGGATGGAATGGTGGGTTAGGGAAGGCAGTTTCATAAAGGTTAGTTTCGGTAGGGATCACAAAAGAAAAATTTCAAGGTTCTCGCGAATGGAAGGCCAGTGTCCATGAGGTCATCGAAGGAATTGGCAAGGGAAAGTTAGAAAATTTCCAAAAATGCAAAAGGCCAAGATGCTGGTGAATAGGAAATGTGCCACGTGTCCAAAGTCCGGCGAGGAGGTCGGGGGCGTAGGGGGAATTTGATAATTTTGCACCAAAGTGTTGCAAATTTTGCAATAAAAACTCCACCCCCTAGAGGCCCATGCCAATCAGAAACATGTGTCCACATGGCCGATGAAATTCAAAAGGGGTAGTGGTTAGTGCAAAATGGAAATGTTTGGAAGCACACCCCAATGGTCCAATAAGAAGATGACACGTGGCAGTAGAGTGGCGGGACGCGGGGCAATTTTTGAATTTTTTCCAAAAAATAAAAAAGGTGTAAATGGGCAAGTCAGACCCATGGACCAATCATAATGTGCCACATGGCATCAGAGTGGCAGGGGGGGTGGAACTTTTTGGGGAATTTTTCCCAAAATTCAAAAAAGAGGGAATTTTTTTGGGTTTTAGCCTGCCGACCCGATTTTCACCCTATTTTGCCCTAAATCTTCAGAGGGGCATATATTTCAATCCAGAGCTTATTTTTTCTTTATTTTTGTGTCATTGGTAAGGTATTGAATCCTTCTACATGATGAAATCTTCAATTTTTTGTTCTTGATGGAGTTTGGTGAGAGAAAAATCAAAAAACACCTCTGACATTGGGAAAAAAGTAGAGCTGACATCCAACCACCATTTTTAATACAGTATGGCTTCCATTCTCCTCTAGCATGGCTGAAAATCTTGGGGAATGAAATTTTAAGGGTAACCCATTCTATTTTGATGGATTTGATTGAGTGGTTGAATCATTCTTTTCACTTTTCCCATGTTTCTCCTTCCTGAGCTCAAGTTTTCATTGTAAAAAGCCAGATTTGGCTCATTTTGTAAAGGGTTGGACATTTTTACTCTTGCAAGCTCTCTTTTCTTCCTTAACAGGTAGATTTGTAGAGTTTCACACCTCTCATATAGGATGCATCACATATTTTTTTCCTCCTTACCATTGTAATGCATTGTATTAAACCTGGGAATGATAATGTATGTTATGTGATTGAATTTTCCAATCCTCTCATGTGTTTATCATTGTCTTTTGATCTTTCATTATATTCTAGAAATTTGTGCATGTTCTGTGTTGCATTTTTTATGATCTGTGTCAATTTTGCAAAGTAGATGTTGACCACTCCTTTGGTGTATCACCAATTTTACTTAGTTTTGTTTCTTTTGTATCCTTTATCTCTATCTCTTTGGAATTTAGAGTAGGATCTAGTATTAAACCTCTGTAAATTTCATGCATACATCTGATCAAAGGAGTGAAGGAACCAACCTTTAATCTGGAGATTCTTTTCCCATTTTTGCAAGTCCCACACTTGGGGAAAAGATTCAATGTTGTGCAATCACACTAAATGACCCAATTCTCACTTGCAAACCTGAAGGTCATTTAGGGGGTGCACTGATGATTTACACTAATAGTTTTGGCACACCCACTGGGACCTTAGAGGTATTCATCTTCATTACAACAAAGTTGATGTGCATTTTTTGTAAGTTTCTTGCTTAAAAAGATCCCTGATTTGCACATCTGGCGACTCCAAAGAGATAAATCAACTTGTTTCAGTAGTCTAAGTCTAAAGATTCATGAGAAGGATCCAAACAAGGTCAAGGGTCAGAGAAGAGGGATTGTCTAAGTATCTGCAGTTATCCTCAGGAAGAAGAGAAAGGGGAAGAATAATTCAAAGGTCTCCATCTCCACCAAATAGAACTCTATCAACTCCTCCACCTGGTAGACCTTTCACCCAATCAACAAGGGTTCTCAGGCCAATCAGAATGGCACAAAACAACCCTTATGTCAACTTCACTGGCAGCAACCCACTTGCTCTCAATGCACAAAACCCAGTTCTAGTTGCAGCATTGAAGAACATCCCATACTTTACTGGAGAAAATCATACCACTCCTGGTGATCATGTCAAAGACATTGCTAATGTTTGTGTAATCCATGAGATTGTTGAGATGCAAATTACTGTCAAATTTTTGGCATATTCATTTAAAGGAAAACCTTACAATGGTTCAGAAGCCTTGGGGCAGGCTCTATCCAAAATTGGAATTAGTTATGCATAGCTCTCCATGAGCAGTTTGGAGAAAAGGGAGATAATTTGTCTCTACTAGAACAACTAACAACCATCAAGAGAGCTCCCAATGAGCAGTTGATAGACTTCAATTTCATATTTCAAAGGACATGGGATAGAATCCCAGTGGCAGTAAGGCCAACAACTGAAGGTGCTTTCTTATACTATCTCAAAGCTTTAAATTCTGATATTTCTATGTTAATTCAATCCATGGGCGGTGCAAATATACCTGTAGCTTATAGCATTTCCATTAGGGCTAAGAATTGTCTAATCCAAGATGGTAAACTAGCACCTAGGCCTCCCATGCCCTTGTATCCAAACTTGGAAAGCCCAAGCACTAGTCAAGCACCTACTTTAGCTCCTATTCCTACTCCTAGAAATCAGAGTTCAAATGAAACTTCTACTTCATCCTCTAGTGCCTCAAATGAACTTCAAGAAGTCATGAAACAATTACAAAATTTAGGCAATGATCTGGTTACACTCAAGAGGTAGCAAGCCCAAAGTTTTAGACCTTCTTATCAGCCTCAAGCTCAGCCTAATAGGCAACCATATCAGCCTAATAGGCCACCCAATCCAGCTGCAAATCAAAATCAAGTAAGGCCTCCTGCCAATAGACCATTTCAACCCTATAACCCCAATGTTGCATCTGCCTCTAAAGCCTTAGTGCCAGTGCAAAATAATATAGCTCAAGAGTATGATTGGTGTTTCCCATGCAATGAACCTCACAGCCAGTCTATGTGCTTCAATGGTGCCTTGAACCAAGCTTTGATGGTGACCACAACTGTCATAGAGAGTGAGGTGAGTCAAGAAACACACCAACAACAAGGAACATCTCAGCAAAATACAACTCCAAATGAGACTACACTTGTGAACTGGCAGGCTGAAGATTTTTGTGGCATGAATCAAACAATTTCTTAGAATGTAGCAGCTAACACACGGTCAAAGAAGAGGAATATTAGTGAAGGGAAATCACTAGCTCCAGGTGATCCATAACCTTCCATCACTCCACAAAGTATTGGTAAGGAAAATGTAGTTCCAAATGTGCAAGGACAACCCAAGCCACCTTCTAGACCAGCTCAAATGCCAGCTATTACAGCCCATGTACAAGAAAAGAATGTGTAGGCTAAGGGGAAGCAAAGAGATGTTTCATCCCCATTTAGCATCATTAAACAAATGAAGAAGACAAATGTGAATATATCTATGTGGGAATCACTATCCATCCCAGGCCAAAGGGATCTACTACAAGCTGCCATGAAGAATTGGTCAACTTCAAATCAGCAAGCTCATATGCAAGAGAAGGTACTCACAAATGTTGCTCAGCCTGAGGGGAAGCTTGGAGGACAGCAAGGTAAAGTTTTGAATCCCCCTCCATTCTATGTTTCATTGATCATTGGGGATAAACTAGTACACAATTGTATGATTGATTCTGGGGCAAGTAGTTCTGTGATGCCCAAGAAAATAGCTAATCAGTTGGGCCTCCAATATGAAGTCATATCCAAAGGGGTAGTGCAACTGGATGGGACAGTAGTAACAATAGTTGGGGTAATTAAATATTTGAGCCTCACTTTGCATGCATGCCCCAATGTCACTGTTTTGCAAGATGTCTCAGTGATAGATTTACCACCACTTTTTGCCCTATGTTTGTCAAGGGATTTCACAACTAGAATTGGAGGGTATTTATCTGGTTGATTGGTCACACATGTTGTTTAGAACAAGATATGGAACTAAATCCATAATCAGGTTTGAACCTATTGCAAACTTCCACATTGAGCCTCATACTCCAAGCCCAATCAATGCCAACTGTTCAACATTTGATCAAGAGGATTATCCAAGCACTGATGAAGTTGACACCAAAGTTGGAAGCATCACAGATTTGAATCTTGATGAATGGGCAAGCAAGGTACATGTTTTTGATCCCTACAAGGAAATAGAAGAATCTAAACTAGGGGTTTATTGCATGCATGAAGAAAATCAGTCTATTCCTAGCATCACCAAGCCAAACCATAAAGATGATAATGAGGTATAGCAGTTGTTCTTTGATGGATCAAGAAGTAGACAAGGTGCAGGAGGGGGAGCTATGCTTTTTTTTCCTCAAGGCATTAAGTATTATTCATCTTTTAGATTTCAGTTTGCATGTTCTAACAACACTGCTGAATATGAAGCTTTGATACAAGGATTGCATTGGTCAAGAAAAAGAGGTATAAAAAACTTACAAGTCTTTGGTGACAGTGAGCTGATTGTTAATTAGGTTAAAAGGCAACATGCTACCAAAAATGACCTACTCAAGTGTTATAAGAATAGGGTGTGGGACCTCATTGAGGATTTTGAAGGCTTTGGCATCAACTCCATCCCTAGGAAAGAAAACCAAGCTACTGACAGGCTTGCAGCAGTTGGGGCAGCCTTTGATGTTGTGGAAAGTATCAAGGAAGATAAAGTGTAGCCAAACATTCATGTGATTATAAGGCCATCAGTGCTAGACAATAATGTAAGTTGGCAAGTGTTTGAAAGTGACCAACAAATCATCAATTTCTTGCAAGAAGAAGTTGAGTTCTCAGCCAAAAATAAGGAAAAGTTAGAACAAAAGTATGGTGATCAAGTGGTACAGCTGAGAACCAACAAACTGCCAAAAGGACTTGTCACCTTGGAGTCCATCTTTAATCCTAATGATCAATTTAGGAAAGAGAAAGCAAACATCTAAGTCAAGGGAGAAGATTCAGTGCCCATCTCAGTTGGAGAAGGCAAGTCACTTCAAATTGGTAAAGTGGCAACCAAGCAAGAAAGGTATGAGTTCATGAAACTTTTCCAAGAGTTCCTGGATATATTTTCTTGGAGCTATGAAGACTTGAAGGGTTTCAATCCCAAGCTAGCTCAACACACAATTGAGTTAGATCCAAGTGCTAAACCCATCAGGCAAAAACAAAGACCGGTCAATCCACACATGGAGCCTCTTATGAAGAAGGAATTGAATAAGCTAATAGAGGCAAGTATCATATTTCCCATCAAGCATTCAATATGGGTAGCAAACTTGGTTCCAGTTAGAAAGAAGAGTGGAGAAATCAGATTGTGTGTAGACTTTAGAGATTTGAATAGAGCATCCCTCAAGGATCATTACCCACTTCCTTCTATGGAGCAGATTTTGCAAGTTGTTGCTGGCTCTGAGAGGTTTTCATTGCTAGATGGTTATTCAGGGTATAATCAGATCATGGTAAAGGAGGATAATCAGTTCAAAACAGCCTTCACCACCAAATGGGGAACCTATGCATATAGGAAAATGCCATTTGGGTTGTCTAACGCCGGAGCTACCTTCCAAAGGGCAATGGATATGGCATTCAAGGGATTGATCAACAAGATAGTGTTGATATACCTAGATGATATTACTGTATTTTCTAAAAGTGTATCAGATCATCTCTTTCATTTGAGACAAGTGTTCCAAAGATGTAGAAGGTTTGGGGTGTCCTTGAATCCAAAAAAATGTATTTTCCTAGCTCATGAAGGAAAGCTCCTAGGCCACATTTTTTCCAAGGAGGCATTAGCAATTGATCCAGAGATAGTTGAAGCAATAAAAGCACTGCCATTACCAAGTCGCAAGAAAGCCCTTCAAAGCTTTTTGAGAAGAATCAACTTTGTTCAGAGGTTTGTTCTAGATTTTGTAGCCCTTGTCAATCCAATAACTATGATGTTGAAGAAAAGTATGGCTTTTAAATGGACAACTGAAGGTAAGGCAAGTTTTGAGGCAATCAAAGAGGCTATCTCACAAGCTCCAACTCTCATTAACCCAAATTTCTCTAAGGATTTTATCCTTTATGCATTTGGCGGTGATGATACCATTTCTGCAATTTTAGTACAACAGAACAAAGAAAATACAGAGCAACCAATTGCCTTCTTTAGCCAAATCTTGGAGGACTATGAAGTGAGGTATTCTTTCATTGAGAAGCATGTTCTTGCAGTGATTAGGATCTTGAAGAAATTTAAGCATCTAGTTTCAAACAACAAGGTTCAACTGTTGGTTTCTCATGTGGGAGTTAAAGACTTCCTCCTCAACAAAGACCTAAATGAAAAATGTGCAGGGTGGATTACTCGTGTCATGGAGTATGACATTGAGATCAAATTCACCAAGCTGGTCTGAGGAAAGGGATTATGTGAATAGCTGGTCTTGAGCAAATCAATGGAAGCAAGCAATGGGAAGGATGTTGTTTTGGCATTGCAAGACAACTAAGAACAAAGATGTGTTGAAGAGGAAAATGAAGTTCTCACTCCTTTTTGGACCCAAGACATAATGCACTTCTTACAAATATGCCTATGCCCTCCAGAGATGAACAAAACCAATAGAAGACACTTCAGGTTGCAGGTTGTCCCATATGCACTTGTTGATGGTGACTTATTCAAAAAGGATATAAATGGAGTGTTGCTGAGATATGTTGGGACAAATCAAATTAATATAATGTTAGAAGAGTTCCATGGTGGATCATCTAGGGACCATTTCGCTCCAAGAGTGACAGCCCTCAAGATTATGAAGGCTGGCTATTATTGGCCCAAGGTGTTTAGTGATTGTTATGCATGGATCAAGAGGTGCAAGAATTGTGCATTCTTCATAGGTAAGGAAAGATTAGCATCATTTCCATTTCACCCAACAGTTGCCCATTCATGCAATGGGGTTTATAATTTATTGGAGTCATTAGCCCAAACTCAAGCCAAGGACACAAGTGGATCCTAACAACAGACTACTTCACCAAATGGACTAAGGCGGTGGCACTCAAAGAGGCAAATGAATCTAGCATTCTAGACTTCTATGAGGGGATAGTAACTAGATTTTGTGTACCTGCCACTATAATATCAGATAATGCATTAGCGTTCATAGGATCAAAGGTAACCAAATGGGCTGTTAAGAATGGGATATATCTAAGCACCTCGTCAAATTATTACCCTCAAGGTAATGGCCAATCTGAGTCTACCAAAAAGAACTTATTAAAGATCATCAAGAGGACTCTTGATGAGAATCAGAGGACTTGGCATACTAAACTGAAATCAGCCTTATGGGCTGATAGGATAACTCCCAAGAGATCCATTGGTAACTCTCCATTCAGACTTGTTTATGGAAGAGAGGCAATCTTGCCTATGTCACTTGAGTTGCCAACGTTGGAACTCATGAAGCAATTGGAATTGTTGGAGTTTGAACCCATGGAGGTTAGATATGTAAAATTGATGGAACTCCAAGAAATCAGAGAGCATGCAGCCCAAACAATGGAGAAGGACCAAGCCTTGATCAAGAGAACCTTTGATAGGAAAGCTAAGGCTAGAACCTTCCAAGTTGGAGATTTAGTGTTGAAATGGGATGTAGACCGAGTAAATCCCGGAAGGCATTCAAAGTTTGATGCCATTTGGAATGGCCCCTACATGGTCACAAAATGTAAGAGAAGCAATTCCTTCCAATTGTCTACATTGGATGGTGAAGCATATTCTAGTTAATGGAATCCATCTAAATCATTGCTACTAGAAGGGATACTCCTCACCTTGTACATATTAGCTTAAATTTTCATTCCTCCTAGTGCTTGTGCACATTATTTTGTTATAGCTTAGTTTTACATTTCCCTAAGTGCTTTGGCACAAGCTTTGTTGTCCCAAGAATGCATCTTTACAGGCCATGTTCCAAATCATGTGATATTCTACTCTCGCCATCTCCTTTCTAGAAATTTTCTAATGAGTTGAGAGCACCAAGCAGTTAATTTTATGACTCCATCCCCAATGGAATGCTTTAGGCAGTTGATCATTCATCCAGTAGGTAGATGACCCCCCTGAGTCGCCAAAATTGTTATCCAAAATAAGCCCCTTGCTCATTTTTGGCTAACTCTCTTTCATTTCTTCCTTCCTTGTGCCTCAGTCAAATTTTTTCACTTTTTAGGCACTCAATTTTTTTTGGAAATGGATTCATCAGATAGAGAATCTTCTCACCTTTCCAGAAAGGTAAAATTTTCCTTCTAACTCCTTATATTTTGCAAGTTATGGCTCGGCGGAGTTTTTAAGGAAAATTTTCCCTGGGAAGGTCCGTGGACCAATCAGGAAGGTGCCACATGGCAGTGGAATGGTGGGTTAGCGGAGGTTAGTTTAGAAATTTTTTCGTAAGTTTTTAGTCAAGGAGCATAAAAGATAAAATCTTGGCCCGAAGGCCCGCAATGAATGAGGAGATGACACGTGTCCATGAGGCCGTCAGAGGTCAAACCAATGGGGGAAAGTTAGAAAATTTCCAAAAATGGGCGCAAAAGAAAATTTTTGCCCGATTCCCCGCAACCAATAAAAAGGTGAGACATGTCCACAGACCGGTAGGAGGCAGAGGCACAGGGGAATTTAACAATTTCACCAAAGTGTGGCAAATGGCACAATAAAACTCCGCCCCCTAATGGCCCATGTCAATCAAAACATGCCACATGTCCATGTGGCTGACGAAAGTCAAAAGGGGTGGGTGGAAACAAAGGAAATGTTTGGAGCACATGCTCGCGTCCAATTAGAGAGCACCACATGGCAGCGGAGCAGTAGGGCATGGAGCGATAATGGAAAATTTTCCAAAAAATTCAAAAGGCATAAAAAGGCCAGCTAAACCTTCGGACCAATCAGAAAATTGCCACATGGCATCAGAGCAACAGGGGGGTGAAAATTTTTGGGGAATTTTTCCCAAAATTCAAAAAAGAGGGAAAATTTTTGGGTTTCGGCCCGCCGGCCCGATTTTTTCCCTATTTTACCCTAAATCTTCAGAGGGGCATATCTTTCAATCCAGAGCTTGATTTTTCTTGATTTTGGTTTCATTAGAAAGATATTGAAGCCCTCTACATGATGGAATATTCAATTTTGTGTTTTGATGGATTTTTGTGAGAGAAAATTTAAAAACCACCTTTGGCATGGGGAAAAAAGTAGAACTGACATCCAACCACCATTTTTAATGCAGTATGGCTTCCATTCTCCTCCAACATGGTCGAAAATCTTGGGGAATGAACTTTTAAGGGTATCCATGCCTTTTTTATGGATATGGTTAATGGTTGAATCATTCTTTTCACTTTTCCCATGTTTCTCCTTCTTGAGCTCAAATCTTCATCGTTAAAAGCCAAATTTGGCTCATTTTGTAAAGGGTTGGACATTTTTTCTCTTGCAAGCTCTCTTTTCTTCCTTAGCAGGTAGATTTGTAGAGTTTCATACCTCTCATATAGGCTGTAGCATGTTTTTTGCCTCCTTTCCATTGTAATTCATTGTATTAAACTTGGGATTGATAATGTATGTTCTGTGATTGATTTTTCCCAATCCTCTCATGTGTTTATCATTTTCTTTTGATATTTCATTATATTCTAGCAATTTGTGCATGTTCTGTGTTGCATTTTTTATGATCTGTGTCAATTTTTCAAAGTAGATGTTCACCACTCCTTTGGTGTATCACCACTTTTACTTTGTTTTATTTCTTTTATATCCTTCATCTTTGTCTCCTTGGAATTTAGGGTAGGATCTGGTATTAAACCTCTACAAATTTCATGCATACACCTAATCAGAGGAGTGAAGGAACCAGCCTTTAACCTGGAGAGTATTTTCCCATTTTGTAAGTCCCACACTTGGGGAAATGATTCAATGTTGTTCAATCACACTAAAAGACCCAATTCTCAAGTGCAGACCTGAAGGTCATTTAGGGGGTGTTGCTGATTTGCACTAACATGTGTCATCCCTCTTACTTCCTTATGTGGAACACGATTCTGAATGTAATTAGCACAATTCACTGCTTCATCCCAATACTGTGGAGGAAGAGACTTCAAGTGAATCATAAAAGTGGCCATCTCCTTAAGAGTATGATTCTTTCTTTCTGCTACTCCATGATGTGAAGGGATATAAGCAATTGTATGCTGCAAGGAGATCCCTTCAGAAGTACAAAAATCCATGAACCTACTATTTACATATCCACCTCCATTTTCGGTTTGAATAACCTTTATAGACTATTCCTCTTATTTCTTAGCAAGAGGCTTAAAGTCCTGAAAATGTTCAAAGACTTCAAACTTAAGTTTAAGAAAATATACCCCAGTATATCGCGAATAGTCATCAATGAAGGTGAGCACATAAAGAGCTCTAGTAAAAGAAGGAAACGGAAATGGACTAGAAATATTGTTGTGAACAATATATAAAGGACAAGTAGCTCTCTAGGATTTTCCTTTGTCAAATTTCTTTTCAGGATGCTTTCCAAGGGTATAACCCTCACAAAGACCCTTAGAAAACTTGACGCAGGGTAACCCGTTGACCATTTTGTTTTGGATCAATTTTTCAAGGTAGTGATAATTTAGATGTCCAAAACACTCATGTCATAGCTTACTAACCTCATTTGTATGAGTGAGAAAGGAAGTGGGCATAGAATCAAAAGTAAAGTGGGTAAAGGTATACAACCGTGAATGGTGATCCGCCTTTCCCTCAGCCATTATAGTGTCATCGTTAAGCTCATGAATAATCAACGAGTTAGGACCAAATTCCACTCACATTCCTTCACCAAGGTGAGTAATTTGGTAAATCGATAGGAGGTTGGTAGAGAGATCAGGAACACTCAACACTTGTTTGAATGTTCCCCCATCCATCTCTACCGATCCACTACCAGAAACTAACATGGTTGTGTCATTACCCATCGTGATTTGGGACATACCACAAGGCTCGATGTTGGAGAAATCAATATGTAAAGAAGCCATATGGTGCAAGGCACTGGAATCTATAATCCATGTTAATGAAGGAGAAACGTTGGCTACAAGGGCCTTTCCTTTCTTCTTATCAAATTTAGAACCTTTTGCAGTAGAAGACTCGGCCTTCGGAGTATTTTTTTTTATAGGCTCAGGAACACGTATTTGATTTTCTCAAGTAAATGAGTAAGGTGATCAATTTGTTTTCTCATACATAGATGCTCTTTATGACCAGGATTCTTACAATAGGAACACAAATACTTGTCTTTCTATGCTCTAGGCTCAGAAGTCAAAGTGTTTGTGTTAAATTTAGTTTTGGTCTTGGTTTCCTTCTTAGGCTGATCCTTTTTTTTCTTTCTTCTTTTCAGTCTTCTTTTCCTTACTAGTACTTTCTCTAAGGGCATGTGACTTGGACTTGAGAGACCCCATTTGAATGAGTTTGTCATGTTCTCGAATGATTTGGGATGAAAAACAGTCAAAGGAGGGCATATTCCAATATTTTCCCAAGGAAGCTTTTATAGCATAAAAATTTGGCACAAAGACAGAATATTCAGGACCTAACTTAGAGAGAATGACAAGATCAGTTGAGAATCTTTCTTCTCTACTTGAAATTCATTTAACAATCTAGTGTGGACAAACTTAGAGAAGAATGCTTGTAGGTTTTTAAAATCTCTAGGATTTAACCCTAGTAGTTTGCTTTCCAACTCATCGCTCTCATGTCATCTTGTTATCCAAATATTCCATCTAATATTTTCCACGCAGATTAGGTGTTTCAGACAACTCAATGTGGAAGAGCAAGTCAGGAGAAACAGACAAGCAAAGAAGACCTAAAGCTTCATCACTACGGTTTAACCACTTAGATTTTTCAGGGTCGTCATCTGGTTCAGTCTCAGTTCCCATGGTGATGTGGAATAACCCTTTACTCCTTAGTTTCATAATCATTTTCGATCTCCATTCGAAGAAGTTGAAGGGTGTAAGAACAGGAATTGAAAGTGCATCCATAGTGAAGAGAGAGAAAGAATGCAAAAAAGAAACACAAGAATCACAACCACCCATGACAATATAATGACCCCCCTAGTTTTGGTACTTTATATTTTAGTGCATTGAATACAATCATGTCCGAGCGTGTGCCTTGAAACAGTTGGTAACCCACCTTGCAATCAGCATAATAACGCGTAAGAGAAGATACCACAATTGTGTTTCGAGGAGCGCAGCAAAGTGACACTATATACAAGTACAACTTGTAAAAAACTAGGAAGGAGGTGAAATCAAATCCTGGTTATGAGAAAAAGTGTCTCACGTCGCAATGGATACCCCCTTGCTGTAAACTGTGGTGGATGCGCTCACTAGTCATAAGTAATAATAAGGGTAAATACCAGTTTTAAATGAACTCAAGATGAGTCTGAAAGATCTTCAAAATGTCGAAAAAGCACGTGGAAGACAAATAGGTGCTTGGAGTATTACTGCACACTTGAGTGCACAATTAGTAAAAAACAACAATAACGCCTAAAAAAATTATCACTTTGAAACGCCTAATTTAGCTAATTTTAAAGCTATAGGAGTTTTTAAAAATGACAATTTAACATTATTTTGAAAGGACGATTTTAAATTATTTACTAATTGTAAATGAGATTTGTGATTAATAGGAATAAATTTAATATAATTAAATCTAATTAATTATGAAAAAATAATTAAGATCTAATACAAATTAAATCCTAATTAATATTTGATTTGATTTAAATAAATCTAAAAATTTGAAAACTTAAGATCTATGAAGATCTATTAAATCAAATCTATTAATATCTATTGAATTAAATGAAACTAATTTCTAGTAAGATGTATTAATAAAACTAGATTTAAAAGAGCATACCGTTATATAAAAAAGCACCCACCGAAATGAAATTTAATAAACTTACCAAATATAACTTTAAATAAACTTAGCGTTTGAAATCCCGAGTTGGAGGGAGATGTCGGGAACACCGTGAGGATCCTGAGTTGGAGAGCCCATGTCACACGTTACAGGAAAAGAAGACTGAGCTTTGTGGAGGTCAGTTTAGAGAGCTTTAGGGAGGTAATTTGGTGAGTGTTGGAGCACGAGGCGTGAAACAAGGTGGGTGAAGTCTCCAACGGTTAGACATAGGTGCGAGCCAGGGAATGATGCTTGCAGGAGAAGACTCAAGGGAAGCTCGGGCACAAGAAAGGGAAGGTTCCATAGCGGGAATGAGGGCTAAGAAGGGTCATGAGGGCCGAGGGAGACTCCAACGGTGATGGAAACTTGCAGGGAAGGAAACTAGGGAGTAGAACCACACATAGTAGAAGGGACTCGCCAAAGGACCAAAATGATTTTTCCAGGCAACAAGGAATGAAGCACAAGCTCGGGGCAAAAAAAAATGACTCGGCCAGGTTGGAAGAAACCGGTCTGAAGGTGTGGCTCGGTTAGATAGCTCGAAGGAGGTGTATAAGGAGATCTATGGTGAGAAAAAAACCACCACACACTAAAATTTGAACCTCCAAGCTACAAATGAAAAACCTGTATTTTGCATAAAGACATGCAAAAAACACAGAGTAACTAGAAAAAAAACCAGAGATCTAAAAAAAATCAATTTAATAAAAAATTAAAAAACCATAAAAAAAAACCTCTTATTTTAACTAATCTACCAGATTTAACTGCAGTTAGCTAAATGTAGCTGTAAAACTCCTGAAAAAAAAACTCAAGGAGATCTGCACATGTACAAAGAACACAGCAAAACCAAACAACTTTCCAAGAGCAACTTGTTAAGAACGTTAGCAATAAAATTCTATAATATAATGATCGAAAAAAAACATGCACGAGGAGTAAAAAATAACGAAACAAAGAGTGATCGCAACTCAGATGACAAATGCATGTTTATCCAATCTCAGCTCTGATACCATGAAAGAGTTTATGAGAATCGTATCGAAAACTATGCATCACAATGAAGTTACACTCTAAAGGAAACGTAATAGCTCCATCATAATCATGAGGAATCGATCAATCAATGGAAGAACTTACATAACAAAAAAAATCTTGCACATATAGAGAAAGATAGCGGAGTGTATTGGCATACTCATAAATGTCAAATGAAGGGATACATATAGGGTGTTGAGTAACCCTAGTGTATGACACACAAGAAAACCCTAAACCTAAACCATATGAGATGACCCTCCATATGTGAGTGGAGGACACATAGGATCCCACACACCAATAGTGAGAACACCGAAAACACATTTACCAGGGTTAAGGTGGAGGAAATATTGGGTAAGATGATTGAAGATCGAGTCTGTTAGAAATTGAGGATTCAACTAGTATGGATTTAATCAACATTTGTATTAACATTTAAACACTAATACATTATGCCATATAATAAAATAAACATTACATAATGAAACAAGTAAATACATACCAAAAATAAATACACATGTGACACAGTATATATAATGGAAAACCCCAATAGGGTAAAAACCACTTTAAATAACCTTTTATTATCAGAGAAAAAAACTTACATCCAGTAACTTTCACCTCCTCCTTTCAACCCTAATCACAAGGGTAAATAATTTTCACCTTTGATATATTTTCACGAACATATCAAATGAGGACCTTAATGTCCTTTTTATACAAGGTGATCAGGTATGTCTCCCGACCCACCTTTTCAACCTGAAAGGTTGACACATACACCTAGGTTTATAATATTTAATATTATAAATATAATCATTTCATGATATTAAATATTTAATCTAAAGTATATACCTAGGTTAGTATATTTAATAAGAGAAATATAAATATTTCATATTATTAAATATTAACCTATATAATAGTGATGGACCCATTTAACTAAGGAGTGGCCAGCCCACTTAATCATTATGTTCAGACACTCTCCCTTAGTGATAAGTGGGGTAACATATGCTAATAGATTATCTTCCTATGGTACACTACATGATTTACAATCCTTAAACCATAAATCTTTTAGGCTAGCATATCGGGTGAAGGAATTATAACACCTTCATCATACTCAAGTTAGCTTTTGGTACAAAAGGATTTAGAATCCCAAAGATCATCTCACGATCAGTGGCTAAGTATGATTTGTGAGTTTTACATTTTCTCACAAATTCTCATAAAAGGTTATTAAACCCAAGCATATAGGAGTCTTTTATAGCTAAGGACCTGCTTGCACTGTATGTTTACCAATAAAATCAATAGCACTAAAGAGATTACTGAAGACCACCTTTAAGGTATTTTTACACTTCTTTCTAGAAAATAAGTCGATGGCGTATACATGCCCAAATATATTTTCACACTTTCTTGAAGGTCTTTACAATTGCATTTTTAATATTAAAAATACCAAGTTCCATTAAGATATGACATTTTTATGCACACTTCCCCTTAATGGAAACTCCGACAATCCATGTTTTCCATGATAGTGACAAAAATTTACAATACTCAGGGACTTTGTGAATATTTTATCAACCTACTCTTCATTCAGCACGAACTTGAGATTTATATCATCACTTAGCTCATTTTCATGGATTAAGTGTATATGTATCTCAATGTGCTCTGTCATCTGATGTTGAACTGGATTCTTAATCAAGAGTAATACAGCTCTGAACACCACATAGAAGAGGAATACTTACTTTAGCTTCCATGTGTATCTCTACCAACAGCTGTTGCGGCCACATGGCTTCTTTGCTTCTTCCATTGTAGTTATCTGCCTTAGTAGAAAAAATGGAGAGTATTGATTGCATTTTTTGTTCCAAGTAATGGTTTTTGTACCAAAAAACTTGAACACATATCTAGTATATTTTATAACACAACATCAATATGGTTAGAATCACAAAATCCATATAAGATAGCATTTTCATTCTTAGTATAAGGCAACCCATAATTTATTGTTCCTTTAATATATCTAAAAATTATTTTTACAAGATTCCAATGATCTCAAAAAAAAAATTCTTGCATAAACCTTGAAGTAATTCCTATTGTATAGGAAATATCTGATCTAGTTACTATATAGGAAATATCTGATCTATTTATAGTTAGATAAATCAAACTATCAACTAACAGTCTATATAAAATAGGATCAACATTTTTCATATGAAGTTTTTAGGATCAATATTTAGTCCAACTTCCATTGAAGTAAAAAATGGTTTACAATCAATCATAATAAACTTTTTCAATACATAGGTTGCATATTGTGTTTTGAAAAATAACAATATAATACAATGGAGTCATACAAAGAACATGATGTGAGAAACCATAACTCATTCATTTCAAAATTATTGTTTCAATTTCTCTTTAATCCTATGAAATAAAGCATAATTATCACCATTCATAAGCAAATCATCAACATATATACATATAATGATAATATGAGAGCCTTCTTTCTTAATGAATATATCATTATCAAAAGAACAATTAATAAAACCTAAGAGTTTAAATAAGGAAAAAAAATCACATACCAAACTCTAGGAGCTTACTTTAAACCATATAAGGATTTATCAACTTACAAACATAGTTATCTTTATCAGTTTCTTCAAATCCTTTAGGTTGAAACATGTAAAGTTTTTTTTTTAAATCACAATTCAAAAAATAATTTTCCTTATCCATTTGGTGGATTTCCCACCTAAAAATGAGAATCAATAGCAAACAAGGCCCTAACGGTACTCATCTTAGCTACAAGAGAAAAGGTCCCAACATAATCAATACCATGTTTCTAAGTGAAACCTCTATCAATAAGTCTAGATTTGTGTTTGTTAATACTATTATCAGCATTATATTTTACTTTGAATAACCATCTAGACCCTATAACACTTCGTGGCTCAAGTTCATACAAGGTCCTTAATGCATGGTACATATGATGTCTTCTAGTCATATTTCTAAAGTTAATAGGATTAGAAATATCTAACACAAATTGAGCCCATTTTGGTTTCTTGACTAGGGAGATAGGAAATTCAGAAACATCCATAGTATCAACACAAGAAACATCATCATGACCATTTACCAAATTTTCAATATCAGAATCAAAACTATCATTAGAAGAATTAACAGATTTAGGAATATCATCACCATTCATAGATGAACAAAACATTTTTCCAACACAATAACGTTGCAATTTTAAGTTACTTCCCTTTTTACATGGTCGTAAATATTTAGACCTATAGTGTTAATACCATATTCAACACAAGAAAAATTAAGTCATATCAAGTTTCTTTCTTTTTTGTTTAGGGATATATAAAGAAGCATTTAATGAAGCAACTTCAAAAGAAGAAGACAACACATGTAAACCTTTCACTAGATTATATCTAGACATTTCATATAAGCTTAGATAATTAATTTCCTAACATTTCATGCCATATTTTTGAATTATTCAAACTTTGAGATATAAAAATTGATGCAAAAGAGAAATCATCACAAAATATATAGACCATTTCTTTCAATTCCTTCAGTAATTATGTTATCATCACTGTCCTTGATGTACCAAGTGTCCTTCAAAATTTGAATAGATAATCCATAATGAGTTAGTTGAGAACATGATAAAAGATTATTTTTTAGTTTAGGAGCAAGTAAAACATTATTCAAAATACCATTTGCAAATTTTACTTTTCCTATTTCTATTGCATCTAAAAGTGAATTATCACCAAGATATACATGCTCATTAATTTTCATACTATCAAATACCGAATTTAAAATACCAGTCATATGATTTGAAGCACCTAAATATAGAATCCATTCAGAACTAGAGGAAGAGAATAAGGCATCATTTAATAAAACATTTTTAGGAGCAGCATTAGAACTATCCTTTTTCCTTAAATTATATTTAGAAAACAACATGTTTCTGATTTTCTTAGATTTTAAATCTTCCTTTTTATGCCCAAATTTACCACATTTGTGACAACTACCATTAAATCTTACATGCAATTGTTCAAAAGAAACACTTTTCTTATCAGCAAATGAATATTTATATCTAAAATTATGATCCGAGAAGGGCTTGCAAGTGCCTGAGATGCATTCTCCTTTGATTCAAATTTCAACATCACTTTCTCTTCCTGTATCAGAAGAGAACTCAAAGTATTTAAATCAGGAAATTCATCCTCATTCTGATATTTAGATTTTAAGATAGAAATAAAATTCCTAAATATTTCATGTATATTCAACTGAATAATAAAGTAGATTAATTGTTCACTAATTAAGTCACAACTGCATCCATCTAATTGTGTTGTAATATTTTTAATTTTGGATAAGAAATTAAATAATTTTTCATCTCCTTTCATAGGAGTTGTAAGAAATTCTAAAACAAGCTTAATGATCTTAGATAACTGCATACCTTGATGCATGGATTCTAATTGTGTCCATACCTCTTTTGGATGTTTGATAATACCAATGTGTAGAAGATATTCATCACTCACATTACGTAGAATCATGGAAAGAGCTTCATGCATCCATTATGAGAATACATTCACGTTATCTGTCGTCGCTTGAGGACCGGTGGGAGCAACTTTAGATCCAAAAACAATCACCCTGATTTTCCTCGCCATAAAATCTGATTTAACCCTAATCTTCCATATGTTGTAATTGGCCCCATTCAAGATCTAGGATTTATCAAGGTAGAAATAACTAGATTTCATTGTCTTCCTGAACCTATAAAACACATATCATAGTAGTATATAATACACCACAAAGTTAGATACATATTTTAAAAAGATGACAATATCTAGATTTTGATCAAAATAGTTTGTATCAACAATCTAGTATATATTTTTAAGTCTGATTATAACTATTTTACATAACCATATCTACAAAAATATATGATATATAATATATACTACCTAATTTTGAAAACATTACAAAAATTGCTAGTGATTCCATGAATTTCCTACGATTCTAGGGTGAATCGCTAGCGATTGAGCCAATCACTGGTGATTTGGTCTCAAAATTTAGCTAAATTAAAAAAATGGTTCTATTTTCCAAATTTGGGTTTCTATCTAGTAAATTTCTAGAAATGACAAAAAATCACCTACGATTCCTGAAACTATCAACGTTTTTTAAAATTTTGATTCTAATTTTCCTTTTGTTCCAATTTTTACTGTTTTTGTACATACTTTGAAGGGACCAAAGTATAAATTATATCGAAAAAAATTAATATAATTTTTCTTTATTAAAATAAAGAATTGTTATAGTTTTAAGACTAAAGCATAAATTTATTAAAAACAATTAGAAATAACCCTATTAAAGGGAGCCCACTAAAAAATATATGATACTAAATTTTAAAAAAAAAATTCAAACTAGATTATTTGGTAACAATATTATTTTGCCCCGTTCCAAGATTCTTTAACTGATCCAATAGGAAAAAGCAGATTCCTATTCTCGAGGAACATTGTCTCCCTTTGAATTTTTACATGTTTAACCTGGACTTTAACCTAGGCATGCACATATTAAAAATTAAAGAAACATAGTAAAATATTTCATACAATATTTAACCCTTACTAGGTTTTTCACGCAAATATTCACAGGAGGTAATATTTTTCCCAAATTTTCACTTGTACATCCACATAAATTCTTCACAAAAAAACTTAGGTTGCACAAAAAAATTAGAAAGAAGAGGTCTCAACCATTTTTAATACCCTATCGAAATGATTGAATAAACCCATAAAAATTAAATAGATTAAATATTATATCTCATATCTAACCTATTTAATTTTACCCCAAGCTCTAGCACCATGTTAGAAATTGAGGATTCAACTTGTATGGATTTAATCAACATTCATATTAACATTTAAACATTAATACATTATGGCATATAATAAAATAAACATTACATAATAAAACAAGTAAATACATACCAAAAATAAATACACATGTGACACTGTATGTATAGTGGAAAACCCCAATAGGGTAAAAAAACACTTCAAATAACCTTTTATTATCAGAGAACCAAACTTACATCTAGTAACTTTCACCTCCTCCTTTCAACCCTAGTCACAAGGGTAAATAATTTTCACCTTTGATATATTTTCATGAACATATCAAATGAGGACCTTAATGTCCTTTTTATACAAGGTGATCGGGTATGTCTCTCGACCCGCCTTTTCAACCTAAAAGGTTGGCACATACACCTAGGTTTATAATATTTAATATTATAAATACAATCATTTCATGATATTAAATATTTAACCTAAATTATATACCTAGGTTAGCATATTTAATAATAGAAATATAAATCTTTCATATTATTAAATATTAACATATAGAATAGCGATGGACCCATTTAATTAATGGGTGGCCAGCCCACTTAATCATTATGTTCCAACAGATTCAAGGACGGAGAGATGATCTCTTCATTTTTTTGATTTCCCTAGGAGATTCTCTATGTAATCTTCTATGGTTTTATGGATGAGATCACGAAATATATATGCCATGGCACATTGATAAGTGGCTCCAGCGTTTTTAAGTCTAAAGGGCAAGACGCGGTAACATAAGGTCCCCCGTGGATTAATGAAGGACGTTTTGTGTTGATCGTTAGTGGCGATGAGGATTTGATTGTAACTAGAAAATCCATCCATAAGGGAGAGAATTTTATGGCCAGTTGTTAGATCAAAAATTTGATTGATGTTTGGAAGAGGGAAATCATCTTTAGGACAAACAAGATTGAAATCATGGAAGTCAATACAAATGTGTAACTTTCCCATGGCTTTGGTTAAGGGTATTATGTTAGAGACCAATTGTGGATATTCAATGGGTATGATGAAATTGGCGGAGAGTAGGTGTTGTAACTCTTCTTTGATGAGAAGAGTTATGCGATAGTGCATCCTACGGAGATTTTGTTTGACTGGTTTTATGTTGGGATATGTGACGATATTGTGTACGACGATGTTGGGGTCAATACCTGGCATATTACTATACGACCAGGAAAAGCCTTGGCTATACTTAGATAACAAGTTGGTGAAATAATTTAATTCTTGTGGTTCTAAGGAATGACCAACTTTAACTACGTAGGGCTCTTGAGGGGTACCTATGTTAACATCGATGGTGGATTCATTGAGAATGGTAGATGTGTTAGGTGGTAGGGTTTTCAAGAGGAAATGGCCCTCTGCTCCAATATGGGAGACGATATCTTTATCATCACGAAATTGAAGGATATCGATGGTGGGTGAGTCTTCTTCAATCATTTCTGTCCAAATGAGAGGAAGTGGTTTAGTGACGTGATTAGTTTGATAAGTCAATGGACATAAGGATATAGTATTAACTAAAAAAAAATTTGGTGGGATGGATATTTTGTCGTCAGCGTCCATGGGATCATCATGTTCTATTGAGGATGATGGATTTGATTATGTGATGCGCAAGGATGCGGTATAAGAAGATGGTTCAATATCAGGTGTTTCATATCCTAGTATGTATTTCTCGTGTAGTTTGAGGGAATTTTGGGTAGTTAAATTATGTATTCCCTGTCCATAGCATCTAAATCCAAACCCTTTCCATGTGTAATGATGGAGGTACATTTGAATAAAGGTCATATTATATAATCAGTGGAAGTCTCACATGAATGATGTGGCATGGTGTTTATGAATATATTGTGAGGAAGGGAAATGATCCCTCCATAAATGAGGTTTGTTTTCAAATGAGGATTGTCATAGGAATTGGCATCCCTGATGTTATTCGGGTACATGGGTTGTTTATCTAGTCTACCATATGTGTTGGTTGTAGGAAGTGAATTAACCATAAGGAAATGGTACTCCCCCAGTGAAAGATGTTCCATAGTTTCAATGAGGGAGGAGTCATCTAGTAGTTTGGATGATGGGATGGATGTGATGCTAGATGCTTTGTTAGAGGATCTTGAATTTGATTCTTAACAAGTACATCATTTGGATGATATGACATGTTTCAATCTACAAAAGGATTAGGATCCATAGGGACTGTGAATGTTTTTCATTCATGTTTTATATTTAAGGCATCGGTGAAGCATCGAATGGATACAACGCATAGTGTGTATCTAAGGTCATCCTAGAAGAATATTTTATTGGAACTCCCCTTCTATAATATAGATATTTCAAGAAGATTTTTGATGTTGACCTTAAGAGGTAGAATGATCATACCCAACGTGGGAGCAATTGTTTAGTTAAAATCTCGGAGTAAGACAGGTGTTTGGGTGATAACAGTATTTGGTAGTTGAAGTTGGTTGAATGTGATGGATGATATGATATTGATTTCAGCACCACCATAAATCATTACTCTTATGAAAATGACATCATTGATTTATGTGGTGATGAAGAGAGGCAAGTCATGATCCTCTGACCGAAGTGATGGTATTTTGGTAGAGTAAAAGGAGATGGCAGCAGATGTTTTGAGAGAACCTACAAAATCCATAAAATAATGTGGGTCATCTATAGGTACTGATATATATTGAAGGGATTTTATCATGTCTTATTTATGTGAAGGGGATGTTTTAACCAACTCATAAAGTGACATTTTGACAGGAGCTTGGTGTAGTTGTTTAATAATGAATTTTTGTAATGTGGTGGAAGATGGTGAAGTAACAAGGATGGAGAATTTGGTCTTGGCTTGTGATGTCTGATTAGAGGTATTAGGAGTGATAGAAATAGAAATCTTAACTTTATCTTTGGATGAGGAAGAGGTGAGTTATGGAGGTGGTGGGATAGTGATGAAGGTTTTAGGTTTATTTTGTTCTGAAGAATCAGGCTCATGGGTACATTCTCGAGTAGTAATGTGAACGGCATCGATTTTGTGGGGAAGAGGTTTACTCAAAGATTATTTAATATTGATAGATGCATATGACGGTGTAGCTACATTGGTTGTAAATGTTATGTGGGATTTCTTTGATATCTTTAACTCTAAGGGAAGAAGACCTTTACTTTCAAATTTTTTAACAGTTGCGTGAAAGGATTTACAGTATTCTACATAGTGTCTTGATGTTTAATGGTAATTACATAAGGATTTAAAATTATACCATGAGGGCTTCCAGCCTCGAGATCTGGATGGTTTGAGAGGAGGAAACACCATGAGTGATTGTTAAAGGATATTTTCTAGAATTGTTGCATATTGTCCTTTTGATGTGGATATCGAAGGTAATGACGTCTTGTTTGGTTTGGTGATTACGGGAGACATTAATTTTGGTGTGGGTTCTTTATTTGTTATTTGATGAATAGTTTTCAATTGTGTGATGGTGATAGGCGACTTAGATGAGGGATGTGGCACTAGGATAGAGGGATGATATTTTTTTTACATTAGAGTAGTTGAATGACTTCGGGATATGATTGTAACCTTTTTAGGTGGGAGTGGGATAAGCTTTTATAGGTTACATGGGTGATATTGAGCCGCACAATCCTCGTATTAGGTTTTCAATATTTTTAGAGTGGGTTTCTCCTGAGATGTCTGCGAAGAGTTTATAGATGAGCTGGGTGAAGAGGTGGTAGAAGTAGATGAATAAGGTTCATTTTTAGTGGCGGGTTCTATGGATATTTCTAATTTTTTGTCAGGTGTTGGTTCAAGGGTATTATTAGAGGAGGACATGCGTGTATATTTAGTGATAGGTAATGTCTTGTTGATGGTGTTTATGGTATGATGGGATTGAATATTGTTTTCTTGTGGTTGACTAGTTAATGGAGAGTGGCTTGGGAATGGTTGTTTGAAGACATTGAGGTTCTAATTTTGAGGTGCATTAGGATTTTCGAAGTGTAGCTCCCCATTATCAATCAGATCTTGGATAACATTGTGAAATGAAAGACACCTTTCAATGTCATGACCTTTGACTCTATGGTAATTGCAGTAATCATTATCCTTGTACCAAGAGGGTTTTGAAACGGAGGTGTCAATGGTATGGATAGGTGGAAGGGAGATCATGTTAGTAGTGAGGAGTTTATCGAAAACCACACTGTAAGATTCACTGATAAGGGTGTAATTTTGTTGAGGCCGAGAGCGTTTAGTGTTCTAACGTTCTTTAGGATTGGATTTGACAACTCTTGATTGGAGAATGGTTTAGATGAAAATTCAGATTTTGGTTTATTTGGTATAAGTTTGACTCTTCCTTCTTCAAGAGCACAAAGTTTGAGTTTACAAGCCATTGTAAAAGCTTCGTCAAATGTCTAAAAATATTGGATTTGGAGTGTGGACAAGATGTTTTTGGCGCATGAATGGTAAAATAATTTGATCAACTCAATTTATGGGAGAGAGAAGGATAATTGATTAATAATACCCCTACAGTATGTGACAAAATCTGCAATGGACTCATCTTTAAAAAATTAATTGCATACAGGTTTGTAATGGTGATTTTACGAGTGATGTTGATTGAAAATTTTTCAAGGAAGATTTAAGTGAGCTACACAAATGAGAAGAGGTAATATTGCACGATGTTGTTATACCTATCTAAAGTAGGACCAGACAAGGACATGGGGAATTTTCTCAACATGAGGTCCTGGTTATGAGCTATAAGGTAAGAGGCATTATGAAAATCTTAGATGTGTTACTAAGGATTTTCCTTATTATAGAATTTGAGGAATTTAGGATGCTCCTAGTGAGGATGATAGGATTTTTGGGGTACAGATTGATGAATGTGATCATTGCATATTTGTTCATATGATAATATATTTTTAGGGCCCATGGAAGAGCTTCAAGGCTGAATATCCTATTCATTAAAGCCTAGAGGGGGTATGTTTGTGGTGGTTTTTATGTGTTGGACAAGGATGAACCAGGTTGATTAAAATAAAATTGATTAGGTTATTGGTATGGTTGATATTGTTGTGGGATATTTTTTTAGAAAGGGATGTTTTGTTGGGGAATATACATAGGGATGTTGTAAGTGGGTTGTGAGACCAATGGTTGGATGTATTGATACTGGGTAGGGATGGATGTGGTATGTGTTGGAAAGGAATAGATGTGTGGATAAGAGGCTATGAATATTAAGGTGAATGTTGGAAGGGGATAAAAGTGAAAACAACATGTTGTGATTGTTGTGGGATGTTCTGAAAAGGAATAGAGGTAAGGATAAGAGGTTATAATTATTTCGGTATAGATTGAGAGGAAGCAATTGGTTGTGAATGTTGAGGTACATGTTGTGAAATAAGTGGGGTTCAAGATTGTTGTGAAATTAGATGGGTAATGGAAATAGAGCTAGTGTTGATTAAGGGTATATATGTAGGGATAGACATGGTAATGCTTTGAATAGGTGGTGTGGTTTGTTGAAATGGTGGTGGTTGAAAAACACTAGTAGGAACAATGATAGAAATTACTGGAGTTGTTTGGATGGTAGAGGAATCTGGAGGGTTTTGTGTGGATGAATAAATATTTGCGTTGTTTTGAGGTGGTGTGGAACTAATCAAAGGGTTTGGTGAAGATGTTATTTTTTAAGTGGTCGTGTCTTATGAGGAAATCATGTTAAGGTCGAAATTGATGATAGGAACTAAAGACATAATGTTGGATGTTTTTGATCATTTGCTAGTAAGATAAGAATATATCTGTTGGATGACTGGTTCTAGGTTTGGATTAATGAGATGGTAAAAAACCACATGAAGAATTGGGTACATAAGGATGTGGTTTAGGTATCGTCAATTGAAGGTGAAAACCCCTGGCAATAAGGTATGCATTAAGATCCAAGGGGTTTGAGTTTAAGATTTCTAAAAAGACAGGATCCCCACTATCAAAGAAATGGGGACTAAAAGGATCGAATATCTCAGATGAAGCAAATAGGCAACAAGGAGAATGTGGTTGTTCTTGATTTAGAGGTTATGAGGTTGATAGGAATGTTTTGTGTTGATCAATGATTCTTCAAGCGTCTTCTATACGAGCTTTAGCATGTTGTAAGGTTTGGTGGGCATGTTCCACGGATTGTTGGAATTAGTCAGTCATATCTTCATAAGTTTGGATACGAGATTGTTGTCTTGTAAGCACCATGGAAATAAACAAACAATCACCTAATATTGAACAATAAATCTAAATACTATATTATAAACAGAAAGCAAATCACACAGAAACAATGTTTTATTATCTTGATTAATTTAGAAGAAAAATGAAATGTGTAAAACAGATGATAAGGTCCTAGGAAATGGTTGTCTAAGGATGGTTTCAAGTAATGTTTAAGATTGGATTCCTTTAGATACCCAAAGTTACGTGAGGCCCAAATCTATGTTTGTGTCGGCATGGGGCCTAGTATTGGGGCCTACCCACTAACTTCACGGTCCCACAATGATAAGGGATACGGGTGTTTAGCCAATATACCGACAACGAATTATTTATACTCGGCTAAAACACTGAGTCAGCTTCCCTATTGGGTAATGAAATCCCAATAGTTTCACATAGGTAGGAATGTTTCAATGCAATCTATGTTTGATTTGATTTATTTGTGTGTGAGGGATATTAAGTGGATGCAATCTATTAATCCTTTAATTAATCTATGTGATCAAGAAGGATGAAAAGGTTCATTTTAATCCCAAAAGAACGGTTGATTTAGATGAGGAAAAACAAAAAAATACAATGCTTAAAAGTGAAAAGAAAAGAAGAGGACTCGCCTGAGAAATGCTTCCTTTTAATTTTTATTTTTTTTACTTTTTTAGCAATGCAATAATGCAGCAAGGAAAATCCCCTCAGAGAAAAATCTTGCAAAAGGTTAGTAGAAGACATAATTGACTAAGTAATCAGACGCAGTCACAGAGATTGTCGGTAATTGATAGGAATTGCTGGCAATTCATCCCAATCGTTGGCAATTTAACTGGATTGCTAGTGATTACAAAGCAGAAGGCCAAAGAAATGGATTTTTAATAAATTTGAAATGAAAAAGGGACGATTATCCCACCAGGCATGCCAGAATGTTCAAATAATTTTTTTCTTTCCTACTTTAAACAAATGAAGTGAAATACCAAAAACAAAATTGACCCTTAAAAGACGGTGGGGTTTACTGATACCCACGAGGATGAATGTTGATGTTGATGGTTGATTGAAGTTGTCGAGTGTGAATGAATTCACAAGTCCTATCTTGAAAAGAACTATGCGCTCAAAGACAATAAATAGAAAGGATTAGATAAATGGATGAACGAGCTTCTCGGAAAAGGCTGATTCTAGAAATCCAAAGGGACTTCCTCAGAGGATGTCAGCTCATTTTTAGACAATTAAGTAGATTGATAACAATAATGATAAATATATGAAAGTAAAAAATAATAGATATATATATCATATGAGAAGCAATACTCTAGAAATCAAGGTTAAAAGGATGGTCCTATGTGGCTTTGAAGGTGCCCCAAGAAAGTGTGGATGCAATCTGAATACATTCAGAGAAATCGTACCAGAAATCCTCAGTTTCTTATTCAATCTCATGGAGGAATTCAAATTGATCTTTAATATATTGTTTGTCAACAGAGAACTAAATAGAACACAGTGTGAATCCATGTATGATGTTGTATCGATCCTAGAAAAAGGGGTTTTGGACTATGGGGAGATCATAAATGCTTGTAATTGGGTGTGAACAGTCAGGAACTTCCATCTAACAGAGAACCATACTTGGAAACAACATGTTAAATGCAGAAAGATTGATAAAAATGATGTAAATCTGACAAGTTTATGAAAAGATAAATTTTGACAGGAAACCCCGGCAATTTAGGCCAATCACTAGCGATTAGGGTGAATCACTAGCGATTATTGTTAAATTGACAGTTTTGCTCGATAATTAAAGCCCTAAAATGATGTTTTTAATTACTTTTAATGTTTTTTATGGATTTTTAAAGATAAAAAAAATATGCAAGAATACCTTTGGATAGATGACAAGCTAAAATATGCCTCAAATCTTCAGTGGGAATTACCATAGTTGTTGTCTTGTCTTGTCATGCTTCCTAGAAGCCGAGAGATGAAAATGGCTATAAAACTGTTGTTGTAAATGATTGATGTTGATTCCTGATGATGTCTGAATATGTCTTGGATTTTGTGATGTCAAAAACAAGAAGCAGGTTCGAGAAAAGGGGTCTCATATTTAATATTTAAGATCAAATATCCTTGAGAGAGAGCACAAAGGAACAAGTTATAATCGCTAATGATTAGGTAGAATCACCGGCGATCTACTTTTTTTAGAGAAAGTGCTTGGAAAGTGGTTAAAACCACTTCTAAACAAAAAATTTTGGTTTTTGATGTGGGTAAATAGTTAAGGGGAGGTTGGGGATGAGGTGTAGAGATTAGGATGTAGTAATAAAATAGGTTTGGATGGTTTTTAAATGGTTAGGGTTGATTTAGGGTGATTAAGTGATTTTTAAGAGGGATAAAATAAGATTTTACAGCTGTAAAGTAGTATTCACGAGGTATGGAATGATGTTCACATGGAGTAAATATTGTGAAGGATTTTAGACTTAGGATAAGTGATTCATGGATTAAATAATGTAATTAAATGACTTGATTTGATTTAATATTATTGCGAAGATAGTGTATCTGTTCGGGGAAATTAGTGGTGCTAATTTTACGTGTCTACATTTATCCAACGATATGGCACCTACATTTTTGGATGAGATATTCAATTGTGCCAACTACATTCAGAATTGCATGCCACATAAGGTAGTGGAGAACATGACACCATAAGAATCTTGGTCTCATTTCAAGCCTGATGTTTCCACATTCTTAGCTTTGGGTAGTGAGGTTTGGGCATTTATTCCTAATCAAAAATTCAAAGACATGGAGAAGAATATTAAACCACTCACTTTTGCTAGATATTTTGAGGATGTGAATTTTTATCACTTATTTGACCCTATCATGAAAGAGTGTGTGAAAAACAGAAGCACGAGGATCATGAGGGATAGCATAAACATCGACATAAGTGAAAATTGGAAATGTGACAAGGTCTCGGGAAGGAGTGAGCATCAACCAATATGCATGCAAAAGATTCAAAAAAATAGACAAAACATTGTTAAGCCAAAAAACTCCACCCTAATCTCATAGATCTGAAGGGATGTACTTATAGAGGGTGTTCAATAAGACCAGTTTCGTAATAATGAGCTCTCAAAATGGAGAGGGGGAGTTACATTCCCGGGATGGGAAGTAACTCCCAATGACGTAATTGATGCACTGATGTATAAGAGAATATCATAATGACCCCTAAATGAAATGAAAACGTATGACCTCACCTGAGTGAGATGACTTTCCTAATGATGTGGAATATGACTCACACCAATACCCCCCTTCATCGTAACTTAGGTTGAGGCAGCAAGTTAGAAAAGAGAAATGGGTCCTGGCACTGAAGCTTGATGAGGCACCCATACACAACAAATAACTCAAGTAATGGAGGAAAACCTAGTGGGAAAAGCATCCACCACAAGAGAAAAATACACTCTCTAATCTAAGAAAGATGTCAAAGATGGGTCATGGCCACTGACGAGCCTGATAAGCTACCCATGTATAAAAGGGAAATTTCATGAAAAGAAGAAGAAGAGGGAAGAAGAGGGAGAGGAGAGGAATGTAGAATATTCCATGGATGGATCTGAATTATTAACTCTAGGAAGTCTCCCAAAAGAGTGTCGATGAGGTTGTTTTCTTCCTCTATACTGAAGAAGAGCCACCCGCATCTAACTATGTGTATGCTCTTGGAAAGGACCTAAATGAAGAGTTGGAAGTCTTCCAACTCTGCGAAGGAAACCAAAGTAATTAGCACAAATAACTTTGATTCTGGTCCACAAAAGTATGGCATAAGTCTAGAAATGGAGTTCTAAGGAACCAAAGATAATGCCACGTGCGTAGAGATGTCAAAGTGTGAAAGATGAACAACCAAAAAAAGGATGTACAAGTGTTATAAAGGTAATGCAACAACCCCCACAGTAGAAATAGGATCCACAAGAAAGGGTGTATCAATGAAGGTCTTCTGAAAAGTATAAGTGATAAGAATCCCAGAAGGGGTACTCCCAACAAAGGAGATGATGGACTCCTCTAAAACACCTATAGATGGATGAGGAAACTATAATGCATCACAAGTGGAATCTACAAAAATATGACCAAGTTCAGGAAGATACTCATCCCAAAGAAAGGGCTCAACAAAAATAAGAGCGATGTTGGATAGGTATAAGTCATCCATGCATGAAAGAAGAGGAGTGGAAGGGGCCTCACACATTAGAAATGGAAAGGAGGTTGGTGCAATGATGGTATGAGGCTAGGAATGGGACTGCTCAATGTTTGATGATATGTGGGAAGTGTCAACACTCTCTGGAATAGGGAGAGGAGGAGAAGAGTCCTTTGCAGTACTTGTTATGTCAAAAAATTAGCACCCTAGGATTATTTGATATAGATCCCTTCATTTTGGCTAACATGGGATGATCTCACAAGTGTGAGACTTGCATAAATGAGATCAACCTCCATAGAAGGTTGGTTCCTCTACCTAATCCTAATGTTAAGTTACTCTTAACAAAGAAAATGCAACTATTTATCCTTATTATAAGGATCCAAGGGACTAGAGAGGGAGAGAAGTACATAAAATGGGAAATACCAAGTTAAGGGAGATGATAGCACAAGGAAGGGGATGGAGAGACACTCTCAAATGAGGAAAATGGGAGAGGAAATGAAAAAGGAGAGGATAGACAGAAGTATCATAGTCCCAAAATCATTTGTACTACCATTTTAAAGCTGCAAAAAACTTACATGCTGCAATGAGAACAAAATATGTACAGACTACCCACAAATGCAATGAAAGGTATAAAATTGTAATAGAACACGATCTAGGATAGATTGATAGCCACAAAACAACTCTTTTATTGCTTTAGAAGGATGCACAATACGTTATAGTGAAGAAATCCACCAAACAGATACTCAAATTTGAGGTCTTAAACCCATATATGCATATGCAGCACTTGAGATAGAGTGCATAGGCATTACAATAATGTCCAACCCTTTACAAAGAGCATTACTACACTATTTATAGAAGAGGAAGGAGAGAAGAAGAGGGGAAGAAGAGGGGAACATATCATATTTGATCTTTCCATTAATGAGAATACTTGTATCTCCTTGCGACACAACTTCTAAGTTTCACATCCCATCAATAATCCATTAATTCTCTGATTTTACCATGGGCACACTGTGAAAACCATTTCTACACACTATATTTCTTACAGAAGAAATAGAGAGCTTCATACTTCATGATTTGGGTGGTTGAGCTACCTGATTTGATAATTTGTGTGCTCATACTGCTCTTTTCTACCATATAAGTTGTGTTTATCATTTTGACCCATTAAGCATGATTAAATCTCACATATTATTGTATCAAATTGAAGGGCTCGAGAATACCTTTCCAACGACATAAATTTTGCAAGATTTGGAGCTTTGGGTCGAAAGATATGGACACTTGAATTTTTTTCCTATCGGGAAGCACAGGAATTTGACACGTGGTAGTCGTTGATTGGTTCGGGGATCGACCTTTGCCAACGGGTGCTTGCTTCACTTTTTTCCAAGTGTTTCCGTCCCATTGGTTCATAGTATTGAGCTTTTCCTCCTTTCTTTCCTTTCCCTTTTGCTTCCTTTATGAAATACAAGCTAATAAATCTTTGTCATGTTACCTTCGAGGTGTCAGAATGTCCTTTTAGCATGTCAATCCCTTAAAATTGCGAGCCAATGAGAAGGCTCCACATTTCTTCATAATTTTTCTTTTAAATCATTTTGACTGACTAATGTGAAGTACGAGCCAATGGGAAGGCTCCATGTAATTTGCAAGTCATTCCTTTTTATTTCTACCTCTAACATCTGCAAACCATCGGCCAATGGGATCATTCCATGCCCATGCATTATGTCAGACTCTTAGCAGTCTTATCTGAAAATTGGTAAGTGTGAGGCAATGAGAAGGTTCCACGCACTTCACGTTATTAGTCTTTTCTTTGAACTCCTCTACCCACTACAAATCATTATCCAATGGGGAGGCTCCACATAGCTTCAGGATGGTCAAACTTTCCTTAAGCCTTCGCATTTGTCAAACCTACGAAATGAGAACCAATGAAATGGCTCCATGTGTCTACCGAATTCACATTTTTCAAAGTTGCTAGCATTTTCATAGCAACTTTCTACCTTAAGGGACTTAGAAATATTTTAGCTTTGAAGTTAGTTGCCACCTATCCCCTTTGACCTTGTTGACCTTACTGACCTTGCCCAGACCCAACTAATTATGATTTTTGGCTTATTCCATGGACTTGGAATCCAGATGAGCCCATCGCCTTAGGAATTTCCAGAATGCTGACACGTGGCCCACCCCCAGTCGTTGATCTATCACTATGTGGCCCATTGATGCATATACTGAAATTGATGAGCAAATGAACATCATTCATCTTTTTATAAATATAACCCACTAATACTTCCCGTGAGTTTTTTTGAATACTAACAACCAATGCATTTGGGAAAGGGAATTTAACGGTCATTTGAATGTCATAGACCTGTAAAAATGGATAAGTCCATTTTTTAACTCTATTAAAGCCAAAATAACCTAGGGGTAATTTTGGATGATAATTTGATGACCTCTCGGTGTAATCCGTCTACTAAACTAGATCAATGGCCTTTATGCAATCCATTGGGAATGGGGTTGAGCCCAAAACTTGAAAAACTAATCTAAAACATTGAATTTTCTTACCCCTAAGCCATGTGAATCTTGAAACAAACTTAGCATGATCTACAGAGCTTTAAATGATCTGTAGAACTACTCCATCTATTTGATTCCATTATTAAACTTCTCAAACTAAAACTAGAGCTGCCTTGGTCTTCTCTTGAAGCTCAGATTGACCATTCACATCATAAAAACTTATGAATACAGTTTTATGAGACTAGAAAAAAAATTAACTTGGTCTTTTCACCTTGATTCCTCTATTAGCTATGAAGAAACTGAAAAATAGCAGCAACTCTTATCATGAATGCATGCAAACCTGACTTGTAACTAATATGTTGGAACCAATGAATGAAAAATCTAGAACCGTCCCAATTCTAATTTTAGTTGCTCTGTATTTTCATTTTTGAAGTACTACAACTAATCCTTGATTCCTTGGGACTCTTCTAATCTCAACCTTTCTTATCATACCTCCTTCGAATATCCTCATGAAGTACATACAATGAAACCATGCCATCCAAAAGCAATAAAATTATGCAAGGAACTTAGGTAAATGAAACCTACTCTATCAACAATACAACATGCTTAAATCACTTAGAGGAATTGAAAAAATTATCTACTTATGTACAAGGGAAGAATTTTACTTCAATAACAATACTTTATATAGATTCCATTAACTAGAATCTACAATTTTTCCCCATCCAATTTGTACAACTGGAAAGCATTATTTGACTTACTGCCTGAAATGATGTAGGGGCCACTCCATATTGCATCAAATTTTGAGTGTCTACCTAGCTTGGTTTTGTCTGCATCCCATTTCAGGACTTAGTCCCCTTCCTAAAAGCTTCTGTTTTTGGCCTTCTTATCAAAACTCATCTTCATTTGAGCCTAGTCTTTCTCCATTGTTTTCATATCCTAGCTTCTCATCTCCTTTAGCTCCATGAGCTCTACATATCTAACCTCCATGGCCTCAAATTCAAACAACTCCAGTTATTTGATGAGTTCCAAAGCTGACAATTCAAGAGATATTGGTAGCTTTTCTTCTCTGCCATAAACTAGCATGTAAGGAGAATTACCAATTGACTTATTGGGAGTGATTCTATCAGCCCACAAGACCGATTTCAACTTTGTGAGCCATGTTCTTTAGTTCTCATCTAAATTCCTCATTATGATCCTTCAGAGATTCTTTTTGGTGGATTAAACTTGCCCATTACCCTGAGGGTAATAGTTTGAAGATGTTCTCAACTATACACCATTCTTCATAGCCCGATAAGATATTTTTACTCCAAGATAATCCAAAGCATTAGTAGAAATAATTGTGGAAGGAACGCCAAATCTTACCACAATACCTTCATAAAAATCTAGAATGTTGGATTCATTTGTTTCCTTGAGTGCAATTGCCTTTGTCCACTTGGTGAAGTAATATGTGGCTATGAGGATCCATTTGTGACCCAAGCTTGATTTTCGGTTGATTACTCTAATAAAATCCAACCCCCATTGCATGAATGGTTCATTTACAAATATGGGGTGGAGTGGAAGGGTTGTTAATAGTTCATTTCCTGTGAAAAAGGCACACTTCTTACATCTTTTGACCCATGAATAACAGTCATTGAAGAGGTTAGGCCAATAATAACTAGCCTTCATAATTTTGAGAGATGTCACTCTTCAGGGAAAGTGACCTCCTGGCTCACCATCATGGAGTTCATGTAACACTTTTTCCATTTGGTCTATTCTAATACATCTAAGGATAACGTCATTCACATCTTTCTTAAATAAAATGTTATTAACGAGCACATATGGAATAGAATAAAGTCTAAAGTACCTTCTCTTATATTTTCTCAATCGTTGAGGGAATTGGCATGTTTGGAGAAATTTCATCACATCTTGAGTCCAGCAATGAGTAGGAATGGCATAAACTAGCTTCTCTTGATTATCTTGAAGTACAAAAAATGGATTCTTCATCTACATGTTCACTTGAAACTAGTTGTTCACAGAGTCCCTTTCCTCTAACCATATTATTCACCTTGATATAAATTTCATACTTCATTACCTTGGTTATCCAACCAACCATCTTCTCATTTAAATCCTTGTTCAAGAGGAATTCTCTTATACCAGCATGTGAGACTAGCAAGTGAATCTTGTTATTAGACACTAAATGTTTGAATTTATTTAAAATTCTTATCATAGAAATGATGTGATTTGTAATGAATGAATACTTTACCTCATAATCTTCAAGACTCTGGCTAAAAAATACAACAAGATTTTCCACTCCTCCATTCAACAGCACTAGTATGCATGATATTGTCTCTGCACCTCCAAAGGCATACAAAGTAAAATCCGTTGAGAAATATGGATTTATAAGGTTTGGGGCCTGTGCAATGGCCTGCTTTATAGCTTCAAAGCTTTCTTTTTCTTCATCGATCCACTTGAAATCCATGCTTTTCTTTAACATCAATGTTAGTGACTTGACAATATTAGCAAAATTTGGGACAAATATTCTAACTAAGCTAATTTTACCCGAGAAACTTTCGAGAGCCATTTTATGGTTAGGCAATGGCAATGTCATAATGGCACTGACTCTTTCTGGATCAATGGTTAGCCCTTCTGTAGAGATAATATGACTAAGGAGTTTACCTTCATGAGCTAGGAAAATATATTTCTTAGGGTTAAGAGAAACTCCAAACTCCCTGTACCTTTCAAATACTTGCCTGAGATGAAGGATATGATTAGTTGTATCCTTGGAAAACACCGTGATGTCATCAAGGTAGATAGGAACAATATTTTTAATCATCCCTTTGAATGCCATGTCCATGGCTCTTTAGAATGTTGCTCTAACATTTGATAGGCCAAATGGCATCTTCCTATAAGTATAGGTTCCCCACTTTGTGGTGAAGGCATTCTTGAATTGATCCTCCTCTTTCACCACAATTTGGCTATATCTTGAATACCCATCTAGGAGAGAAAATATTCTAGAACCAGCCACCATCTGTAAAAAAATTCCATGGATGTCAGTTAATTTTCTTTCAAGGAATCCTTGTTCAAGTCTCTAAAGTCAACACACGACCTGATCTCTCCATTCTTATTTCCTATAGGGACTAAATTATCCACCCATGATGAGTGCTTGATGGGAAAAATGATACTTGCCTCTATTAATTTGTTCAACTCCTTATTCATCAGAGGTTCTATGTGAGGACTGGTAGGCCTCAGTTTCTTCCTGGCATGTTTAACAATTGGGTCCAACTCAATGGTATGTTGGGCCAAAGTAGGATTAAAACCTCTGAGGTCTTGATAGTTCCAAGTAAATATATCAGTAAACTCATGACAAAGTTTTACAAAATTATGCTTCTCTTTTTCATTGCTTACATTGCCAATGCTAAGGAATTTTCCCTCATCAACTGAGATGGGATCTAAATTTTCCCCCTTGACTATTATGTTTGATTTCTTTTTTAAGAATTGGTCATTGGGGTTGAAAATGGACTCCAATGTGACTAGGCCCTTAGGTAGCTTGTTTTTTCTGAGTTAAACCACTTGATCTCCATGCTGCCTCTCCAACTTGTCTTGGTTTTGTGAAGAAAAATCAGCTTCTTCTTGAAGGAAATTTACAATTTGTTGATCACTCTTGAACACTTGCCAACTTGTTACATTATCTAGTACAGTAGGCCTCACTATCATCTTGAAATGAGGTTCAATTTTTTCATTCTTTGGTCTTCTGCAACATCAAACCTATCTCCAACTACAGCTAGCCTAACAGCGGCCTAATTTTCTTTCCTTGGAATGGTATGGATGTTGAAGGCTTAAAAATCCTCTAACAAATCCCACACTCTATGCATGTATGCTTTAAGTAGATCACTCTTGGTTGCATTCAATTTGTTGGCCTAACTTACAATCAATTTACTATCTCCAAAGGTATGCAATTTTCTGATCTTTTTCTTCCTTTCCCATTGCAAGCCATGGATGAGAGACTCATACTCTAGTGTGTTGTTGTAACAACTGAATTGGAACCTTAAATATGAGTAATGTTCAAAACTCTTAGGGGACACAAGTATCATACCTCACCCTGCCCCTTGTCTACCTCTTGACCCATCAAAGAACATTTTCCATATGCCCTCATCTTCTTCATCATGTGGCTTGGCTACACTAGGAAGAGGTGCATCTTCTTCATGAAGACAATAGATACCTTGGCCGGCTTGTTTAATCTCCTTATATGGATCATAGTTATAACACTTTTGTGCCCACTCATCAATTTTTAATTCAAGAATTCCCCTAATGTAAGTGTCTATCTCTTGAGCATCTGGGAAATCCTCTTCATCAAAGATTGTATAATTTACATTGATAGGGCATGGAATATAAGGCTTTATATGGTAAGTATACATTGGTTTAAACTTAATAGTAGTCTTAGTGTCATACCTTGTCCTAAAGAGCATGTGAGACCAATCTGCTGATAGATCCTCCAATCTTGGCAATGAAATCTCTAGATAAACATAGAGAAAAAAGTGGAGGCATATCAATAATGGATATGTCTTGAGAAACTGAGACATTGGGACATGCATGTAGTGTGAGGCTTAGACCTATGATAACGCCAACAATTTTTACTATTTTTCCATCCAACTACACCACACCTTTCGAAAGAGACTCATATTTGAGGCCTAATTGATCTACAATCTATTTTGGCATCACTGAGTTGTTTGCTCTATAGTCAATCATGTAATTGTGCACCAAGTTACTTCCTATGATAAAATACACATAGAAGGGTGGGGGATTCATATTTCTTCTTGGTTGACCCTTATTTTTTTACATTGCATTGGTGAGAACCTTTTCTTGCTCTTTTGGACGACTCATTTAGGGTAGGAAATTTTTCCACATCTGTTTGTAAAAGGTCCCTTTGGCCAGGAATAGCTAATGATTCCCACATAGATATGTTCACATCTATTTTTTTAATTTTCTCCAAGATTTTGAAAGGAGCTGAATGATATTTTTGTTGTGCTTTACCTACAACAAATTTTTCTTGCACTTTGGTTATTATGAAAGGCTCTTTAGGCTGGCCTTACACATTTGGAATTATGCTTAAACTACCCCCTCCTTGGAGTGCCATAGATAGTTGAGAAGGTATCATATTTATAGGTTATCCTTCTTCAATAGCTCTCTTCTTAGATTGGGTATTATCAGCCACACCTTGAGGAAGAGTCTGATTTATTCCAAAAAACTCATCTTCTTACCAATTGACAAGTGAAGTGTCACTTGGAGGTGGTTCTTGAGCAACCATTTGTTGGTTATTTTCTTCTGTGGGTATTTCTTTATAAATAAATGCACTTTGCACCATCAAATTTTGGTGTAGAATGCCATTAGGGCATGTTTCTTGGTTATGTGGAAGATGACAAGGGAAACACCACTCGTAATATTGCACAAGGTTGTTTTGAATAGGAACTAAAGCTTGGGATGAGTTAACCGCATTGTGGTTGTATGGTTGAAATGGTCTAGCAGAAGGAAATTGGTTTTGATTTTGATTTTCAGCTTGGGCTGAAATCTTGTTTAATTGGTAAAAGGGCTTATTTGGTTGGTATAAAGGTTGATAATGTCTGGATTGTTGGGCTTGTTTCCTCTTAATGGATACCAACTCATTCCCGAGATTTTCTAATTACTTCATTACTTCTTGTAGCTCAGCTAAGGTGTTTGAGTAAGTGGTTTTCTCACTAGAAATTTGATTTCTTGGGGTTGGGATTGGGGCCAACTCAAGTACTTGATGAGCATTTGGGTTTCCAGTCTCTGGGTAAATGGGCATTGTGGGTCTAGGAGAAAGTTTTCTAGCTTGGATAAGATGATTTTCAACTCTAATAGCAATTACAAAAGCACCAGGCAATGTTTCACCCCCATAAACTGAATCATGACAGCAATATCAGAATTTAAAGCTCTTAAATAGTAAATAAAATCAACTTCTAGATTTGGTCTTACTGAGACTAGAATTCTCTCCCAAGTCTTCTGAAATCTGAAATTGAAGTCTATCATGAGCTCATTAGGAGCCCTCTTTATAGTAGTCAATTGTTCAAGCAAGGATATATTATCTTATTTCTCTCCAAATTGATTGCAAAAGGTTGTCCCCAACTAAATCCAATTAGTTATTGATCTTGTTGTCAGACTCTTGAACCATTGAAGAGATCTCCCCTTGAATGAAGAGGCTAATATCGTAATAGCCACATCTTGTTCAACAATTTGATGAATATCACAAACATTTGAAATGTCTTGTATATGGTCAGAAAGAGTGGTATGATTATCTCCAGTGAATAAAGGGATACTCTTTAGTGTAGATGCTGGAATGGGATTTTGGACATTAAGAGAAAGAGGACAGCTACCAGTAAAATTAACAAATCCTTAATTTGCTTATTGAAATGTCATAATGATAGGTCTGAGAACTCTAGTAGATTGTAAGAAAGGCCTATCATGAGGTGGTGTGGAAAGGGTTCTATTTGGAGGTGAAGGTGACCTTCAAACTACTCTTCCTCTTCTTCTCCTCCCAAGTGATAGTTGTAGGTACTCAAAAACTCCTTTTGTTGTTCTAGACCTTGTCCAAATTCTTCTCGTGAACTTGAGATACTTTGACTTCTAAAACCAGTAGATATGTTATTTGGAGTCCCCATATGTGTTATTTTAGAGCCTCAGAAGGCAAGAATTTTACCAAGATACACACCTAAACTTGGAAAAAATGAAAAAATTAACTTCTACTCCCATCAGGCATGTTAAAATTGTTATGTCAAAAAAGTAGCACCCTAAGATTATCTTATACAGATCCCTACTTTTTGGCTAACATGGGATGATCTCAAAAGTGTGGGACTTTCATAAATGAGATCAACCTCTAGAGAAGGTTGGTTCCTCTACCTAATCCTAATTATAAGTTACTCCTAACAAAGAAAATGCAGCTATTTATCCTTATTCTAATAATCTAAGGTACCAAAGAGAGAGAAGTTCATAAAATGGGAAATCCTAAGTTAGGCGAGGTGATAGGACCAAGAAGATGGTAGAGAAACACTCTCAAATGAGGAAAATGGGAGAGGAAATGAGAAAGGAGATGATAGAAATAAGTATCACAGTCCCAAAATCATTTGAACTACCATTTCAAAGACGTAACAGACTTACATTCTATAAGGAGAACAAAAGATACATAAACTACCCACAAATGCAATGAAAGGTATGAAATTGTAATACAACACGAGCTAGGACAGATTGATAGCCACAAAACAACAATTTTATTACTTTAGAAGGATGCATAATACATTACAATGAGGGAGAAAGGAAAAATCCACCTAATAGATGCTCAAATATGAGATCTGAAACCCATATATGCATATGCAGCACTTTAGACAGAGTGCACAGGCATTAAAAGAATGTACAGCCCTTTATAAAGAGAGTAGACACCTAAATTCAGTATCTATCCCTCGATCACACTCATGCGCATATTTATTTTGCTCATCCCCCTTATTTAATTAAATGCCCTCTTTAAAATTGATTCCTATTAGTGAATTAAATGTTTTTGTCATGTAAATGTGCAACAAGGAAATTAACAATTTCCGAGCATAACAACTATACCCCTATGTTAATTTTTTCAAGTCCTATCATTCCAAGACACCCCAGGTCTACCCAGTCAGTCCAAGTGACCTCCCGATTAATTTCATCTCATCCCCCTAGGTGATTTAGGAAATTTCATTCATTCCCCCTAGGTGATTTTACGAGTTCATTTGCACAGCTACATGCAGTTATGGGAAGGGCTATCATTGGCCTTCCTAGGGCTGGAGTAACCCCACGGAGTGAAAAAGGTCCTAAGAAGATGTGGAGGTGATTCAAAGGTATTGGGACATCATGGAGATGATTCTGGAAGATTTTTGAAGGGCTCAGAGAATTTGGGGTAGCTTCACCAGAATTAGGGTTCACAGGCCTAGTCAGTGCACGGGCCAAAAACAGTCGCTAAGCTTTGGAAGGTGATTTTGGGAGCTCCGGATGAATTTAGGAGAAAAACAAACATCTATAGAAATATAATTCTAAGTCCTACAAGATGGAAAATCCATATTTTTCAAAACACTTTGGCGCATTAAGTCTGCAGGTAGATTTTCTCAGGCACAGGTGGAGTACCAAACCAAATGTCCAATTTTCCAAGGATCTAATGGATGAATAAATACATTATATTCTCACCATTGGATTCAAAATTCCATTTCCAGATAGGATCATATAAATATTTTCTAAAAAATTCCATCATGAGCTCAAGATATCATCGTCGCAAGTTGTCCTCTCAGAGCAAGTTTTGGACTTAATCAAATTTTAGGAATACACGTGTCAGCTCCAGGATCCTGGTGGGATTTTATGTCCCCAACATCTCTGAGGGTCAAGTACATCAACCTTGGAAAAATGCACCCAGCCCCCATGTGACCTCTAGAACCCCATATGACCATCAGGATTGCCAGTTCAGCCACCGGGTGTAATTTAGAGCTCAAATCACATGACATCGGATCTCCGCCACGTGCCACCTCCAGGATCACCGTGGAAACTGATGTCCCTCACATCCCTTTAAGGTGAGGGACATCAAGAACATAAAATGTGCCCAGTCCCTTGCCATGCATTTTTTGAATATTTAAATCTGGCACTGAGTCATTTTTTCCCCCTCATTTCTCCTTCACAGCTCCTCGCCATGCCATGGCCATGTTCTTGCTTGTCCAGACACCTAGTCCACCATTTCTGCTCCAAACCAAAACCTCCATGACTCAAAAATCCTCCAATCCCTAAAAATATGTATGCCTCAGAGAAAAATGGATTGAAATGGTGAAGAACGAAGAGAAAACGAAGATTTTTCGCCAGATGACTACGAAGTCACCCGATCAAAAAATATCCTATCTTGAAAAATACAAGTCGGATCGAGATGTCATCTTTTGTAGACTGCCACATTTTTCAAGGAGGTCAAGATGTAACAAATGAGAGGTCAAATGGTGCCCAAAATCATTTGTTCCAACAAAATACTCACTTCGTGCACCAGCTCACATTCGTCGGATTTCCCTATATTCCGGCAATGGAAACGAGCTAAAAACTTACACATGAGCTCCAAATGAAAAACCTATTGTAATGGAGTTTTTTTTGTTCCAAACGGAGACAAAAACCAGACCTACAAATTTTGAGCTCAATTAATGGCCCCCATGGCAGCTCCGTGCCCGAAGCCACTGCCAAGTTAGAATTTCAAAAATTATTTCCAATCATCTAGCATGTGACCGTGAAGATGAGACAAATCTAGAAAAATATACTCCGTTGCAAACTAGGCACCAGAAATCCACATTCCAAAAATAGTAAGCTTTCCTACACATGTTTGTTATTTTTGGTAAGTCTTCATCAAAAGTGGCTATGGAAAAGACAGTGTTTACTAAAGATCTCCAAGAAGCCATAATGATTATCCGGAGCAGAAACAATGAAAATTACCACTTACTAAAAATAGTAAGTCCTTTATATAGGTGCTTACTAAAAATAGTAAGTCACCCCAATAAGTGGTCAAAGCAAAGGTAGTGTGCGTAGGATTGAATGAAGATTTTCATCACATCAAGATGATCAAGAAGAAGCAAGAATCACCTCTTACTAAAAATAGTAAGTCTCCCATCTAGGCATTTACTAAAAATAGAAAGTCACACTCAAAGAGCAGTTTTGGCACAATGGGACATTTAGAACTTTGTTGCATCAGAGCTTTCCATCAACGAGGATCATCGGACTTCATCAGGGGAAACATCATCTCCTCTTCTCTCTCTTCCCTCTCCCCCAACTTTCTCTCCCTTCAAATGTTCTAATTCTTCATTGGGGTTTGTACTTTTTGATATGCATTTAAGTCACCTAAAAGTGACTTTAGAAACATAATGTAAATTAAGTCACCTTGATTTTATAAAAGGGACTTAAATATTTTGTAGGAATATGAATAGTCTAAAGTTAGAAATAAGGCATATGGAGGGTCATGAAGAAGATGATTTGAGTCTACTCTATAAATTGTAAAGCCATTCCCATCTCAAGGGGTTGCTCATTGATTTTGTAAGCTCAAGAGTGCATTCTACCTTGAGAGAACAAAGGAGATAGCCAAATTCTTCCATTCCCCTCATTCTCAAATTTCCTCTATTTTGTACACTATGTACAATTTCTACTTGAGCTCCAATACAAGAATAAGGAGTTTCTATCCTTTTTTTATGAGAAGATTTTAGAAACTTTGAGTTCTCAATCTTACCACGTCTTTTTGTTGTTTGTATTATTGTTTCTTCTTAATTTCAATGCATGTGATGTAATTTCCAACTAGTGTAATGCAAGTCTCTAATTTCCTACTTGCAACATTAGTTTCTCTTGTCTATTATTCTCACTCCCTTTCCCTCTCTCCTAGAAAATTCTTCTCTTATAGGTATCTATAAGCTTTTCCACAGGGTCATTGGAGTGTCCTTGTTGGATCCCCAGTCGAAAGGCCACCACATAAATCCACCTTTTCACGTGCATGCATATACAGCAGTTATACCGGTTAAGTAGAGGGACTTAGATTCCCATAGCGTTGGCAAGAAATCCACAAGTTTATCCACCCAAAAAAAATCACCAACAAATTCCCATCACCTTTAAATCCTATTTAATTAACATTAATTAATTAATCCTCATCCATGTCCTAACCAGCTTTCCATTTTAGAATGCTTTCATTCCAAATCTACATCCATGTTTTTCCCTATGCTTTTTCTAACCTATCTCTATCGATAACTCACCTACACCTCATCCCTAAACAACCTCTTCTCGCCTAATGCTTTAAAGCATTCAACCAACTCCTAAAAAAACAAGAAATCCTATCAAGAGCAAAAAATCAGCCCATTGGGGAAACTTTCCCTGCAATCGGCAACGACCCAACCTGGTCGTTGTCGACCCTATAAAGCTAAGTGCTTTCTTTCTATTCCCCATCAAATGCATGTGAATCCCCAAGCTTCCTTATGACCTGCAAACAATCCCTCGTGCCTGAAAATTCGAGAAGCCATTACAGACTCCTCAGACCTTCTTAGAATGTGCATTTGCCAATCATGATCGGTCTTCATGAGATTGTTATCATTTTGTATTTCATTAGTCAGCTTTTTATCACATTGTCTTGGTATTTCTTGTATCTAATATCTTGCAAGTTCAAACCATCAACAACATATCATAGATTCACCATAAACCTTCCTTTTCAGATCTATAAGTGCAGGTTGCTCTTACGGATTTCCTTTCCTCAAATTTATCCAACTTTGTCATAGTCATCACCGACCGGGATAGGTCACCATCGATTCATCCTTTTATAATCTTTGCTTCCTGTTCCAGAACTCATCTCTGCATGAGCTTTGTGCATTTTCCTATTTTCTCTAACCCTTATTCAAATCCTCTATTACATTAAAATCATCCTGTCTACACCCCAGTCGCCGTCGACTAGGGCCCTAAATCTCAATTCTTCCTCTTAATCCTTGTTTTCTGTCATTTTTTTGGTTTCTATTCCTTTAGGTTCCCTCTGCGGGCTAACTCTAGCATCTCTAGGATTTTGCAACTTCTAAATTACACTCAGATCCTGCACAACCTACATATTTCTCTCACATTCCATATTTTCCCTCCCAGGTCATTGTCAACATGCCTTTGCACAGTCTCGATCGACATTGACTCCGATCAGGTATAATTAATTTGCATGTTATTTCAATCAGATTATTATTAAATCAATCCTAATTTTTTTCTGATTCTGTAAATCTCTCAGTTTCTGCATACTTTTAGTTTACCTTTACTTTATATCACTTTTGTATATCAACAGGGGTTGACATCCACCGAGAAATTTAACGCTTCTTGGATCCGCTTCGTCGAGTAACCCCCACCAAATCCATCTAATCAATATCATTTTTAGTCTTATTTGCAAGTTTCATCTAATTAGCAGCAGCACAGATCATTCATCCATTTTGTGTTTGTATCACATTATATCCAAGGTAACATAAACCCTCCAGCATTTCTGAGTTTGCTAGTTTCTTTAGTAGCTAGTACATTAACCTCATTAAGAATGAGAAACTTGGTAAACAAAGAGCATTACTCCACTACCTATAAAAGATAAAGGAGAGAATAAGAGGGGAAGAAGAGGGGAACATATCGGATTTGATATTTCCATTAATGAAAATCTCTATATCTCCTTGTGACATAGCTTTCAAGTTTTGACTCTCGTCAATCATCCATTAATTCTCTGATTTGACCATGGTAACACTGTGAAAACTATTTCTACATGTTGTATTTCTTGCAGGAGAAAGAGCTCCATAATTCATGATTTGGGAGCTTGAGCTACCTAATTTGATCATTTACATGCCCAAATTTCTCCTTTCTACCTCACAAGTCATGTTTCCCATTTTGATTTACTAAATTCCATTAAATCTCACATATGATTGCATCAAATTGAAGGGCTTGAGGAGACCTTTCCAATGATATAAAGTTTACAATATTTTAAGCTTTGAGTCAAAATATATGGCACTTGAAGTTTTTTCCTATCGAGAAGCACAGGAATTTGACACGTGGAAGTCTTTGAATGGTTCGAGGATTGGCCTCTGCCAACGTGTGCTTGTTTCACTTTTTGGAAAGTGTTTACCTCCCATTATTTTGCAGTATCAAGATTTTCCTCCTTTCTTTCCTTTCCCTTTGGCTGCCTTTATGAAATACAGGCTAGTAAATATTTTCCTCGTTAAATTTTAGGTGTCAAATTGTCCTTTTAACTTATCAGTCCCTTAGAAATGAAATCCAAAGAGAAGGCTCCACATTTCTTCACAATTTTCCTTTCAAATCCCGTTGACTAACCAATGTGAAGTATGAGCCAATGGAAAGTATACACATACTTCGCATGTCAATCATTTTGATTTCTGCCTCTGACATCTGCAAACCATCAGGAAATGGGATTATTCCATGCCCCTGCACTATGTCAGACTCTTAATAGTCTTATCTGACAATTATAAAGTACAAGCCAATGAGAAGGCTCCACATACTTAACATTTTCAGTCTTTTGTTTCAACTCCTTTTCCCACTGTGAAGCATTAGCTAATGGGGAAGCTCCATGTAGCTTTGAGTTCATTAGACTTATCAAACTTGTTTTAAGCCTTTGCATTTTCCAGACCTACAAAATGAGAACCAATAAAATGGCTCCATGTGTTTATCAACTTAACATTTATCAAAGTTGATATCCTTCACATCACAACTTGCTACCTTGAGGTACTTACAAATTTTTTGGCTTTGAAGTTGGTTTCCACATGTCCCCTTTTACCTTGTTTACCTTACCTAGAGCCGATGATTTATGAGTTACGGCTTATTCTGCGTACTTGGAATCTAGATGAGCTCATCACCTTAGGAATTTCTGTAATGGTGACACGTGGCCCACCTTCATTCGTTGATCTATAATTATGTGGTCCACTGATGCTAACACTGAAACTAACGGGTAATTGAACGTTAGTCAAATTTTTATAAATATAACCCACCAATGCTTCCCGTAAGTTTTTTTTTAATACTAATGGCCAGTGCATTTGGGAAAGGGATTTTGAATGTTGTTTGAATATCACAGACCTTAAAAAATGGCTAAGAAAATAACTCAAGGGGGTAATTTTGGATAACAATACTCTCAGCATCAAATTAGGAGCACAATCCTCATCATCAAAAGAAGAATCAAGCAAGTTTGTGTCTGCCATCACACGAAGAATAAGAGGAGACAGATGGAGTAACAACATCAACAATGGCAGAAGTATGTGAATGGTCTCCAAAGAGGGCTTAAAAGATGCTTCATATGCAGTGGGGAGGATTTGATTCTGTCACGTGAATACAAAAAGGTCTAGTGATGGATAACATCAGGTGACCAACAACATGATAGCAAGTGTCGATAAATTCCTCAAGACGACTGGAATTAGTAGGTGCATGAACTATCCCAAGCAAGAAGTGTGTAAGACCCTCGTAGGTGAATAAGTGTTCCATAGAAAAACGTCATGATGTGTAGTTATCTCTCCCAAGTAGAAGTGGCAGAGGCTTTAAGGTGATCCTCTAACGCTCGATTATGGATAGAGAATCCTCTATGATGCAGAAGCAGAAGCAAGAAGTGTAAGGTGCACAAGAAGAAGGGTGCAAGAATGCAAGAAGTTGAACTTAGTTGATAATGCGTTTATAAGTAACATGACACCCGAGAAAAGTAGTGATAATCCCCCTGTCTGTGGCACTTAATAAGTAGTGCGTGATTAAATAGGGTGTGTTCATGTGACGTCAGAATTTGACCACTCACCTCACACTAGGTGATGAGTCATGCAAGAGTGGAGGCTAAAATGAAGTCATAGTCAGAAGTAGAGGAACATATGCAATCAAACATAAATGGTAGAAGCAAAAATAGGGTACACTGCTCATCGTGAGAGAAAAGTCATCTCACAGTGCAAAAGAAAAGGCTCTTTTGCCATAAGACTATGGTGGACATGTCCACTAGCCGCAGGTAGAGAAGAGTAGTATAATGCACGAGCCAGAAAAAAATGGCCCAGAAATCCAAATAACCCTATATGCAGATCCTTTTTTATAGTGTTTCCCTTTACACTAGTTGGGCAATAATAAAAAGGTAAAAACTCCAAAAAAGGGGGTTAAGGGGGTGTCGAGAGCTCAAGGGTGAAGGAGGGCTAGCTAGCTTGACAAGCTGGCTAAGTTGGCTTGGACTGGGGAGCTGGTGCGGTGCAGAGAGCCCAACTGAGCGAGTTGGGGCGATCTACACACTGAGTTGGGGAGCTCGGGATGGAGAGAGAGTCGAGTCATCGGTGCACGGGCTTGACAAGTTGGTCAGAGTGGTCATTGCGTTGATTGGAGGGTGTTAAGCAAGTTAGGTGCTGCCACACGGGAGCCAGAGGGTAAGTTGACGAGTCAGTCACTGGGTTAACATGGGGGGAGCCTAAGGTGGCAAGGTTCAGCATGGAGCAAGCTTGATCTTTGTGTTGGGTGACTGCAATGAACACGGAGGAAAAAGGAAAAACATGCATTGAAAGGCCCAAGCATAGACAAATGATCCAGAAAGAGTAGGTGAATGAGGTGGAGGACACGCATCGTGGAAAGAAAGGTCAGGGAAGGGCCTGAGTTGAAGCAGTCAAAGACCGAGTTGGATGAAGCATTGGGCGGTGATCCTGACAATGGCGGTAGAAATCCCAGGAGATGCAAGGCCAAGGTGGTACATAGTGAGCAGAAATAGACAGGCACCCAAGTTAGGTCTAAATACACGCAAATAGCGAATGATGAATGACGAACACACCACAAGCAACAATGAGGAGCCATAAACTAGTGCATGAGAACTAGATACCAAGTTGAGGAGGGCGCCGAGAATGAAAATAATTCATGGGACAAGGCTTTGATAGGGTATCATAGGAGGTCATTTTGTAAACAAGGTTGTTAACACGGCCAATGCAAAAAAAATAGTGTAGGGAAAAGGTCGAGCATGGTGAAAATAGTGGTGGTGTCAATCAGAACCAATGCAAACACGAACACACAAATTAGCTAGCCAATGATGAAGAGAGATAAAAAATGCATGAGTTGGATGAGGAATACAATGGTGAAGCAAGGAAGAGTTTGGATTGTAGAAAACAAGGAGATCTACAGAGAAGAAGGACGAGTTGGGGCTGAGTTGGACCCAAATAACCAGCTCCCATAACTCAAAACCAACAATAACCCCTGAACTGAAACCTTAAAGAATTGCATCCTGAACCAATAAAATACTCCAAACATGCATACAAAGGCCAGAAAACCACGAGAACTCAAAAACATTAACAAGCACCACAAACAAACCTGAATAAGGTATAAAACCCCGAATCAATGCAAGAAGAGCACAAATGGCATAACCATTACGACGAACACTCAAGAACCTATTTATCATGAACTAAAAGCTGAAAAAAAACAAAAAAAATGAAGAGTTGCATAGATCCACACAACATGCGCTCTTATACCATGAAAGAGTACGTAAAAACATGAAGCACGAGGATCATGAGAGATAGCGTGAACATCAACAAAATTACAAACCGGTAATGTGACGTAGTCCTGGGAAGGAGCGAGCATCAACCGATGTATATGCAAAAGATTCGAAAAAACAGGCAGAACCTTGTTAAGCCAAAAAACTCCACTCTAATCTCATAGATCTGAAGGGGTGTACATATAGAGGGTGTTGAGTAACCCCCAGTTTTGTAATGATAACCTCTCGAGTGGAGAGGGGGAGTTGCATTCCCGTAATGGGAAGTAACTCCCAATGATGTAACTAACGTACTGACATGTAAGGGAATATCATAATGACCCCTAAATGACATGCAAACCTACGAGCTCACCTGAGTGAGATGACTCTCCTAATAATGTGGAATATAACTCACACCAACATGTCACTCATGATGTTTTTTTTTACGAGATGTCCATTTTGATGATCATTTCACCCCCATCGAGACTTCACCTACATATTCTCCTTCACTCACTCTCTCTTCCTCACATCTTAATGACTCCACTCTTCCTGATGATAATGTTTATGTTGATGTTCCTCATCCACCTCCACATTCTACTACACAATCTATACCTAAGTGAGTGTGTAATTCTTTAAAAATATATATTCTTTAGTAGGGGATCCTTATTATACTCATCACACACATTCACATACATTTGAGGTTATTCTTTTGGGTCATGTTATTTCAAGGGATCCACATAATTTTTTAGATGCGAAAGGTACACTAGAGTGGGAAATAGTCATGACAGAGGAGTAATCTTCTTTGATGAAGAATCACACATGGAATTTGGTTTCTCTTCCTAAGGGAAGAAAGATGGTCTATTGTAGGTGGGTCTACAGGACTAAATATGCAACAAATGATTCTATTGACAATTTTGAGGCCCGTCTTGTAGTAAAGGTTTTTGTCACCTGTTGAAGGAATTCAATATTTTGAGACCCTCACTAATATTGCCATGATGGATTATGTTTCCCTAGTTCTTTCAATAGATGTATAAAAGATAGGTAAATGCATCAAATGGATGCTAAGAGTGCATTTCTTCATGGTGATGCTCATGAGGAGATCTACATGGAGTAGTCACAGGGAGTTTTACAATATTATTCACTTTTCTATAGGATGTGCTCTTACTTTATGGTCTTAAACAAGCTCCTTGAGCTTTGTATGAGAAGATGAACACCTTCTTACTTTCCTATGGTTTCACTCATTTCCATTCCAACCCTACAGTATATATCAAGAGACATAAAGAAGACATTTTTTATAATTTTTCTCTATGTTAATGATTTTATTCTTGTTCGTGGTTCTTCTTCTATGATATATGTTGTACCACACATCTTGGTGGAGTAGTTTGCTATAACATATTTGGGACTTCTACATTATTTTCTTGACCACATATTACTCATTCTTCTTATGGGGTCTCCATTTTCTAGGAGAAGTATACTCGATAGCTACTTCATCACTTTGGCATGCTTGATTGTAATCTTTCCCCTACACCATTTCAGTAAGAAGTCATATTGGTAGCCACAGGCACTATGCCTAGTGTTAATCCTACCTTATACAAGAAGTTTATTGGAAATCTTTTGTATCTGACACCTACTCATCCCGATATTTCCTTTATAGTTGGCCTTGTCTCCCATTTCTCACATGATCCACATGAGACTCATTGGAAGGAATCCAAACATATTTTGAAATAAATTCATGGATCTACACACTTTGGTATTCACTACACATCGGGGGTTTCTTCATATCTTGTTGGATTCGCTAATTCAAATTGGGCTAGTGATGTTGGTAATTGAAAGTCTACTTCTGGAATTTTCTATCATCTTGGTTCAATTCCTATTGTTTGGCCTTGCAAGAAGTAATTCTTGTTACAATATCATTGACAGAGGTAGATTACTGAGGTGTTTCTCTATCTATCCAAGAGGTTTTGTGGCTTCGACGGTTGTTGAAGGAGTTTGGTTTTCCACAGACTCATCCCACTACTCTTTAGTGTGATAACCAGGGTGTCATACTAATTTCACGTAACCTAGTGGAGCATCAGTGTATCAAACACATTGAGATCTACATGCACTTCATTTGATAGCTCATACATGATGGTTTCCTTAGCTTGGAATTTTTACCTTCAAATGAGCAGATTGTTAACATCTTCACTAAACCTTTAGCATCACCTCATATTTTTAGTTGTGATCGATGCTTGGGGTGAAGGAAGTTTTCTTGGGGGATTCATCTTGATTCCTTCCTTCATTGTTCAGATTGTACATGAGTACATGATCAAGCCTTAGTTGTTAGAACCCATTGATAAGGATTTTGGGCCTCTTGTTTCTTTGCTATAGACCTCCCTAAGTTTTACTTAAGGGGGTGTCGGTGCAACATACTAAATGCACCTACTTGTTAAGCTAACTTAGTTAGCTTATATACCAAATACATTATGTATATGCTTAAAATAAATAATTATATGTATCTAATTAATGTTATTTATTAGAGTACCACCTTTAGTGGAGGTTCCACATTTACTGGGGACAACAATAAAAGAGAAAATTGGATTTTGTTGTAATTATATATACCCTCACATATGTACATTGTAGATTACCTTTTGCAAATAATTTTTTAATTCATTCTCAAGGAAATATATTTGTGTATCTTCACAAATTATGTTTCATCTTGGTGTGATCCATAATACAAGATCTATAATCCTTAGGCTTCTACCAACATTTCATCGTGTTGTTTTGAATGCATGGGCCTCTAAGTAGTATGTTGATTATGTTGTATCAAGGGAATACAATATCTATAATTATTGGGCATCTACCAACATTTCACAATGTTGTTGTGCACATATTTTAAGTAGGTAGCATGCATATCATGAATGCATGGGCATATAAGTAGCATAGTGATTGTGTTGTCAAGAGGGACTATAAAAAATCATGTGTTCATCCTATTTAGTACAACTTGTTCAGGGAATATTATTCCCATGAGTGGGTTTTTTCATTGACCATAAAATCCTTAAAATTTATCTATTATGTCCATAAGGTCTGGTGTGGTATAGGATAGAGAAGTAAGAAGTTCCATAGTGCAAAGATTACATTTAGATCCATTATCTACTATCACACAGTGGATTGGATTTGAATTAATATGTGATCAAATGACCAAAGGTCTAGATACTTCCTCATCATTAAGAGGAATCACTTAATCATAAAATGTAATCAATATTATGAATTTTGATATCTTTGTAGTTCCATCAATGGGATTGGGGATATATGTGTAAGTTGAAGGAGGAGGTTTCCTATGATAATCCATATGTATGGTGTCACCATTGTGAGTATCCATATGGTGTGGTAATGGATCGATGAACACTTTTAACGTAGAATTAGGTTGGGCCATTGGTGTGTTTATATGCATTTATAGGTCTTGTATAGAAAGAGTTTTGTTTTCAATTAGATATTGTATTTTACAAAGTGATAAGAAGCACAAGTTGGTTAAACGTCTAGAACATATATGATAATAACATGACAGTTTTTTGTCAATCTTGTGCTTTTTGATCTATATGTATCAATCACAATAGGTGGAGGTAGGTCGATCAAAATGCACTTTAGGGTTATTTGAAATATCTTATGAGGAGGTTTTGGTAAATGGGTCCAATGCCTTTTTAGAGATAAGGTAGGGACCACACTCAGTGTTTGTTATACAACATTAACCATCCATTTTATTGTCATTTGGTTTTCCTTTGTATGATGGATTTTATTGGAACTTGGTTATATTGTATGCATGTATATTATCACCATATTTCAACATGTTTCCTATAAAGAGACATGGTCTCATAAATCTTAATTGTTTGACATAAGTCTTCAAAGAATGCAAAGGTAGCAAACATGGATTTTTCCCTACATGTTGAAATAAGGCTAGCAATGAATACTTCAATTAATCCACCCTCGTCTATGTGTTTAGGCCCTCAAGAGAGTATAGTCTTGTAACATAAGATGTATTTTGTGACCTTCTTGTTGGATTGTTACTTGACTTGGGTGATTTGAGAAAGGGAGACGTGTTGACCAATGTTGACTAAGAAATGAAAGAGGAAACTATCACCTATAGTTTAGAACGAGTGTATTGAACCTCAAGAAAGTGTATAGAACCAATCTAATGCATATTCTTGAATTTGTGTGGAAAAGGCTTGTCTAGTAAGACAACATTACCTAAGCATTCAATATATGAGGCCATAAATGCATGAAGATGTAGTTGTGGATCATCCTTTCTATCGTAGAAGGAGAATTTGGATGGAGAAAATGCATGTGGTAATGGATAGCTAAGGATCTCATTAGATAACAAACTATCAAGTAACCATATAAAACTTATAGTGATTTGTGATATTCCTTGCATGAGAAGGGCTATCTAAGATTGCATGTCTTGGAGTTGGTGGATATATGAATTAGGAAGAGGATTTGGAACATGTGTAATGATTTTTTTTGCAAATGAAACCACATAATGTGTAAGAATTGGCATAGTAACTTGGGGGACCATGTGTGATTCACCCACAGTTGACACATTAGATTCATGCAAATCTTGGGTAAACATGTGGGTAGTAGCCCTTGTAGAGGGAGAAGAGCCTCTAGAAAGAGGTTTTTCATCGATTAAGGGTTCACTCTAATTTTCCCCGATCAAGGCTTTTTCAATGAGCATATTTTGTTTATTAGTAACATAAAGCAATTTAGGGATTTGAGCAAGATATTCCAATAGACATTACTTTAGCCCTTTTATAATCTCTTGATCAACATGAGAAGTATGACTAGGAGGATATGTGGAATAATATGCATTAATATAGGTCATTGCGTCAATATTAAATAGACACAAGCAAAGAAATGTTTTAGGAAAAAGCCTAAGAGTAGTTATGATTGTAAATCATACATAAAATTTTAAAACCCTACGGATGAAGAACAAAGCATAGGTTTGTGTGGATTCTTAATAAATTAGTTTCACCAAACTATAATATCAAAATTAGATTAATCTAATTAAGATATTGCAATATGTATATTAATATAGCTTCATAATGGTAAATACAAAAATCACAGCCGTGGAGTTATGTAAGAATGAAATATTCGATCAACACACTTTTAGAAACTAGATAACATAAATTAGGGTTAGTTATTGGAACATATTCGTCGTGAATCAATTTTAGGCTATGTGATGATGATCTAATATTAGATTGGGATGTTTTGAAGGGTGTCATAAATCTACCAATTAAATTTGGGAGTTTGAAACTAAGGATGGGTTCATTTTTCTAGGAATATGCTCGCCCAACAAAAGTGTCCTAGGGATGTTGAGCATGTCTTTTACTATTTTGATCTATGATCTTCCTCTAGCACTTTCTTCACCTATGTCTCTAAATGTGTTTTTAGTAACTAGATCTCTAGCCTAAATATTATATGCATTTATGTGGCTTCTTTTTTTCTTCAAGACTTTATTTACCTTTAAGAGTGTATTCCATCATATTCTTTGTATTGAGGTCATAATGCCCCTCTATGTACCAATATGGTGAAGCGGGATCAAGCTAGACATAGTTCTTCAATTATTTTGGTGGAGTGGAGGTCAAAAGTGCAAATAAAGATGAATCCCTAATCTAGCCCTCAACACTTGGAAATGAAACTTGGCTTGATTTCCATGCATAAACATGATCTTGGGCAGCAATAATAATTGTGTTCAAATTTGATTCACTTTGTTGTAATGTACTTCAAAAAAGAGATGTTTTAATGTTTGGCTCAATTAGGTTCTTAGAGTGTGCTTAGATATAGGATCTATAAATGCCCCTAATGAGTTAGGGTGTGTGTTTTCATATAGTTAACTTATACCATTGATATCCCACTCAATAGACCTTATGTATGGTGTTCATGTTCTATTTCAGAGTGTAGGGAGCTTTGGGTGCCTTTTGTGCTATCTTTTGCAATAGAAGTCCATAATAGTGCTTGATAGTTCTAGGCTCTAAATGAGGTGAGTTTTACTTGCTTATATATGCTTTTGAAGGTGTTTTAAGTTATAAGGGTCGACTGAAGAGGAGTAAGTGATCCAAATAATAATGTGCAATGGGAAGTTTGGGACCAAAGTGAGCAAGGTCAAAATCTCACACTAGGGTCAAGACCGTATGGACGCTCTTGCCCCTATTATACATTATTTTACCCAAGAGGGATAATCTAAAGTGTGAAGTTTGGAAGCTAACGAGTGGAGTTTCTTATTGGGTTTCATGCATTCAATTCTCATAAACTATCGACATATGAGTTTATAATAGCAAGTAAACTAGATAAGAGACATAGGGATGTACATGATAATAATAGTCAAAGTACACTTGTTTGAGCAATAGAGCAATGTCAAGAAAAACAGTGTCAAAGATTAAAATTACCAAATTAGAGTGTCTACACAATCTTGTCCCTCTACCATTTCAATTAGGATTCATATTGGCAGCCACATGCACTACACCTATTTTTTATCCTACCTTATACAAGAAGTTGGTTGGTAGTCTTTTGTATCTAACACATATTCATCCCAATATTTTCTTTGTGATTGACGTTGCCTCCTATTTCTCACAGGATCCACATGAGATTCATTGGAGGCATCTAAATGTATTTTGAGATACATTCGGGGGTCTACACACTTTGGTATTCACTAAAAATCAAGGGTTTCTTCACATATTGTGGTCATCACTGATTCAGATTGGGTCAATAATGTTGATAATCAAAAGTCTAGTTCTATTTTTTTTATCATCTTAGTTCAAGTCCTATTTCTTGGTCTTGCAAGAAGTAATTTGTTGTTGCAATAGCATCGACATATGTAGAGTATCGAGGTATTTTTATATCTATCTAGGAGATTTTATGGATTTGATAGTTGTTTGTCAGAGTTTGGTTTTCTACAGACTAATCTCACTACTCTTTGTTGTGACAACCATAGTGCCATATTTATTTCGCGCAACTCAGTAAAGCATCAGTGTACCAAACACATTGAAATCTACATGCACTTTAATCAGTAGATCATACATGATATTGTCATTAGCTTGGAATGTGATATTATGGACTACAAAGACCCATGTGGCCATCTTATTTAGTACAACTTGTAAAGGTGATATTATGCCCATAAGTGGGTTTTTTTGTTGACCATCAAAACCTTGAACTTTATTTACTGTGTCAATAAGGTCTTGTGTGGTATAGCATATAGATGTAAGAAGTTCCATAGTGCAAAGGTTGCAGTTAGATCCATTATCTACTATCACACCATGGATTGGATTTGAATTGATGTCTAATCATATGAACAAAGGTCTGGAAACTTCTTCATCATCAAGAGGAATCTTTGAATCATCAAATGTAATCAATATTGTGAATTTTAATATCTTTGTAGCTACATCAATAGGGTTGGGGATATGTATGTAAGATGAAGGAGGAGGTATTGTGTGATAAACCATATGTAAGGTGTCACCCTTGTGAGTCACCATATGGCGTGGTAATGGGTTGGTGAACACCTTTAACTTAGAATTAGATTGGGACATTGGTGTATTTATAGGCATTTCTAGGTGTTGTATAGAAAGAGTTTTGTTTTCAATTAGATCTTGGACTTTACAAAGTGATGAGAAGCACGTGTTGGTTGGATGTCTAGAACATATATGATAATCACATGATCGTTAGTTGTCAATCTTGTGCTTTTTGGTCTATATGTATCAATCACAATAGGTGGAGGTAACTCGATCAAATTGCGGTTTAGGAGTTTTTGCAATATATGAGGAGGTTCTAGTAAATGGGTCTAGTGCCTTTTCAAAGCTAAGGCAAGGACCACACTCAACGCTTGTTATGCAACATTGACCAACCATTTTATTGTCGTTTTATTTTCTTTTATATGAGGGATTTGATTAGAACTTGGTTATATTGTATGCAGGTATATTATCATCATATTTCAACATGTTTCCTATAAGGAGCTTAGTCTCATAAATATTAATTGTTTGACATAAGTATTCAAAGAATGAGAAGGTAATAAACATGGTTTTTTCTCTACATGTTGAAATGGGGCTAGTAATGAATACTTCGATTAATTCACCCTCATTCATGTGTTTAGACCCTCGAGAGAACATAGTCTTGTATCATAAGATGTATTATGTGACCTTCTTGTTGGATTGTTACTTGACTTGGGTGACTTGAGAAAAGTAGAGGTGTTGACCAATGTTGATAGTGAAATGAAAGAGGAAACTATCACCTACCATTTGAAATGATTGTATTGAACCTCAAGAAAGGGTATAGAGCCAATCTAATGCATATTCTTGAATTTGAGTGGAAAAGGCTTGTCTAGTAAGACAACATTTCCTGGGCACTCCATATATGAGGCCATAAAGGCATGAAGTTATAGTTATGGATCATCCTTTTTATCGTATAAGGAGAACTTAGATGGAGCAAACCCATGTGATAATGGATAGCTAAGGATCTCATTAGCTAACAAACTATCAAGTAACCCAATAGAGCTTATAGTGATTTGTGATATGCCTTACATGAGAAGGGCTATCAAAGCTTGAATGTCTTGGAGTTGGTGGATATATGCATTAGGAAGAGAATTTTAAACATGTGTAATGATAATTTCTGCATATGAAGCCACGTAATGTTTAGGAATTGGCATAGTAACTTTGGGGACCATGTGTGATGCACCCATAGTTGAAACACTAGATGTTTGCTAAGTTTCGGTAAACATGTGGGTATTAGCCCATATAGGGGAAGAAGAACCTCTAGAAAGTGGATTTCCATCGATTAAGGGTTCACTCTAAGTTTCTCCCATCAAGGCTTTGTCAATGAGCATATTTTGTTTATTAGCAGCATAAAGCAATTTAGGAATCTAAGCAAGATATTCTAATATACATTATTCTAGCTCCTTCATCGTTTATTCATCAACACGAGAAGTATGATTAGGGGGATCTATGGAAGAAGATGCTTTAATATATGACATTGCAGAAATATTTTTGTTTTTTCCTTGATTTTGGGAGGAAAGCATGGCCATGGATAAAAATAGCATTGTCTTATTAATAGACATGGCCATGTTTATAAAAATAGCATTGTCTTATTAATAGATGGGAGTTGTTATTTTTATGTTTATCTTATTTATATGCATGTCTTATTTATAAGCATGCTATATTTAGGTTGCTTGTGGTTGAAGCAAACTTTTTCAAAGAGGTGCACAAGTTATATATATGTGCATGGATTTACTCTTTAGAATATGAAAAAGAGAGAATTGTATTGTATTCCTCTGGACTGAATAAAGGAGAAGGTTGGCTTGTTTCTGGTGGATGTAGCCCACATTGGGTGAACCACGTTAAATCTTGGGTTTATCTTGTGATTGCATGCTTATATTATTTCTGTTTTAATTTTGTTTTATTGCTCATCTGTGTTTCGATCCTAACAACTGGTATCAGAGCAGGATTTTGTTTTGGCAGAAAAAACTCACAGGAGGGTTTCTTGTTTGAGTGGGAGCAATGACAGAAGATAGCAAGTTCAGGGTTGAGAAGTTTAACGGCCAAAACTTTCAGCTATGGAAGATGCAGGTGGAGGACTACCTATATCAGAAGGATCTTTATCTACCATTGAAAGGGAAAGCTTTAAAGCCGTCAGCTATGAAAGATGAAGAATGGGATGTTCTTGATCGGAAGGCACTGGGAACGATACGGTTGTGCCTGGCAGCTATGGTAGCTTTCAATATTTCTACGGAAAAGACAATGGTAGATCTAATGGAAAAATTGGGTAAATTGTATGAAAACCCCTCAGCCTCCAATAAGGTATATCTCATGAAAATTTTGTTTAATATGAAGATGTCAGATGGTGATTCAGTAAATGATCATTTAAATGAATTCAACATGGTTACTAATCAATTAAGATCTGTAGGAGTAAGTTTTGATGATGAAGTTAGGGCTCTTTTGATTTTGTGCTCATTGCCTGAAAGTTGGAATACTTTGGTTATGGTTGTGAGTAATTTTGTTTCTGGTTCAAACACTTTAAAGTTTGATGATGTTATTGGTGTGATTCTTAGTGAAGAGATGAGAAGAAAAAGCACAGGTGAGTCATCTGGTAATGCTTTGAGTGTAGAGAACAGGGGAAGACAAAAGGAAAAAACAAAAGGTCCTGGACACCGTGGAAAGTCTAAGAAGGGCAGATCTAAATCTAGAAGCAGGATGGTATGCTGGAATTGTGGAAAAGCAGGACATGCAAAGAAAGATTGTTGGTCTTTAAAATCAGGGAAAGATCAACAAGAAGGGAGCAAAGAGGCAAACATAGCAGGTGATGTGTTACAAGATGCTCTTATTCTTTCTTTAGATAGTAAATCAGAATCTTGGGTTTTAGATTCTGGTGCTTCATTTCATGCAACTCCTCATAGACAGTATTTTCAAGATTATGTTCAAGGGAATTTTGGGCAGGTATATCTTGGTGATGATGAGCCATGTAACATTGTTGGAAAAGGCAGTGTTCATGTTAAATTGCAGAATGGTAACACTTGGGTGTTGAAGAATGTCAGGCATGTTCCTAGCTTGAGGAGGAATCTAATTTCTGTAGGGCAATTAGGAGATGATGGTTGTATGGTTATATTTACAGCAGATTCTTGGAAAGTTACCAAGGGTTCTCTTGTGGTAGCAAGAGGTAAGAAAGTAGGTACTTTGTATTTATCCACTGTTAGTACTGATCCATCTTCTATTTTAGCTACTACATGTATAGACACAACTCTGTGGCATCACAGACTTGGCCATATGAGTGAGAAGGGGATGAAGATTTTACATTCACAGGGAAAGTTGTCAGATTTGAAAAACATAGACCTGGACTTTTGTGAGCATTGTGTGTATGGGAAACAAAAGCGTGTGAGATTTCTCAAGGTTGGATCAACCAAGAAGGAGCACAAGTTAGAGCTTGTTCATACGGATGTGTGGGGACCGGCTCAGGTATCTTCTCTTGGTGGTTCATGGTATTATGTTACTTTTATTGATGATGCTACTAGGAAGGTTTGGGTTTACTGTATAAAGAAGAAATCTGATGTATTTAATACTTTCAAGAAGTGGAAAGCTTTGGTTGAGAATGAAACAGGTTTGAAGTTGAAGTGTCTCAGATCAGATAATGGTGGAGAGTACTGCAGCAATGAATTTAATAACTATTGTTCACATAATGGAATCGTAGGGTGAAGACAGTTCCTAGAACACCACAACAGAATGGTGTGTCAGAAAGAATGAACAGGACTATCATGGAGCGTGCAAGGAGCATGAGATTGCATGTTGGATTGCCCTTACAGTTTTGGGTGGATGTTGTAGATACTGTTGTTTACTTGATAAACAGAGGACCTTCAAGTGCTTTGGAAGGTGGAGTACCCGAGGAGGCTTGGACCGGTAAGGAGGTAAACTATTCTTTTCTGAAAGTTTTTGGTTGTGAAGCATTTGTGCACATTGATAAAGAGAATAGGACCAAGCTAGAAGCTAAGTCAAAGAAATGTACTTTCATTGGATATGGCACTGATGATTTTGGATTCCGGTTGTGGAGTTTGGATGAGAAGAAAATCATTAGGAGTAGGGATATTATTTTCAATGAAAGGGTTATGTACAGGGAACAACTACAGGATAAGAAGCTGGAAAAGTCTGAGTATGTAGCACTTGATGAGATAAAAGATAGAGAAGTGCTCAAAGGACTGGAAAATCAACAAGTTGGCATCAATCCTGGCACAGTCGGTGTTGATTCTGTAGATCAAAATCAGCAAGAACAACAAGAGCCTCAAAATCCAGAAAATCTTGTAAGACGTTCTACTAGGGTAAGTAAACCTCCTGCACGATTATCTTCGTATGAGCTTTACTATTGTTTATTGACAGATGGTGGAGAACCAAAAATTTTTGAAGAAGCAATGCAGGTAGAAACACGAAAAAAGTGGGAGCAGGGTATGGATGAGGAGATGGACTCCTTGGATCACAACCAAACTTGGGATTTGGTTCAGTTGCCTGCAGGAAAGAGAGCATTGCAGAACAAGTGGGTTTACAGGTTGAAGGAAGAAGAAGGTGACAAAAAGAGGTACAAGGAAAGACTTGTTGTGAAGGGATTTGCACAGGAAAAAGGTATAGACTTTGATGAAATTTTCTCTCCTGTTGTTAAAATGACTTCCATTAGAACTGTTTTAAGTTTGGTAGTTGTGGAAGATTTGCATCTTGAACAATTAGATGTAAAGACTACTTTTCTTCATGGTGATTTGGAGGAAGAAATATATATGGAGCAGCCACAGGGATATGAAGTCAGGGGGAAGGAGAATTTGGTGTGCAGATTGAAGAAGAGCTTGTATGGCCTTAAGCAAGCTCCAAGGCAGTGGTATTTGAGATTTGACAGGTTCATGATAGAACAAGGTTACTCTAGATGTCATTCTGATCACTGTGTTTATTTTAAGAGACTAGATAATGGCACCTATATTATCTTGTTGTTGTATGTGGATGACATGCTTGTGGCAGGGTCAAACTTGCAGGATATAAATGAGCTAAAGAGATAGTTAGCCAATACATTTTCCATGAAGGATTTAGGTGCAACAAAGAAAATTCTTGGCATGAGAATCAATAGAGACAGAAAGAGTAAAATACTGACTTTGTCTCAAGAAGAGTATGTGAACAAGGTGTTGGACAGGTTTAGGATGCAGGATGCAAAACCAGTAAGTACACCATTGGCAGGGCACTTCAAGTTGAGTAAAGAACAGTGTCCTAAAACATATGAAGAGATTGAATATATGTCTAGAGTTCCATATGCTTCAGTAGTTGGAAGTTTGATGTATGTTATGGTATGCACAAGACCAGACATTTCCCATGCAGTGGGAGTTGTCAGCAGATACATGAGTAATCCAGGAAAGGAGCACTGGAATGCAGTCCAGTGGATTCTCAGATACTTGAGAGGGACCAGTAGCAGGCAGTTGTGCTATGGAGGGTCAGAGGTTTCTTTACACGGATATGTTGATGCAGACATGGCTGGAGATTTGGATGGTAGGAGGAGCACCACAGGTTATGTATTCACTGTTGGTGGCACGGCAGTTAGTTGGATTTCTAAACTGCAGAAGATTGTTGCCTTGTCTACTACAGAGGCAGAGTATGTTGCTACTACAGAAGCAAGCAAGGAGATGATATGGATGCAGTGGTTCATGGAAGAGTTGGGAAAGAAGCAGGAGGATTACAGGTTATTCAGTGATAGCCAGAGTGCAATTCATCTTGCCAAGAACTCAGCATTCCATTCGAGAACCAAACATATACAACTCAGGTATCACTTCATTAGATCAGTTTTGGAGGATGGACAATTGATGTTGGAGAAGATCCATACAAGTCAGAATCCTGCTGATATGTTGACAAAGGCGGTGACAAAAGAGAAGCTGGAAGGTTGTTCGGCTTCGATAGGTCTTCAAGATTGATCTTGAAGAAGAGAAACGAGTTAGAGAAGAGTCTGAGGATGAGCTGTAACAGTGGGTTGCAACAGTTAGTCTCCAAGTGGGAGATTGTTGAAGATGTGGAGTCTAACTGCAAGATGAAGTGGCAGTTTGCTTTTTCCTTGATTTTGGGAGGAAAGCATGGCCATGGATAAAAATAGCATTGTCTTATTAATAGACGGGAGTTGTTATTTTTATGTTTATTTATTTATGGGAGTTTTATCTTATTTATATGCATGTCTTATTTATAAGCATGCTATATTTAGGTTGCTTGTGGTTGAAGCAAACTTTTACAAAGAGGTGCACAAGTTATATATATGTGCATGGATTTACTCTTTAGAATATGAAAAAGAGAGAATTGTATTGTATTCCTCTGGACTGAATAAAGGAGAAGGTTGGCTTGTTTCTGGTGGATGTAGCCCACATTGGGTGAACCACGTTAAATCTTGGGTTTATCTTGTGATTGCATGCTTATATTATTTCTGTTTTAATTCCATTTTATTGCTCATCTCTATTTGACGATGATCTGATATTGGATTAGGATGTTGTGAAGGGTGTCCTAAATCTACCAATGAAATATTGGGAGGTTGAAACTAAGTAAAGGATATGTTTGTTTGTCTAGGAATATGCTCGCCCGACAAAAGTGTCCTAAGGATGAGGAACATATTTGTTACTATTGTGATCTACAATTTGCCTGTAGTACTTGCTTCACATGTGCCTCTAGATGTGTTTTTAGTAAATAGACCTATATACTAGATGTTATATACATGTATGTGACTCCTTTTTGTCTTCAAGACTTTATTTACTTTCAGAAGTGTATTCCATCATATGTTTTGTAGTGGCATCATTGCGCCCTACTATGTACCAATACACTGAAATGGGATCAAGCTACACTTAGTTCTCCAATTCTCGTGGTGGAGTGGAGGTCAGAAAGTGCAAATAAAGATGGAGGCCTAATTCAGCCCTCAACACTTAGCAATAACACTTGACTTGATTTCTATGCATAATCATGATCTTGCGCCAGCAATAATAATTGTGTTCAAAGTTGAGTCACTTTGTTGCAATGTGCTTCAAAAGAAAGATGCTTTAATGTTTGGCTCAATGAGCTTCTTAAAGTGTGCTTAGATATAGTATCCCTAGATACCGTTAATGAGTTAGGGTGTGCATGTTCATATATCCTAGAGCAACAAACTCGTCCAACAGTGAGAATTAAAATCAGATCTAAGATATAAAATGGTTTGTAGATAGTAAAAAGATATATTGTGAAAGGTGCACCAATTTTTCAAGTACTACGTTGAAGTGTAAATAAAAGAAAAGAAAGGCTTCGGGAAAAGAAAAAGAGCTAACCAGTGTTACATTAATTTCTGTACGTAATCCTTTATAAACCATGATTTTGTGATCATAAATTCAATTCAGAAAAGTTCTGACAATGCAAAGTAAAGTTGTCTTTCTTTTCAATACTACAGTAAGTATACATTCAATTCAAGTAAGTATACAGCAAGAGAAATGTTTATTGGGAAGTCACTTCGCTGAATGGCAATCATTGCACAATGGAGCCCCATAAGTTCCTATCGTTTCCCTCGATTTCTTAACAAGTTAAGATATCTAAATAACTGGTGCACTGTGTAGATTCATTCGTTCCTTGAGCCATGTTAGTGGGCCAAGATGGCCCACTTACTTCCATCTTTGGCCGCGTCTGCATTATTATCTCTATCTGTATGAGAAGTGCAGAGCCTTATTATTTGTGTAAGTACAAATAAAGTTACTGAATAACACCTCAGGTTGCCAGTACAATTTTTGTCCAGAGGTAGTTAACCTGCCTGCCACCTCTGACAAATATGGAAAACCCAGTTTCCCACTTTACATTTAAGATTCTTATTTATATATCCAACCAGTATTTACTGTTACGTTAGATCATTTGCCCCACATTTATAAATGGATAGCTAAGTATCTCTACCCACAGAATTTTCACCTACTACTTGGGGATGCCTTTAATCTTATAGTGCCCCATGGAAAATAACATTTAAATATTAACATTAGTTTTTTTAAAAATTAAATGGAAATTTAAATAATTAGATTTAGCTTTTAATAAAGTTCATTACGCAAAATTAGCTAAGAATTGACATTTGATAAAAATAACTCAGCTCCTATTTGAAAATTCTTAGACATCAAGAAAATCCTAAAAAATACTTTGGCCGCTCCAAAATTTCTGGGAAAAAATCTAAAGGTTGCAACAGCTGGAATCTTTAGATTTCACTGTGCCATAGCTAGCTCCATGGGACCCCGCCCTATACTGCGTCGAGCTTGAGCTCTTCCACGCATTGCTGCTCTCCAGATTGGAATTGGGGAGCTTCCTAAGGCAAATTATGACAGAATGTACCCTGACAATGTAAATGTACCTGGCTACATTGGCCATATCTGAATAACTCCAAACGAACAAGATCAATTACCACTTACTCCAAACGAAAAAGGGAAAAAAAAATTAATTAATTAAGATATTTTCCTGTTTTTGCCTACTGTTCCTTTCTTTTTTTAATTAATAATAATAATCCCTTGTATAGTTTAAGATGCATATAATAATTAGTTATTTAGTTCTTGATGTTGGGAGGCCTATTTTTTGGTCTTAAGTGGTTTATAAGACCATCTCATACCTATTGATTTGTAGAAGACAGTTTAACTTTCAATAAAAAGCGGATTTAATTGTGCCTCAAATTAGAAGTATATTACCACCCACAACACTTAATAGTACTTCAAAAATAGTTTGAAGCATAAACATTTTTTTATTATTTTAATTCAAAAATAGTTTAAAGCTGCAAGTTTAGAGGGGGTGATTGTAAGTATCCCCTATTCAAATTTAAATGCTGCAATTGCAAAGTCTTCTATTTATATAAAATTTTAGTCTAATTTCCAGCACCTATATTGGAATAGATAGCACTGTAAAATTAATGAATTGGTCCTATTTTTTATAGGATTAGTATTTTTAACTTGGACATATTTCATAATGCTAATTCCAATTATAAGCTTACAGATTTTTTCACATTATATCTCAAGTAAAATTTGTTTAAATTATAAAACATACAAATTGTTTTTGTACAAATAGATCTTAAAATATTTTTTCTTTTCTTTTTAACAATGAATCATTGGTAATGATTTACAACGTGTCAATCAGAAACCTTATCACAATTTTATTGAGAAATCTGATCTAAAATTATATACACTGTAAAAATATAAAACATTTAAGGTATAAATAATTTGACAAAATACTCTTAAACAAAACAATTTTTAATTGCAAACTTTTCCCTAAATAAACAATTTAGTGCTTCAATATTAAATTCAAAAAACTTAAAAATTGATTTAACTTCTAACAGTAATAATTAATTTAATGAAATTGTCACATTTTTTAAATGAATCATATTATTTCCATATATTAAATATATCATACTAAACAATATTTTACAAAAAAAAATGTTACTCGACTACAAGTACTAAACTATTTTTAAAAAAAAGGAAAATAAACATCCTATCTGAAATCTTACAGCCTATGAATATTGGGTAGCAAGGATTCTTTTTAATGCCAATGGAATAAAGATCACCAATTCATGCCAAAATTACCTTATAACCCCTAAATTGTCTTTTACCCAAATCAAAAAAATGTCCTAAATCAGATTGAGATTCGATAAATGTGGGAGGCCCCATGTTGCAGAATGGAGTGTACCTTCGTTGTGAAAAATGCAGGGAACACATTTTGTACGTGTGGCTGCAAAGTAGAAAGTGGAGAGTGACTAGGGACCATACAAAGCAAAGACTCATTCACTTCAAGCCAACAAGTTTGTATTATTGTACATTATATACTTGAATAAAATAATTTGTGAAGCTTCTGAACATTTTGTAAGGCAAGATGAGAATGTCCTTGACATTGTCTCCTTTCAAGGAAGAAATGAAGGCTAGTGGCATTTCACAGGTACAATCATTCAATGTCACGTAACATCTCACATTCAATTTACTGCACAAACATTCGTACTAACTGCTTTTAAGTGTAATAAACAATGGGTCACGGGATTTTTCATGCGCTTTGAAACGACCGGGGACTGGGAGGATATCGGGAGGAGGATTCTGTAGATGACCATGCCTTGAATGTGTGTCCCGACTCCCAACAATCCCAAATCATTTTTTTCATTAAATGTTGGCACTGTCGAGCTTGAAAAGCAACAGAACTACCTACGCAGTACTTACCCCTTTATTTAATAATCTCTTGTATCATTTACCAGGCTTCACAAATTTTGGTGTTCATTGCGCATCACGAGTATGTTGTGGTCTTCTTTCAATGCGCTTATTAAGATGGCAATTACTATTTTTAGGAACCTAGCAGAGTAGTCCTACCTATTATAGTTGAACAAAGTGTTCATTTTGCATTAAAAGAAATGTAATTAAACAACCAACTGCCTGACTGTTACCTAGAACAGAACAATCTTGATGCAAGTTAATATATATACCCACACCAGTCTGAAGTCACGTAAGAGTTCAATCCTACATCTAAGAAGAAGAAGAACTTTTAACATCCATGAGGCTAGTCGCACTTTCTGTTCGAGTACTAACGAATTTAAAAAATTGATTACAAATTTCACTTCAATCCCAAACTACTTTCATTCTCGACTTCACAAAATTAATACAATAATAAACTACTACACCTATTTTTGTTATATCAGTTCAATCCTCCAACCAGGTGGAAGTTCATCACAAGATTAATACTGGACCTACATTTATGCTTTTCCAGGTCAACATGACTTGGGATCATGCAAGCAAAGCATTTAAAGAGAACACAAACCCAATAAGCATATTATTCTTGTCATTTATCTATAATTATATCGACAATTAAGTTTATCTTGGTCTGAACTACACACAATGCTCTTCGTCCAATGTAGCAAAATGCCAAAAATTATATGAATACGAGCTTGCTTGATGTCATTTGATCCAACTATTTTTCTTGTGGAACCTTATACAATTAGAGCATGCAGCAACATAAGAGTGTACTAGTAGTAGTATTGGAAGTGGATTGATTTAGCTTTGACAAAAGCATTCCTCTTGGGCAAGTGGAAAAGGAACACAATGCCCAAAAGCCAATTTTGCCCCTTCAAAAAGAAATTCAAGCACACTTTCATCTGTTTTAAGGGTTTCAAGTGAACTGAATTAATATGAAAAAAATATGGGCTGTTAAAGGAAAAAATGGCCATTGTTTACTTAAAATCGGCTCATCCGTTGAGAAATGCAAACCCCGGGATAGAGAGGACTAATGGGGAAGCATTTTTTTCCCGACACAACACCGTCCCAGTCTCATTTTAGTCAGACAATGTTTTGTGAAATTACCTGACCAAATCTCACAAACAAATGCCCATCAGAAATGCTACTTGTGCTCGCTATAACATCTTTGTGCTTACCATCTGCATATTCCTCCAAATACCTCATGTAATTATTACTAGGGGTCAGTTGGTCCGTTCGGATACTAGGAACTTGCTTAGGAGTAGGCACTGGCAACATCGACTTTAGAACTCTTGCAACTTCATGCATGGTGAGTCGATCAGAGGGTCGTTTCTTGGTGCAAAGCAAGGCCAACTAGAAGATTTTTCTTACAATCCCAAGATCCCTGCAGGCTACTGCAACTTCTGAATCAACAATTCCCATGACTGTGTTGTTGTCTGCTTTTGATAGAATCCGTGTTCACATGCCAATGTCAAAGACAACTCCATCCACATTTGATTGCTTCATGTTCTAGACAACAAACCTTAAAAATACTTAAAAAGTGTATAGTGTAAGCTCCGAAAGAAAATTAACAAACAAAAATCTTACCAACTAAAGCAAATTTGAATCATTGTCCCAACTTTCCTTCCCGTCAACAACTCCAGAAGAACAATTATGTAATTGTATACATCATATTTCTCATTAAGCCTTGATGTTCTTGCATATTCAAGGTCAATGTAACCAATGGTACCCATAACATAGGTAGAGGTGTGGGTTTTGGCTGAGGAAATGCACTTGACAATGCCAATGTTTGACAAATGTGCTTCAAAATTATCATCCAAAAGAATGTTAGAAGTCTTCACATCCCTGTGAACAATGTGGGTATAAGTATCATGATGAAGATATGCTAATCCTTCTGCAGCACCATGAGCAATCTTTAGCCGAGTGTCCCAGTCTAGCTTAATCTTCTTTGATGATCCTATACGAAAATAAAAATTAAAAAAAACACTTGTTAGATTCTCCAACAATCCATTTTAATCAGAAGGTTAGAGATTGATTGGATTCTTCTATTTCAAAATATGAATCTACAATGTACAAATCCATTTTTCTTCATAACATAATCATTTTACTCACCGTGTAGGATGTCCCACAGACTTTTGTTTACCATGTAATCATAAAACAACAGGTTTCCATGTGGAGAAAGTGAATATCCATGCAGACTCACAAGATTCCGATGCTTGATGCTTCCAACTGTTTCCAACTCAGTTTCAAATTCACGCAAGCTTTGTGGGTAGTGACTGTATAGTCTCTTTATAGCAATTGGATTACAATTCTTTAGAACACATTTATATATAGTGCTTGTAACACCATAGCCAATTATATATTTCCCGTTTAGATTTTCTGTGATTCTCATTATTTCATCGTACATGTGAAGAGCCATGTCCATGTGCAGTATGACCAACCTTGGAGAACCTAAATGTAACAAATAGATGTGTCAATAAATAAATTCTAATAAGATATTGCTTTCTGATTTGTTGTCTGATAATCTATACAATATGAAATCATGTCTAGCCATGTTAGTTATATCACCTTGCTCCATTTTGTTTGCAGAGCCTTTTGTAAATGCCTTTGGATGATTTGAACGCTACAAAGCTATAATTATGCACAATAGTATTACTGAACCCAAACAGATGCAAACAATTGCTGGTTTTGAGATGGATGTTGTTCATTGCATTGATCCACAATTTTGTTACACAACATCATACATATCCAAGTTAGCCAATATTTTGATAACAATAGAAGAAAGTCCCTGGAACCCGAGCTATATAAGACAGCTACTACAATTTTACCTTTTGTTGGCTCAGAGTACATTCCACAAAGTGATCCAATCCAGTTGCCACAGAGGCCGGGATTTCCTAGGAAGCTGATTTCCAAAAAAACATAAGAATATTATTATTTGCATCAGTTGATTGCTGATATCCAAAAACCATAAGAAACAAAACTGAATTGGTCCGCAGAGAAAAGTTTTGGTTATATCTACACCTGTCTGGAGGAAACCTTGAAAAGTTTTTAATGACAGGAATGTCCCCAGACAGATTGTTGTAGGAGAGGTTTCTGTAAAAGAAATAGGGCCATTTACAGTATCATCTGTTATTAAGGCAAGAGAATTAAATTTGCAAATCATATCTTTCAAAACATCACAAAGAAACAGGTGGAAAAAGTAATCCTCACAATATGGCAAGGCTGAAACAGTTGGCTAACTGCAATGGCACTTCCCCTGATAAATTATTATTTTTCAGTATCCTGCATATGATCCATTTCCAATATTATTTGAACATTAACACAAGCCTGCCGAAAATTTATATTTAAGGTATTGTTGAAAGGAACATACAGTGAGACTAAGTTCTGTAACTGCCCAAGCTCTTGAGGAATGGGACCTGTTAATCGATTGCCACAAAGATCTCTACATTGTAAAAAAGCACACTAAGTTACAATTTCCCTTTAAATGAAAAGACATGCCAAATAGATCCAAAAACATGATCTTGTGAGTTAAATAATTAGATTTTCAGTATAAAGAACTTACATGTCCACTATACTCCTCAGATTTCCAAACTCCTCTGGTAGAAATCCATTCAGTCTATTTCCGCTCAAATTCCTTGAATTTATAATTGAGATGAATCATCAAGTCAATATAATGTTCATTCATAGAAACTGGACTTCTTGTTTATGCTCTATAAAATCCTATATGAACAAGACTTACAATTTCAGAAGATGTTCCAAAGCCCCCACAGATCCAGGAATGGGTCCAGAAAGTTTATTTTCAGAGAGATCCCTAGGATTTCATTCCAGATCAGAGATCAACAAAACATTTGAAAGTCTTTCACAGCTGTCATCTAGACAGCAAATTTCTCTCCAAACACAATTCTTAATAGTTTATTGGAAGTATAACAAAAAAATAAAAAATAACTGAACTCACAGTGTATCTAAATTTATAATATATCCCAGCTGTATCGGAATTGCTCCCTTAATATTGTTTGAGGACAGATTCCTGTAAAAGTAATAACATAATATTGCTAGACTCGTTAGACCACAGGTGTGTTATATATGCATGCTTAATGTGCTTGACAGAACCCTTCCACAATCATCATACACATGATCAATCAGTAGCACAAAATATACTCTGAAAGAACTTACAAATAAGTAAGGCTTCCAAGCTTCTGAAATTCAAGAGGCATTGTTCCATTCAATCGATTGCCATGCACGTTGCTATAACCAAAGGCAACATGCAAACTTAGAAAATCTTAGAGGACAGCATATTCTCTAAACATTACTTAAACGCCATATAACTTACAAATAATTAAGAGCAACACATGAACTAATGTTCTCTGGAATAGGACCTTCCAATCGATTCCCAGCCAGATTTCTGTACACAAAAACAGTCGGCTTGTAATTATTATATACTTTCTTAGATAGGCTGCAAGATATTAATTCATAATGCTATTATCACGGTTACCAACTACAGTGCAATAGCTCCCATTTTCCGTATTTTTGACATTTTTAATTTCTACCGTATTAAACGCCAAATAGTTCAAACTTCAAAACATTATAATATAAGAAAGATCAAAAATCAAACTGACCGGATCTAAAACACATGTTATTGTTATTTATGATTAATTTAATACCTCTCCGTACAAAAGTTGCTACCTAGGCTATTATGATGTATACTCAGTTTTAGAACTTCAAAAAAAATCCAATTCAGATAGCAAATTCTGAAAACATGTATATAGACAACTTACAATTCAAACAATTCTTCCAACTTCCCCAGTTCAGGTGGAATCTGGCCGGTAAGCTGATTATCATTTAGTTGCCTGCACATCCATACAACTAATGACTACAAAATGGAAGCTTGTTATCATGATTCTTTTAATCCTATGTTAGCTGGATGAAACTATAGAACATTTTCATAAAGACCCTTACAGATAACTCAGCTTTGTCATGTTTCCCAACTCCGGTGGAATAGGTCCTGTAAGATTGTTACTGTGCAGATACCTGATAGGAGCAAAGAAGAGAAAGACAAATCAGTTACATCTTGAAAATTGAGCAATAATCTAAAATTGAATTAGATGAAATGACTTTAAAAAAAGCAACTTACAGTTTTCCTGTGTAGGACAGGTTTCCCAGGATGGAAGGAATTGGTCCAGTAAGATGATTATCACTCAAATCCCTGTAACAAAACAAACACATAATTCATTACATGATATATAACCAAATCTCTACTAAGAATCATGGATATTAAAATTTGGAATAAATACTAATGGAATGCAAATTAATTCAGTATAAAGAATACATGCAAAAACCCCAAACCCATTATATGGTTATACTGACATAAGTTTGCAATGCATGTAACTAATGAAAAAATTAATACTTTGATTTAAATTAAAGAAATCAGAAAATGAATTGGACACCAATAGAAGTTGAACATACAGAGCACTTACAGAACAGCAAGTGCCTGCATGAGACCAAGGACTTCTGGAATCCTCCCTGTCAGCTTGTTTCCTTGTAATGACCTAGACAATTTGCTCAATAGTTAAATAATTATCGCTAGAAATGTAGCATGTCAACGGTAAAAACAATGATTGTATCCATTAAACATACATGCTTCCCGTCCCCACAACACTTGCAAAACCACATGTTCTTACTGGATCTTTAAAACATGGTTTCTGCTAGCTTTGGCTATTAAAGGAATACACAACAAATACTAGTATTGACTTGCAAAAGCATATTTATTGTAGGAAGCCCTTATACTTACAGGGTAGCCACTTGCAGAAATCCAATGTTGAAAGGAATCTCGCCTGTAAGTTTATTGTATGACAAATCCCTGGGGAAGACACATACCCCATGCCAACAATGAAAGTTTAAGAATTCACCACTTGTGTTTGTTTTTAAACACACATGCCATGCTATTTGTGCTTTCCATATCCTGTGGTGCTAAAAAATGCTTACAATATCTCGAAACTTGTACAATTGCCTATATTTTGGGGAATGGTGCCTGTCAAGTTGTTGCTCCTAACATCACTGCATCATAAAGAACAGGTATCTGTAAAGCAGAAAGAACATTGGAATCCCAGCCATAAATCCATCACATACGAGCCCTCAGTGCATGCTACTGCATCTAAATGCTATGCAATGAAAAATGGTGTCTAGATAAACTAATAATTCTGATTTTCTATCAAGGCCAAAACAAATGTTGCCACTTACAAGTACCACAGTCCAGTCAACTGACACATATCAGGGGACAAAGTTCCCACTAAGAAATTGTTGCGCAAACCCCTGCATTTACCATTCAAAATGAAACCCTGACTTAGTTTGTACATAAGACCAAAAAAAGGAAGAAATTTACCTAATGACATTGATCCAATTGAGAGCAAACAAGGGAAAATAATAAGATACACAGGAAGAATCCAGAGTGTTACAAATATTGCAAAACTTCATTCCAATAGATAAGCCTAGGAATGTCTCCACTTAGTTGATTCTGGGCCAAATCCCTGAAACAAAAATGCATATCTTTGTCAGGATCAAAGTCATGCCCCAGGTTATTCATTCGTAGTTTCAATCTTATCAAATAAATAGTATAAAAACCGACGCAAAGGGACTTGTAGTATCATGATATTATAGTTTCCAACTTACAGAATCTTTAAGTTTGGAATCTGTGACAGCGTTGAGGGTATAGGCCCCATTAACTGATTGTTCTTTACAATCCTGTAACCAGTCGGTCTGAGATTAGACTTTCGTTTTGTATTAAATAGCGTACAGAAACCAGTTTATAAGGGGTAAGCGTACGTACAGATTCTCTAGCTGCTTCAACTTGGATATGGAGAAGGGTATGTCCCCGTTTAATCCATTGAATGAAACATCCCTGCACCCACGTCAGTAATGGCAAGTTCATTTTGATATTCGCTGGGAAACCAAAAAAAAGCTGAATGGGTTCGTAAATAGGTTACAATACTGTTTGGGACGTGGAGGTCGCCATAGGCCAACTGTTAATAAATTGACATTTCTGCTTGCTTTGTGAAAAAATAATTAGCGTTTTTAGCCCTCAACATAAGCTACTATATTGGGGGACTCAAAACTTATCAGGCTGTGGGATGTTGCAACAGAACCTTTAAAAAGCTACAATGGCGAACTCAAAACTGATAGGCTCTGGGGTGTTGCAACAGAAACTTGAGAATATAAGCTACTATGGCGGACTCAAAATTGACAGGCTCTGAGATGTTGCAACAGAAACTTCGGACCATCTCAAACCTACAACTATGGTTTAGACAATATGCAAGTACCAATGTACTGATATGAAAGCTTAAGGATACCTTGCAAACGAGGATTGTGCAGCGTAAGATTTTCATCAAGGATCTGGAAGGAACATTAATTTGAGCGATGGATGTATTTTGTTACTTTAAACCCGAATAAAACTGCCACCTTACACAGATATGCAGAATCATAAAAACTAAAAAACTCACAACGTTTTTAGGGACGAGCAGTCGCCTATCTCATCAGGAATCTGCCCAGAGAGACCATTGCCCTTCAGGTCACTGCACCCACATTACAGTCAATCAACAAAATAGCAACATTCACTTATGGAAAAAAAACGGCAGTCTTATATTATTCCCTCCATCTTAGGCCATACAGGAATAGTTCACACCCGAAAAAGCCACAAAATACGCATTCAACAGATTGATAAAATTACATAATCCAAACCCATAATAGAAAATATCCTCAGAGGCCAGTTTAAGCCCATTTATTAAGTGTTCACGCACATTGACTGTAAACTCTTAAGATCACCAATCGCTGGTGATATTTCTCCGCCAAGGTTCAGATGAGAAAGGTTCCTGCATAATATAGCGTACACCCTTAAGAAAGCTTTAAAATGAAAATATTCATCTGGGTATATATGAAACACTAGTAACTGAATATTGGATACCAGTTTCCATCACACAGAATTCTCGCGAACCCTACTTAAACAAGTATTTCTCGATAAATCAGAGCAGTTTCGAGGATACCAGAGATATTAAAAATTGCCAGTCAGAATAAGAATACACTTATACATATTCCTTGTAAATAGAGAAACCAGCCTTATATGTCCTAGAGTTTAAATACCCATTTTATTTCTAAGAACTCTAATTCCACTTATGCTCACCAAATGGAATAACCCCTACAATAGCCTTACGAACACCATTATGTGCAGCATCACATTTATGCAGAGTTTACTAACGCTAGAAGAAAATTTGTGACATTTTTTTTTTCTCACTTACAGTGCAACCACATCAAAGGTAACATTATCACAAGTTACACCTCTCCAGGAACAGTAGTCATTGGAGTTGGCATCGATCCAGTCATACAGAATGTTATCCTTGTCTCTAAACGACTTCTTTATTTCCAGGAGCGTCGCCCCTACAAATCGAAATTCCCATTCATATTACATCACCCACAGTCAACATTGTTAATCCTTACGAATATTGAAAATGATGGGGGGTTGTCACTCACCCTCGTCAGAAAAAACGCCTGCCAGATTTAAAAATATGACCAACACCAACATATAGGCTCCACGTTTGGATTTCGAAAAATCCATGGCGGTAGCTGCTTCTGCTACAGCAAAGAAAAACATATACACTGTATATCCTTCCGCCCGGTTGCCTCTGCGGCTTCAAGTGCCCATTGTTGGGCTTGTTTCTTGTTAATCACTTGTTTTCATAGTACACTGCGTAATTCAGACTGCGTATTGTTTTTCCTGCAGCCACGCCAGCAGTCCGTCAGCACATTAAAATACAGCTTAAAAAGAGCACATGACTTGCAAATAATTCCCCCTTAAATCGACTTGATTTTCTTCAACTAATTACCACGCTTTCGACGTGAAAAGAATTTGCCGGCAATAAACAGAGAAAATACACTTCTCGAGGAGACGTGTTTCGACTCTCGAGAGTCGAAAGTTACGTGAAAGAAAAAGCCGGCAATTCTTTTCCGCGCAGGAATGCGTACGGATAAATGCCGGCGCAAGGGCACGTGTCGTGGCACTAGTGGTAGGCATGCTGCAATGTACGCCGTTGCCGTCGAGCCACCAGCTGGGAAAGCGTGACGCTGAGCAGTCGCTTTTGAAGTTAATATCGCTCTTACCAATATTTTATAGATATTTAGAATCCGCAATCACTGCTAATTTCAATAGCAGCTTTTTACCGCAAGCGATTATTGTCGCATTTGGAATCCGAATTTCGGATTTTAGCTTATTGTAAGTATTCTGGAATCCGGGTGGGGGTTAGTTTGTTTCTTCTATCTTCCTCCTTTTCGAAAAACAGATTGATTGCAACCTCTCAATTCCGCCTCTTCCTTTTTTAATGTGAGAGATATAAGGGATTGGTGATTGATGTTGATTTTTATTTTTTTTTGGTATAAAGGATCATCTTTTTATATAAAATAATTTTGTTATGAATAAAATTTGAAGAATTTTATTTTATTTTGTATTTAATATTTGTGGGCTTAGATTGTCAAATTAAATTAGAATTAACATATAATTAATATAATGAACATCTATTCTAATTAGCAGGATAAGATTTTTTCTTTTATTAGGCTTTGTAAATATTATCATTGATAGACTTTCTCTATTTATTTTATTTAGGAAGGAGATAAATAGGGAGATTGGAGATGAGATTTATATAACCCGCCTTCAATACAAATGCTTAAAGTCCGGAGAAACTCATTCCTCAAAACTTAAGTATTATTGTGCAATTCATATCTTCATTTTAAGGAGGGTGCGTCCAATCTCATGGGTACATCAAGTTTCAGTAATCTTGCAATTTGAGGGTTCCATCGACACAATTTAGATTTGGGAGAAGTCAAAAGATATGATTTGTTTTTACATATTTTATTTTGGGTGCATATTTGTGTTCACTTTTATAATTGTTGGAGTTGTACTTACATTCCATGTTCCTTACATTGGACTGTACTTTTCTTCTCATGGGCCAATTTTCATATTTCATGGACATTATGTCATTATCGTATCTTATCACCTTCCAAGCTTCCCCTAAATTAAATTTTCCTTAAACTTGTATCTAGCTTTCAAGGGTTTTCCCATGGAGTCGCTATGCATGAGAAATTTTAGTGACAATGTAGAGTTATTTACGGTCATATGGTTCTCACGAAAAACAAGTTCACCCCAACCCTTATACTTATTTTTCAATATTTTGATTTCGCAATCAGTATTTGAAATTAACAAACTCACCACATAGTAAAAATCAATTCGGCAACATAACGCCATAAAAACTATTGGCAACTTTTGGGCCTTCATTTCGAGACCCTACTAAAATTTTCATGCTAAAACATGCTCGTTGTATATTTTGTGGAAAAGATTATATATGATTATTTTATTGTTACTTTGTGTGAGATTTTTATTTGTGCTTGTTTAAGTCATCTCAAGATGACCTTCACTAATAGTCATTACCCTAATACCATTTTTCTCATGTATATTTGCTAATAATTACATGGCAAGGAGACCCACTTACCACACAAATATTATAAGCATTTGTTAGCATGGGAAACACAATGAATTTAATTATCTAATTTTGGCTTCTTGCCCCCTAGCCTCTATACTATGATGATGGATCACATGTTGTGATTTAAAGTATTGATGGTTAAATAAAATCAACATAATTGTTTTTTCACAAGTTCTCCTGTATTTAATTGTGTGTCATATTTCCAAACTTTCTATAAAACTACCTAGGAATTGTGACCCCTCCACATAATAGTATGTTATTTTTTATTTATTTTTATAATTTCTAATGGACTTAGTTTTAAGTGGAAACTATATTAGGCTTTATTCTTTTTAAATAAGGTGTTTTTTTGGGACATGCACCTAGCCTTGTTCTTTAATTAGAACATCTACCCAACCTTCATTGGGAATATACACTTGGCTGAACATTATGTTTGTAAGCGTTCATGTGAAATTTACAATTAAACACTTTATATGGGATATCTTTTAATTAGTCGTTGTTACTATAAAAAAAAACTTAGACTTAAACTAGAAATTGTAGTTAAATTTGATTTTAGACTCACTTTGTATTCTTGCATCTTAAACTAAACAAATATCTCAAAATACATATTTTACTATCCTAAGTTAAATATACTCTTAATTGTCTTGGAATTGCTTCTACGACTCTTAAATCCTTCGTCGTCCATTCAAGTTCAATTATTTAAAGTAATAGTCCCTTTTGATTCATTTTAAAAACATAAAAAAGTGAAGTTTGACGATTAGGGTTGTTATGTGTGGTGTGGCAGTTGCATTTGGAGTAGAGACCTACTAAAACATGCACTTATATCCTACAGATAGTTGCATTTGCATCCTCCATTATCTACCCTTCCACTGATTTGTTACTTTTTTACCCTTGGAAAAGAAGGATTCTTGCATATTTAAGAACCCATGCTAACAATACAAGAAATGAGAGGCTTTGGTTAGAATCGAGTTGCATCAAAGTTACCAAGGAAGAGTTGATTATGGATCCCCTTTGAGCTCAATGAGATTGAGCAAGGAATGGTTTCTCTGACAAAAGTGGGTTTGATCTATAAGTTGTGGGTTGGGGGCCTCATGGAAAGGAGTTGTAAGCTCGGGTTATCAAACACTAAGGTACAAGGGTAGGTAGACATTCGTAGTAGCATAAAAGGCTTATTTGTTGATGTTTTTACAATGAAGGACCGAGTTATTGTGTTTGAATAGGTACTTGGGTTCTTTGACTAATATGGGTTATCCATGACATCGTGGAACCTCAACTTTGACTTTTCGTAAGAGGATCTATAAAGATAGTCCCAATTCGGATAAAAACTATTTAATCTTCCAACACATTTTTCTGTTGATGCCAATCTTTCAAGGATTGAGATCTCCCTTCAAGAGATGATTTGTATTTCTTCTTAAACCCATTGTGTATGCCAAAAAGTGTTTCCAAATAGATATGAGTAAACCTCTTCCTAGAAAAGTGTGATTAAAATCCTTGGAGGGTGAGATGTTAAAACAACCCTTGGATTATGAGAACCTCCCTTCTTGGTGTTTGATCTGCCACAATGATGGTCATTTAGATTAGGATTGTCCCTTGGATGCAATCCGGGAATAGGAGAATGTAAATGATGTTTTTCAAATGGTCTAAAAAAAGGAGGAAAAAGTACAAGTCAGATACCAGAGAGGAGGAAGTAAAAGTAACTTTGAGTCAAAATCTAAAGAGGATAAAGTTGAAGAAGAGATTAAAGTCGGTAATTCTCATGTCAGGGTTAAGTGCACAAAATTCCTAGGCTTGGTGGAGGGGTTTCCATTTTACCAATTCACTTAGGGCACGATCCCACTCTCATCCCTTATTACTTAATATGTGTTAGGATTTGAACTTTGGTGGATGATTATGCAACACCTTTTACACCATCATTAACAACATTTTTTTTAATTTTATTATTAATGTTTTTCTATTATTATTGCTCTCCCACTATTTTAGTATAGCCATATTTATAAAATTTACTTTTTAAATAATTACGCCAAAGGTCGTATCATTGCATAATCGGACGGTCTAAATCGCATGTAAAATCAGACGATCTAAATCACACGCAAAATCATATGGTCTAAATTGCACTGTCTTATTTTTATTAAAAAAAACCATACATACTATTACAGTTGATTTCGGGGCAGGTATTGAGGCAGGTAGGTCAATTTTGGGGTAGGTATTGAGGCATGTATAAATTAAAATGTGGACAGTTCTCGATTCCTGAACAATCTCCACGCCGCCACATAAAATCTTAGCCACTTCAGTTAAACGATTGAGAGGATTAAACACTTGTACCATGCAGAGAAGTCTTCAAACAAGTTACCTATAATTATGGGCATTTGGGAAGTCACTCATCCCAAAGAAAAATATTTTATGAGACAACTTCCTAGTTGCCAATTTTAATCGTAATGGAAATTAAAGAAAGGATTAGGGATTAAAGGGATAGTATTAAAATTGTCAAAGGTGTAAGTTTAGTATTGATTTGTATGTCGTTAACAGAGAGTTATTTATTATAAAGACATTATATGATAGGATTTAATAGTTTCAATCTATGTCTCTAAATTAATGGGTTTCTTTTGATGGGTTTGACGTCATGCTCCTCCCAACAATTACTCATGGTTTTAAAAATATATTTGGTTTGGAGAATTGTAATTATATTTAATTAAATAAAATTTAGTATTAATAATAATTTTAAAACTCTAGAAATAAAAATAGAATCTAAAAATCACTGCCCAAAAATTGTTATCCAAATATACATTTTTTTTAAGCTAGATATAATTTGAAGATTTGTTTATCTCTACATTTTACTTTATAGAAAATTGAAGAATGGAGGCAGACTCGGTGATTAGCTAGGATGAGAAATAATCTCTAACATGGAAAATATCAGGGTTGCGAAAAACAATTTCCATGAAGATAACAAACTTGGAGAGAGAGGATTTGGGCATGTTGTCAACGATCAATTTGATGATGCTCAAAATTGGCCTATCAAGCAATTTTATCTGCTGGCGAGAAGCATTAATTTTTAGACGGGAGAAAAGATGAAAGAAAACATTAACAACAATGTGATGCCAACATAAAGTATCAACACTACAGGGATGAGAGTCATCAGTAAAATGATGGCTCTGGGTGTGGTCGTGTTTTCCTCCCATGTTTTTAGTTGGGTATTTGCACACATTTATGCAGAAGATGTTGTATAAGTGAGATGCACCACACAAATTTCATACATAAAGTACATATCAACAGCGATAATGTATGCACCTGCTTTTTTGCTATTGTTGGCCATTGTGTATGTAGTTGTCATTGATGTGAAATGTCATTGATGGAAAATGGTGTGTAGTTATTATATGAGTCTCCATGAGGTGTCAATCATAGTTAAACATGAAGGTTGATTGGTAGTGTCCTGATTTGGTGAGTTGATGTGATGTTCTAGGGCATAGTTTTAGTAGGCATGGTCATGGTATGTGTACTCCAAAGTTGGTATAATGTCTCCATGAGTTCAAGAAAGGTTGGTATGATGTATAAAAGGTGTCAAAGTATCTTAATGTGGTCTCCATGGTCAGCTCATGAAGAGTCATGGTTGAGTCAGGTCATTTTTGGCCTATTTCAATTTCCTAGTCCTAAAGCATAGTGGATGATATGGTGGCATAAGAGATGGAGCAGGTCAGTCATGTATAAGCATGTTAAAGGTGTCGCAACATGGCATAACATGTGTACGAGGAGTTTTAGGTCATATATTAGTTGTTTAGTGCATGTTCATGGTTCTTGTGGAGCAAGATAGTGAAGAGACAAGGCAAGCTAAGCACATGTAAGTCTTAGTGGTTGGATGAGTTTACAGAGAATATTTGAGCATGGATGAGAGTTGGGTCATGTATAGAAGAGGTAGATCATGGTGCTTTAGGTCAATTTTTAGGTCAGTTTGAAGAGATTTGTCTCAAGATACGATGATTTTGGCAAAATCGAGTTCTAGAGAAGCAAAATCCAACTCGATATGGCATCTTCAGTTATGCTCACCCCACTCACACACCCTATGCATGGGACATTATGGTTTGCAAAATTGGGGGATGATTTTTGCATCGAGTCTAAGAGTCATTTTTCAAAAAGAATGAGGTCTATTTAGATAGTCTCATCTTATATGAATAATCGTTAAGAAGTTAGAGTTGGTCATAAACCCTAGCTGAAACCCTCCTTCTAGAGAAATTTGGAGATAGATGGCTTGGTATGGCCCCCAAATGGACTTGGAAATGCTAATTTGATGCATTTAGGATTTGCAGATAATTCCTGTCAGGGCCCATTTTGGCATGGTGGTTTGGTGTTCCAACTATTCTCAGGAAGTGAGAGGAAAACCCCTAGTTTTTGTGGAGATTTCGCAGTTTCAAAGTTGATATGGAATGCTCCCAGGATGAAAAGTGACATTGTTCCATAATCCTTGGGAGATGTGATAGACAAGACATAAAAAAATTTAAGGTAGGTTGCTATGAGGAAATTTTGAGTTACACGTCCTCCAAAGTTCAGCCCTACCAATTTTGGCCTTAAGGGCTAAAAATGCTAGTCTTTTGGTTTGAAGTGAGTTTGAGTTCATTTACATGATGGTACATTGTTATTTGGTCATAGATGGCATTGTTAGACACATCATACGATGTGTTTAATGCATTTTCTTTTATCAGATGAAGTGGTTTCATGTTGAAACCCTAATGGCCTTAGTTGGCCCCTATTAGGCTCTACTCAAGAAGTAGTGACTAGGAACATGTGTGTTAGATTGAATTTCTCTATATGAGCATATGCTTCTGTAGTGCTTGATGAAGTGTTGGTACTAAGTATTCCCTGATGTGGTCCATGCTTTGGTTGTGCTTGGAAGTGTCCTTAGAGGTGTTTGGAGCTTGATTCCTCAAGACTGGTTCATGAGTCCTTTGAGCCTTAACGACCAGTCCTGGAGATTGGTCTGTTTGGATGCCTTAAGCCTTGAATTGAAGATTATAATTAGTGGATTCAAATAATAAATATCATAATATTTCCATTTATATGTGGCTTGTGAGCTTAAAGTGAGATGATTCTAAGGTGTGAACCAGCTCAATTTTGAAGACCTATGTTTGGGGTCTTGAAGCTAGTTTTAGTAGTATTAGAGGAGTCATTTTGGGGTCTTGTCTCGTGAGTCGAAGGTTATACTAAGTTTTATGAGTTATCTGTCATAATACCTTCCTATTGATGCGTCATTTGTGTTATGGCGATAATTTTGGGTACTCCAAGTTATTCGCTTTTGGAAGACTGATTTTCTAGGTGCTTGAAGATCTAGTAGTGAGATGTTTGCTTCTTGGAGAGATTCATGGTGGAGATGGCAGTTACAAATGTTTTTGAGCATATTGGTGATGTCGATGGAGGATTATTCCATGAGTTTTTTGATGATTATGGAGTCTTGACAAAGTTGTTAGATGACTTTGGATGTTGTCGGTGCATTTGTTAGAGCTTGGAGAAGCTGTGTTTTGAGCTATTTTGAGGAGTCTTGGTGTTTGGTGGAGTTGCCTTGACCCCTGCCGACCTAATTGTGTATTTTGAGTGTGTTTTATATGGATGTTGTTGTGATTTATGACTTTTCATGACTGAAATTATATGGTCATGGCTAACCGATCCATGGTCATTATGGGGTAGTGTCAAGTATAAAATAGCTATTGTGTTTGGTCATTTGTGACTAGTTGTGAAGTCTATGAGAAGGTAAACGAGCTAGAGAAGAAGGAAGAAGAGAACTGTAGAAGGATTCAAGGATAGAGCATGAGGAGAGGTGATGATGAGTTGAGGAAGAATTGAAGGACCAAGATATTCAAGGGCAATTAGACCTAATCATGCCAAGAAGAAGGGAATAATTTAAGTGAGTTAGGAGAGAGAGAGCTTGTTTGATGAGGGTTTGGTGTGTTTAGGAGTTGAATTAGGATCACTATCAATTATGGGAGCAACATATCATCAGTGATGATCCATTTCTAGGTGGTTAAGTTGGTGTTTGATCACCTTAGGGGGTTGTAGCTTCGTCGTAGGATTGGTGTCCTACTAAACTAGGGGTTGGTGCTCCTTATGGGGTTGGTGCCTCAATAAAGAAATCTTGCATGATGTGTAATATTCTTGCAAGTCCTTTGTTATGAGTAATATTAGTAGAGGTTTTAGTGGTTTTTCTTCCCCTTGATGGTTTCCCACTTTATATCTAGTGTTCATGTGTACTCTCTCTTGTTTTTGTTCCTTTGAATGGATGTTGCATATATAATAAGTTCATAATTGGTTATGGATGTTGAATGAATGGTTCACATAGTGAATGGCAAATGAAGTTAAGTTTTTGTAGGATTGATTTACCCCCCTCTCAGTCCATTATGCTTCTAACATCAACACCTACTCCACTCTCCACACCTTGATAATTTTATCTCATGGAGCATAGTTGTAGTCTTCATATAAACTCTTGCGATACCTCCTCGCGCTCGACCTCTTGTTACCACACCAAGACACCATACGATACTTTTAAGACAAGATATTTTGATCCATTGGACCTCCCACTTCGATGTGGGTTTTTCGTAGATATTATTAAAAGAGTTTACAAATGAATGCAAGTTAGAGCTTCCCCTGAATGATTCCTCTATGAAATCCGACAACCAGTTAAAACATAACATGATAAAATAACTTTATTTCCATTGGACATCCTATGCATGCTTCACCAAGGAAGCTTTCTTATATGACTATACCAAAGGAGAACTCATTTTTTTATAGTAGACAAACTTTTATCGATAAGAGGAGGACATAAATGGATATTTGTGAGTGTTCCAAATACTAAAATGAAGGAAGATGTTCCTTTGGCATTGTGGTTCCTATTGATGAACCTCAATCTTCCACATCCTCTCATGAATATTCAAATTAAACTAATGTATGTTGTGAATGAAATTTGATACACCTTCTGATGATTTGTCACACCCCACATTTGATTTATGCTATGATAAATTGTGGATTATTAAATAACTACAAATGTTAGTTGATCAGTATCGATATAATGTTAGATGTACATATATATGTGCATACATACATACATACATATATATCTAGCTATATATTCTATATGTATATACTACTATATATATATATATATATATGTATATGTATATGTCATATGTATATATCTGGAGGGTAGGTCTTATATGTGGGTTAATATATATGTATATATTGTTATTGTGGTGGTGTGTAGGGTATACGTGTATATATATAGTGATCGGGTAGTGGTTATATATATATATCTATTATTCGTGCGGTAGGGGTGCACGGCATATAGGGGGTGACAATACTATGTAGGGGGTGGCGGGGTCCTACATACATATCATATATATATACATATACTGTGGTCTGTATATATTACATATACATATATATATATATATATACATATACTATATATATATAATATACATTATTATATTATACATTCTAATCATTATAATGTATATGAGTATATATACATATATATGTAATGTATATATATATATTTCTATATTTATATATAGGTTATATATATACATCTACAATAGATTAATATATTATATATATGTTATATATATTCTACATATAAACATCTAAATATACATATATATTCATATATAATATCGATCTATATGTATATGTATATGTATATATTTGTATATATATATGTATTGTAATATATAGTCTATTTCTCTCTCTTATCTGTATGTATAATCCATATATATAGATATGTATCTACTGTCATACTCCTCTATATTTCATGTATATGTCTCTCTACTGTGTCTCTCTCTCATATCTCTCAATACATATATATGTACCTGTCCACATGTCCCTGTCTCTCTTTCTTCTCTTCCACCATATCATACGAATATGTATGTAATATAAGGTATATACATACATATATACATCTATATACATCGATATAGATGTATATACATCGATATATATATATAAGAACGTGTACACACATGTGTATAAGTGTATATACTTGACACTAAATTAGTACTCACCGTCTAACGTTTATTGACTTGTTTGATGATCGTAATTTGATGGCCTTGATGTATCTTGTTTGGGTGGTTGGACACCACCATTGTTTGTCACAGTTAATTATTTCATTATTCGTTAATAAATCTAGACAGTTTGCATTACTAGGCAATATTTTTAAAGGATTGAGGTAAATAAGTGTTTATTATCATCTTAGATTGTCATGAGAAGCAATAATTTATTTCCAACATTTTGCTACCGTTAAAAATGGTGTTTTGGGTTGTAAGAAATTGCGATTTTTTGGATGGATATACCAATTTCTTTTAAAATATTTACATGTGCATGAATATGTTCTTTACACAACTCAAATAGAGCTTACAGATAGTCACTTTATGTAGGAAAAATGGTTTGATCTGTTGGTTGTTTAAATAGTTGCAAAAATTGAACACTCTTGTCGTGACATATGAGATACTTGCAAAAGAAGATCATTATGGGTGTTGCATTATTGTTTTTTTAAAGGTATTTACTCGTAAGTTATGGGTTTGTGATTTTGTGGACATATTTACTATTGTAATAGCAATCTGGGTTTAATCTTAACATGACTCATAATACAAATGGGAAATCAATTTGATTAATTGTTAGAAAATAACAACTCATAAACGAGCTAATCTCCTTTCGCCAAAACATTTTGATCTTTGGCTTATTTTTGGGTCCTTGTGGTTAAAAAACGTTTTGCCAAACAAAGTTTGTGTTGAGTATGTGTATTTGACTATTATGTCAAGGGTAATATGCAATTTGGAAGGAATGATTTCTATTGCTCATTTCGAGCTTGTTTGTGTTGAAAATGGATTTTTTGTTTTGTAATATAAAAACTCTCATGGAGCTAATTTTTTCAATATTGTTTGATTGGCAAAGTTTATTCTTCCCTTTCTAGGTTGAAAAGTTGATTTGTGATTGGATATGTCCATCTCTTTAAAAGAATATACTCTATTCGTCACTTAAATAATAAACTTGATTGTTTTAAGTAAATGATTGATTTACTTTTCAGAGTGATAATACTTTGTTAGAATTGGTTAAGATGGACCAATTACATGTTAAACATTGATGTCAAGATCTTCCGGTTAATTTAGGAGATAATGATATTCATCTCAGAATTATAGATTCATTATGAATGATTAATTAATTCATCAATGTGATCAGTACAACGTGGAAACAATATCACAAAAACATTATTATAGCATTGATGTACCTTTATTTAAATAAAGTACATTAATTTCGACATAATGAAAATACATTAGTTTATGTATCGTTTCAATATTTATTAAATGGGTAACTACATGTTGACGTGAATTACTATACTCACGTTATACGATAACCATAAGTTAGCTAGTTAATCAATGAATGATATCATTTGAGTTTAAGAGAAATATACACAATAAGATGATAAACTTTTGAACCTAAAACGATATAACTAGGATGTGGATGGATCGTTACAAAACAAGACATGAATGACTAAACCTATCCTTAGCAACTAATGTTATGTTGTTATATCACGAAAAGAGATACTCATTAAATTAGTAACATGGTAAGTTACTATAATTATCTATCGAAAAAAGGATAATGTGTCTCGACACCTAATATCCTAATAATATGACGTACCTAATATTAACTCAAAAGAACATAATTGTGTGAATGAAGTGTGGGTTATATGACTGACCATCGCCCCATCCGAGTTCTCTATCGAAGGGGGGGACAAGGTTGACATGCCCATCCAAGCTTGGTTGCCCAGTTGGGAAGCTTGAACCCGAGTTCTCTATAGGGGCAAGGTTGGGATGCTCAATGCAAGCTCGACTGACTGGTTGGTGACCCACTTTTCCATTCGATTGAATCCTATATATACTAACTTAAGATGGCTACGGGAAGGGTAGTGAGTACTTAATGACAATTAACATTAAGTGGTCACTATCTTTCCCATAGGGATCCTAAGATGGGACTGATAGCGTACTCTCGAATTGAGTGGTGAGTCCTAGATCCTACTTCTTTGAAATAGAAAATAAAACTTCATAAACAATGAAATTGAGATCTAGATAGCTATGTAGAGATGGTTGTACAGTGATGGAGACAAGTTTCATTGACTTATGTGTGGTAATGAAATTAAGCTGGCATTGCTCGCTTAAAAACTTGGCCAAGTTGTGTAGCTAGCTAATTACATAGTCTGATCACCATATTCCTATTCCATAGTGTCAGATTCTAGATGGATTTCAACATGTTTGTTCTCCAAGCTGACACATAGGAGTTGCACTCAGTTCTCAAAACTTGTTATAAAGGTTTAACCAAAAGTATACGAGATATACTTAGTCGGTTAGAGTGATGATTAGGGGGATCAGGTAGATCTAATGGACCCTTATAATTGCACATGGTAATCACTATTATTAGATGGATTGTAAACATTATATTATGTTGGATTTAATTACTACGTGTTGAAAATCATCGAAGACATTAATTGTGATTTAAGGGTTTGCTTGAAAAAAAATTCCTTTATTTCGATGAAGTATAACATGGGTGTTACATGATTTTTCTTCTTGGAAATATATAGGAAATGTTATATTTCACTTTTAATATAAAAATGTTCCTACCTATGTCAATGGTGGTTATCGATAGTATTTGGGCACATTTTTCCTACCACGTGGATGTTGTCATCCATTTGCGACAGGTGTCTCTTATGGGGGTAGTTTGGAAGATTTTTTTTAATTACATATACTGGCCACAAAATCTTCATTATCCTAAGTCGAGGCACGCAAGTGACAATTATGATTAAATCGAGGTTTTGTCAGAAATTATCATTCACTTACTTTCAATTCCATTCATTATGGTCTTCACAAACCTCAAGAGACCACATATTTAGATGGCATAGCTCAAATGTTTAAGGTAATTTTCCTTCATCCTTTCACTTAATAAAATAGTTTAATTAATTTATCATCAATGCTGAATTTTTTAATCTATTTTCTTTTAAGAAAAGAGTATTGATCTGATTTTTGTATTTTTTAAGATCAAGATGATAAAGTGGAGCTTAGATAATAAATATTATGAGGGTAGGAACACTTTGATTCATGGAGCATGTGTGAAACATGCATATAGTTGATTCCCACCTTTTTCTTTTCATCTTTTCATTCATGTCTTCGACTTATCTAACAAATTAAATTCCATCCAATCGAAAATCTTAACCCGTAAATAAAAAAATAAAAAAATAACAAACCCCATCTCATAGTCTTCTATTTCTTTCAATTGTGTAAATCCAGTTGTTGGTGCCCCTGAACTAACGTAAAAGTTAATGGTGGTGAATGAATGACCCCTTTATATAGTTAAAATATATGTGCTACAACGTTATTTTTAAGCTCAAAACTACTTTTTATTAAGTTGACTCATGTTGCTCGATACTTGTTTCATCATATCCACGCACCTCCCCTAAAACATTCTCTCATTTTCTTCTCAATATGAAAAACATTTTGATCAACCCTTCTACAAATATGTCAAATTAACTTCCTCGATTTGTCATCTTTCAAAAAAACTAAATAAAAAGAACTAAATCGATCCATCAAAATTAGAATTTTAACAAGGGTCATGATTCTCCCTATGTTGCAAACAAGTTGCCCTTTGTGAAAAAACTATGCAAAAAAATTAGATTGTACCAGCAAACACCAACACTTATATACACACACAAAAATATAGGTTTGCAATGAATTATCCACAAACAACACTACACAATATTGTTGTTAAAATTGTAATGTTAACAAGTAAGTATGTTGATAGTTGTTTGTCCAAATTACGAACAAATTAACGACCTACACACCTCACCCCATTTCTATTTCAAATGATTGACAAAAATAACACATAAACATTGCTCATGTCCTTAGTTGTAAGAAAAAAGAGTTTCGTAAAATGGTTCCCCCCTAATACTTTCTCCTCCCTTATCCCGTTCTTCATCGCTCCTCTTCCTCCTCCATTGTTTCAATTCCTCGAGTTTTACTTCTTCTACACATCCCTTCAACATATCCACCACACATTTCGTGTGCAATTGCTAATATATATATTCATGAGTTCTAATAAAATATATACAAAACCGAGGCGACTCTTGGCCGAGAGGAACCCGTGAGATCTCGTGAGAGAGCGAGAGAGGGACAAGTTTTGTCATTGTTTTTGTGGATGGGCCCACATGACTCGATCTCTACCCATTTTTAATATTTGTTTGTTAGCATGTAGTTATCGTTGGGGGCCGGGCGAGGGGGAAGGGGAAGGAATGTCTATGTCTATGTCTATGCAGCGCCTTCATGTTTTATTATTGACATTGTCTTTTGTATGTCCGTTATAAGCATAGCACTCGTTTTCAATGCATGGGAATTGCATGAAAATTGAAAATTGCAATAATAGGCACACCTACCAACGTCCCCATCATATATGCAAAAATCATAACAAAGTGTGTGCGTGTCGTAAACATATAAAAAATCATAACTAGTTAATTCTAAGGATCTTCGTTGGAATATAAAATGCGAATTAAGACCATATCATTTGGAACTATGGTTGACCTCTCTAATAATAAAGTAGAAAGGGTACAATTCGTTAATTATTCGACTGTGATCATGCCCTTACCCTCTACATATTTATTCTTTAATTATTCTGTCATGCTCATTTGCATGCATATCAAAGTTCGCTCACAAGACTCGTGTGAGAATGATTGTCGCCACGCACCCATTACTCTCTCCTTTTTCTTTTCGAGGCAAGTTTTGTATTTATAAGGGTCGTTGTCACATTTTTTTTAACCGTAAATTGTTTACATGTATTACGTTGTCTTTTGATAGCTAGCATTTAATAACATCATTTTTAATTACAAATGCACGATTTTGAGCTTCTAATAACATTCTTAGAAGTGGGGCGCAAGGGTGTGGCCTCATGGTGGGCCCTGAGTGTCAGCGAGTCAGCCACCCAAGTTCTAATCTCCCAGGGCCCAGGGGACCGGTTACCCTTGCATTTACACAGCGAGTGCATTACTGTGCAATGAAGTGTGCCAGGTCGTCGGGTCATTAACTCTTGTAGTATTAAAAAAAAACATTCTTAGAAGTGACACAAACCTCATCCAAGAATTTAGCATTTGATCAATGTTAATTACACCAATAAGCATTTCTTATAGGAGGAAGACTTCTGAGCTCTGACATGCATAAAAAAAATCAACGAGTGAGAAGGTTGTTTGCGATAAAGTATAGACTCATACGTTTAAATATGAGCCATCCACGTGGCTATAAAACTTGGCTATCAAAAAGGCATGGATAGAACAATTTTAGTTTATACTTGCTACTCTATGTGGTACATGTGGTTCTACACGTCGCCCCAAAGGATGCTTCACACCAAGACTTGCAATTTGACTGCCTCAACTAACAAATCTCCCACCACGTCTCATAAACCTCAGAAGCTCAAAACCTCCAGGCCAAAAGAAACCCCATGGGTTGAAACACATGATAGAAGATCCACTCTGCAATACCCCTGAAGAGAACAAACTTATGATACATAGAGGTTTATACAATGAACAAATAACACCCTGATGCAAACATAGAAATGACAGACACTATGCAAAGACATCCAACAAACATCATTCGTAGTGGTTGCTCAATAAATTCATATTTCACCACAACGTTTGCCATAAATATACTCGTAACCAATAACAATAGTGCAACCATTTTAATCTACCAATTGAGAAAGGAACAAATGATAATTAGTACTTTATTTTTTGTAGTACATGATAATCAGTTGTTTATCATTTGATCTTTGATCAAATCACTAAATTGAAATTAATATTCTTAACCATTCAAAGATTTTTTTAAACAAATCCATTTTGTGTATACTCTACTATCATGGCGTTGCATGTGCTCACATTGCTTTTGAGGCAATTGGCCAAACATACCCTATTTTGGCACGAGTTGGGAGGAAGGTGGCCAATGTTGTGGAGCGGAGCTTTACACCTGTAAATTACATTTGCTTGAAAGATTGAACAATCATTTCATCATGTGCAACCCACATAGCCTCTCGGCCTGTTTTCCCAAACCAACCACATGCTCATCATCATTCCATCTCTCCTCCCCATTTTTTTAAATATTATTTTTATTTCATCACCGTTATCAATTTTCTTTTGTTTTATTTTTTATTTTCAATTATTATTATTGTTGTTGTTGTTGTTATGTCTATCTGCATCTTACTATGGAGGAGACCCACTTGCATCTAACACATTCAAGTGAATGAGAACCATTGATGATAGTGTCACAATGTACATTTTCATCACGTTTGTTGAAAAATAACCACCACCCGTCCTACATAAAACCTATTTTGCTAAAGTTTTTCTCGCCTTCAACTATTGGATGTGTGTCACTGGCTGTACGAATTGGACATATGTAAACATAAATGTTTTACATATTTTGTACCATGTTCCTCCCATCTATCATCCACATCATACACCTCAGTTGCATGCAAGGCATTTTTGTTGTTGTCGTGACATCTAGTGATGTGGACGTGTCAGTCTAAAGAAGAAACAAAGTAGGTGAAGGAGCAAACTATGGGCATGTCGGCCACTTTTTATCATCTTCCAAACAAGAAATCGTACACAAAGACATAACTCAATGCATCCCAGTGTGATGGATCTCATCCTACAATCATTTTTTTACTTTCACCGGGTGGTATAAATTTTGACTTAGGCATTACATGATACACTTTGATGGTTTTATTAGGAAAGCTCCCTCCTTGTAAATCGAAGAGCAATTTACACTAAATAACATAAGAAATCATATGGAGTCATAGTCTAAAGTTGGTGTTAAGGTTCCCAGGCATGCACTTTCGCATATCTTGTAGGTAGGCCAAATCCCGTACTGCAATTTATAATGCTTACTATGTTCCAATATATATGGTGTAAAATGCATTAATGATATTTTAAGTTATCCAATTTACAATCACATCCGATGATCAACGATGCTCCACATGAAGTAAACATATTGAATGCTTGTTTTTAGCAAGTGGCACGTATGACACTTTCCTGATCAAGGTAGAGGAGATCAAACTCAAATTCCCATCACAAAAAGGTCTCGCTTCCCTACTCCTTCGTTTCTGCCCCCGACGTTGAAGTCTTGCTAGTACAAGAACTGCCTTACCCAAATTTATTTTTACGTCCGTTAACAAGTTGTCGTGGGAAGGAATCATATGTCATGCCCTCCAACTTATATTTTATTTATCGTTGTCTTTTGGTTTACCTTTCTTGCTTACATTCATAATATGCAAAACAAACACAATTGTAGTGTTCCCTTAAATTTGAAATATTCGGCGATGGTGGCAAAGAGCATTATTTTAATAATCGACGATGAAATTGTCAGGGTTTTTAGGTTTGTGGTTCAGTATAAATTCCACGCAGGTCAGATGTGTCACTGTAATTTTGCCTCATATTATGCTAACATGGATGTCGAGAAAGCATAATTTGTGCCTCTCGCTCCAACAAGATTGCAGTGACATAGGGTTTTGTATGGGGGGTGAAGGAGTTATTGCAGATGCATCCTCTACCTATGGCACCAACATAGCTGATGGAATGTTTTTGACCTCTCCACCTTTCACCTTTGGGTGTTGCACCATTTCTACTAACTTCCCCATTACATGCAAAAATGTTTAGTCATGATTATATGGACATGCGATAATGAAGGAGTCAAATATATGTAGATAATCAAGAATCATGTATAGTGGATGACCAAGGATTGTAGAAGGTTGACAGTGCATGTTAGATAAGATTGAAAAGAGTATAATAATATCCAAAAAGATCACATAAGATTATTTAGGGAATATTTTAGGTCATGTGACGGTTATAAATAGGATAAGGTTTTTTATTTGCAGAATGGACATGTTTGCATTTTTGTCGATAACTTTCAAATCAGGCATCCATTACACCTCTAACCAAGTTAGGAACGTCTTGAGGAAACCTTTCTAGAGTGATCAATTTTGAAGGAGACAGTGGAGTATTTAACAAAGTTGAAATTGCAGAAGGTTAGTTGTTGCACATCATTTTTGGGAATCAAAATGGTTGGAGATGCTTCATTTTGATCCTCCTTCACCCATGGATGCTTCTAGAAGAAGAATATGCCTCTCCTGCCCCCACCAAATGAAGAATGGATGATCAGAGCATCAAGGGTCAGACACTTGGCAATTTCACATGCATTCATCCTCCCGATTGTATGATTTTCCATTAATTTGCTCACTAAGCATGCAGATCACCAATTAACATGCTTTTAGTCCTCAAATTAACATCTATGGGATATTTTTGTATGATTAAGACAACATTGTATATAAAAGTGAAGGTTTCTCTTCATTGGGGTCCTAGTTGGAATTTTTGAGGGTTTTGCTTCAGAAGTGCATGTTTTTTGTGGAGCAGCTTTACAGATAATTGGTGAATTGCGATTGTCATTTGCAGGTTTATGCTAAGGTGGTTACTGTTGTATAGCCATTAACAAGCTTTGAGACTCATTCTTACATGTTTCCCTTGCCTCCTTGACAAATGGACACACAAAACCCTTCCACCATGTAAAACTTTGATGTTCCTTCTTGTAAACAAATTTGAAATAAATAAATTTCCATTCTCCTTTGTAATTTTGTATTGATCATGCCAAATAACAACATAGAAGTATTTTGTAATCGATTGTTTGATTAGGCATTGAGGGTTTGTTATGTTGTAGTATTACCTTGCCTCATTGGCTTCAATTATAAATCTCCTTTCTACAATTTCTGAAAATGCATATCTATTTTCCTTAGGGTGTCCTTTGGTGTTGGAAATTTGGTGTGATGAGTGCACGCGACTTCATTCGAAGGTGTTTTTTCTAGGGTGTAAAGAGTTATTTTGCATTATTTACCTTACTTGGGTGTTCACAAGGGTAAATAACCTTTGGAGGGTGCTTTTCCTTTGATTCCACGTTTAAATGCATGAAAAATTGTCAAGACAAAGTGGTTAATGCAGCTACTTCCTCTCACTAGTCCCCTTTCCCCCCATTTCCATCCCCTTTTATCTCATTTACACTACCAATTGCCCTACCCCTAGATATTTCATTATTTATTGTAAATTCAACATGATACTTGCCTCAAACTCAACATCATGTCCATATTTTGAGTGATTTTTCCCTAATTTGTGAAGTTTGGCATCTTAAGTATCATTTCACTCCAAGTTGTCATTAGAATCCTTCAAAAGGATGCTTGTGAACTCCATATCTTTGGTGGTACATGTCTAATGAATTAAGTGTTTATAATGATTGTGTGACCATTATTTTGATTGATCACTGCATTTTGTGGTTGCATTTGATCTCAGATTGAGACTCCAAAAAGTTTGAGGGTTCAAAACATGGTATCCCCTCCCCCTTTTCAAGCAACCCCTTAGGTCCTCTCACCTTGGTTCAGGTAGAGCCATAAAGTAGCAGGTGAACAACCACACAGTTAGTTAGGTGCCCCCTTATCATTTCCATAGACTAGGTCATGCAAAGAATATGGATCCATCCTCGGCAACAAAAAAAAAATTAACAAATCCATCATTCTTCCTTGCCCCTTATTTCATGCACTTTTCTCTTCAAGTCAATGCGAGGTGTTAGATCGAGAACCAACACCCTTACTAGTGCCAGGGAGTTGAAGTATGATTTATCAATTCCTAGGGGTTGAGTATGTATACCCACTTTGATTTGTTTAGGGTTTAACAGGGGTTTATCAAGTCATCATCTGCATGTTGTTTCTGGAGTGCGATTCAATATATTTTTGGGTCGATCTATCATGTCTAGAGTGTAATCTCTAGCGTTGACTCCATTTTGAGTTCTAGGTTTGACCAGTGTTATATTATTTTCTATATTTTGTTGGTGACTCCACATTTACAAATTTGGAAGGATTGAGATCATCATTCAGATCAAATCTCACTAAAGAACTATTTCTTGAGTTGGGTATATTGTATATGAAATGGAGACAAGTTTGGAAACTAGTTGTTGATCATAATTCATAGGGTAAGAGCATAAAAATATATGATCTAACTAGTTCTCCTTTGATAAAAGAATATTTGATCTCTCTTGAAAGGTTTGAACCTAGTATCCCGATTTTTTAACTCCATAGTTTGTTTGAACATGCTTATAGACCCAGAATTGTTGAAGGTGCTCATATAAGAAATTTACAAAATGTTATCCCTCATCCTCTATTTCATAGACCATCTGTTCAAAACCTTGTTGATCCTCTTGTTGAAAATATAGTTGAGCATAACATGGATCATCCACCTCCACATGCCCCTTTCAGAGTTCAAGCATTCAAACCTATCAATTTTAGGGACATGCCTGGATATCCAGACGAGGTGCCTAATGAAATCATGAATAAGGTTCCTAAATTTCAAGGAAATAATTTTATTAGTGGTGATCAACATCTTAAGTTTTTCCAAAATATTATTGATGATTATGAAGTAGAACATGAAGATGTTTTCCTAAAGCTATTTGTACACACATTAGAAGAGGATGCAAGGGAATGGTTTAATTCCTTACCTCATGGTTCAATTGATTATTGGGATGAAATGATGCATGCCTTTAGAATTCAATATGGTGATATGAATGACCCTAGGTTCCTCTTATCTGAATTTGAAAACATAAACAAAAATCCCAACGAATGTGTATTAGATTTCAACACAAGGTTTAATAAGACCTTGATGAGATTACCAACTAATTCGAGACCAAGTGATGAATCATGTTTGATCAAATATTTTGACGCATTTGATAAAAAAGTAGCTTATTATTTGAGAGATAAGAACCCCATGAACTTAAGACAACAATTGTCCATAGCAATTCAAATTGAAAACAATATAAAAGCTGCTGGTAAGCCACCAAAAAGGACGGGGTTAAACTTGTTAATCCTAAAAAAACATCAAGCAAGCAAGTCAAATGATTTAGAAGAAGTGGTTAAGACCTTGGTAGGGGTAGTTAAAAAATCTCCTACAAGCTAACAAGAGTTGAGAAATGGTTGTTATACGCACCCAAAATTACATGTGCTACATTGTCGGAGAATGATTACAAAAGTCCCCAATGATGATTTAGGTCCTTTCAAGAAGGTGTTTGAGCTCCAAAACCCATTCACATTGTATATTTGTAGCCTAAAAATCCTTACTTAGCTTTCCCGCATCTTTTTCCAGCTTCTTGCTTCTTTCTATGCATGTTCTGGCCTTTAGTGCCAGGACTGCCGCCCTGCCTGGATAGCGGTTCTCAAACTGCCGCCCAGGCGGGTGGCCATCCTATAACCACCGCCCTACACAGGGCGATGGTCTTGACCTATTTTTTGAGATTCCGTCATGCATGCTTTAACATGGGACGATTCACTTAACTTCACTTTTAGTATGTGTCCGTGAGCCAAATTGTCTAAAAATAGTTTTGGCTGCTTAGTTCTCCTTCCCTCTTCTATTTTTGCATGTGATTTAATTAGTTAGAATTGCCTCTTCTTGCCTTGTGCATGAAAGCACATCCCAACCCCAATTCTTATATGTTCCATGCTTGTGTTCAAGAAAAAGACCTGAGATTTTTTGTGTATCTTGCATTGTATTGTTGCCACAATCTTGCTAGAAATTACATAGCCAAGCTCAGATCTCTTGTGTTATCTCTCTTCTACTTGCATTGCATCCAAACTACCTTCAAGTTGCCATTGCTCAAACGCCATCCTCCTACCGCTGTTCTTGTATTCCCAATCCCTTAGACTCATATGAACACTCGGAGAAAGAAAGGAACAAACTGAGGGGATAGATACAGATATAACCAAATTTTCCAAATCTCTTGCTTATCCAGGTTGGAATTGTGTGTTTGTTTGATTTATTTGTTAAAATTTCAATTTCAAATCACTAGTTTTAATTGCATATCAAATAGAGTAGCAAAATTGTTCATTTCAATTGATTGGGCAATTACAAGTAGATCAAATCGTTAGGAAGTTTTCTCCCTGACATTACCGGGGAAGTTATGGGGAACAATAGCTCTTTCAGGGTCATGATTTGTTCTTCACCTATGAGGTAGGGTTTGGAGGGTTTTGATTAGATTAGGTTTTTTTTTAGATTAGATTCATATATTTGCACAAGTAACCAGCTACATCCAACTGATTACTTGTCTTTAGTTTATTTATTAGATTAGAACACATTGCTTAAAAATTAGAAAAGATCAAAAACATTTACTTTGATAGATTATTTTGCTTTATTTGTTTTGCTCTGATATAATGTGAAAATGCCAAAAACATAGATTAGATTTCCTTTAATAGTTAGTTTTCTTATTAAAATCATTTCATTTCATTCTGTATGACCATCAAGGGTCCATAATAAAAAAATACGTACAATTGTGATCCCTTGGTCCCACAACCCAACGGGCTGGAATTGATAACTGACATTGATACAAGTTTATGTTTGATAGTCTTACACACACCTACAACATTTGTTGAGAAAATAGAACAACTAAATATGATAAACATCACTGCTAATCAAGCCTACGATTATTGGACTGCTCCTGGCAACATGGTTTGATTACATGCATGACCATACAAGGGCCATAACCTCCACGAGTATTTGGTTATGATCCTCAGGTCCCACAACCCAATGGGCCTGTTGACCAGTTAGAAATTGACACTAGTTTGTATACATTAGTATTTAGATCTTCACCACTTCCACCAGACATTATTGCATAACTTTCCTTATTGAAAATAGCAGCTGATCAGACTAAGACTTTTTGGACTAGACTAGAACATTGCCCATAATCCATGTGGCTCCACTATGTCTCTTGTTCTCACTTCCATGACCTTATCTGGATATCCATACGAGGCACCCGCAGGTCACTTTCCTCGTGTTCAACAACTAATAAACAGAATCTTGACGGAGCTTGATATCGATTGGAGTCTGCAAGCACCTATTATATCAGACTGAGCCATCACATCGCTTTAGGTTAAGAGAGCATTCTTTGCCTTAGACTCGCATATCTCGATATTGCATGTTGAAGACATTATATTTCCCAACTAGCTTGATCGCCATCACCACACTCACATTCACTTCCATTCTACATCGGCTGTCTTAGCACGACCTCAAGAGGTTGAGTGCGAATAAGGTCACGTGTTGATTTTCTATCATACAGTTGTCTTTAGGCCCTCAAGTTCAAAACCAGAATCAAAATCAAATTAGATTTAGAGGATATCATAGAGAAGATGATAGAGGAAAGAGACCTATGGGTTAAAATGATAAGAAACATCCACCTAGAGATAATAAATCAGTTCTTGATCCATTGGGTGTAAGAATCACAACTGTTGAAGAAGAACACATCATTGATTGGTGTGATAAATGATTATTACTTCATGTTCCTTGTGAACAATCTTCCTTAGATGAAGATGCTTCTAGATCAGACTTTTATGATACATGTGTGCTCGATCATCAAGTAAACTTTGAACAAGGTGTAACCTCTATCAATATTTTATGTGCTAGAAATTCTGATGATTTTTGGGAAAGTCTGAACAAGAGATGTTGTCTTCCTCTTGAAGTTGATATGGATCAGTCCTTTAAATTTCCCAATCATCATTTTGAGTACCTAAGAGCTCTAATGATCAATAAATATGATGGAGAAGTCCCTTCTAAAGAGGATAGGGAATTGTTGATTAATGCAGTTATTTTTTAGAAGTATAATTCGAGAAGTAGGCAAGTGAAAACCCCTACCCAAACCTCAAAGACTAAAATACCTATTCTGACCAATGTTTGTGTTATCCCAAATTCACACCCCTTGAAAATTTAGATAACTTATAAAAAATGGACTTCACTATTTTGTAGGCTTTCAAAGTGAGATGTTTATGGCTATTGGTCGTTAGGCATTATTCGGCGACCTATTTTGGAAGCTGTTAGCCGTTAGGCATTACTAGCCAGCCTACTTTGGAGGCTAGTAGCCACTAGGCATATTTTTTTGACCTATTTTAGAGGCTAATGGCCACTAGGCATAATTTTTTGACCTATTGCGGAGGCTAGCGTCCGCTAGGCATAATTTGATGACCTATTTTGGAGCTAGCAGCTGCTAGGCATCATTAACCAACTCATAACTCTATTTTGGACTTTGGTGGAGTCTATATTTTTTTGAGTTTTTGGGCCCTCCATACATCGGAACATGTTAGGCTTAATGCATGTCATATGTCACATGTTCCTGATTTTCCCTTGTTTCGGGTTTCTCAACATGCAAAACATCAGGTCAATTCCACCCTTATGTTTTGGGTTTTACATAGTGTTCAATAAGGCAAGGTTTTATATGGTCTTATTCATTATGTTAGGTTTCCGAGGATTTTTGGCATGGTCGTGAACCCAACAAAGGAAAGATCTGACAGTTCAACCACCTGCATTTAATGAAGTATTGGCAACATACTCTGCGACCTGCAAAATATAACAGAGTGTAATAAAAGCCATGTCAGGTGCCCACACCTTCCTGCAAACATCAATGACATTTGGTCCTTGGTGGTTGAATTCATATTTTGGTGCGTATCTCTCCTTCTCTTTTCTCCTTCTCCTTCTCTATAAATATGGGACTTTTGCATTCTAAAAGGGATCCCTCTTTGTTGTAACGACACCATGTCAAAATGGTGGCCGATTTTTCATGAGTTTCAGACCTCTAATTTGGTCTCTGCAATGTATTCTCACTTTTTACAATGAATGTAATGGTTAGTGCATACCTTCAAGCAATAAAATTGGTCTTTATGTCGCGTCTGTCTACCCTTTTCTCATATTTATTGTGTATTTCCTCTTTGTTTACTTTTTTGGCATGTTGTGTGTATTTCCTACTTATAGGTTTCATTTTTCTATGTTGTTAATGTGTGAGAGAGATGAATCTACATGGTTATGGTCTATAGTACTCTTGTTTGTCCTCTCTCCCACGTTTTCTCTCTTTGCTTCCCCTTATGAAGAGTGATCAACCCTTATCTTGGTGTTATCACTTCTATTAGCATAGGATTTCCCTTTCATGCATCTCCTTCTAACCCTTGTCCCTTGGAATGTGTATATTAGGATTAATTAGCTACATTTCCTTATGTAGGAGTCGTTTTAACATTATGAATAGGTAGAGGAACCAACCTTCTTTGGAGGTTGATCTCACTTTTGCAACACCCACATTGTAGAGATCATCCCTTGTTACCTCAAAATTCTTGATGCTTCATGATCATATCCAGGTTGCAATTTTAAGCTCCAACAATTTTAGCATGCCCGGTGGGACAAGTTTGAAGAGCTTTACAAATTTATTTCACCAAGTTTGATGTGTTATTAGTGTAGACACTAAATCACGCACTTGAGGTACATTTCTAGGTCTTAACTACATACTACTATTCATATGACTCCTAAGCGAGAAAACTAGTAATTGACATCTATCTTTGGCCTCTTTTGTCTTTTTACTTTCCTTTTTGGTCTTACACACCCCACCAGCCAGTTTGATCTTCATTGCTTTATCTTTATTGACTCTGGACACCATCTCCTAGCCAGTACGCTAGCACCCAGGTGCCCTCGTCCCCTCTGGGTTCCCCAACCTCCTTGTATCTTACTCACCCCATTTGGTCCTCTTTTATTTTTTGGGCATCTTGTCTTCTTATGGGGTGGACTTTTAGTTGTCAATTACAAAATTCAAACAAGGGAATCATAAAAATACAAAGCTATGTGACCATAATAAAGGATCAAGCTCTAAACATCTACTATCACCACCTAAGGTCGCATCCAAAGGAATTCTAAGGGCATCAAAACATCCATATATCTATCATTCAAGGGACAAGGGACTGCATTTTTATACATACACTCCATAGGAGGCGAAGTTCATTTTAACATCCACAGATCTATCTACATTGCTACATCTAGCTATTTCTCACTATCAAGTGCATCTTGCACAAGAGCTTCCTATGGCACAATTCTACACACACACACACACATAAATACATGGAGTCTGAGATGTAGTGCAGTGCTCAATCATAAGTTTACTCTGTCGGGTGACCGCTAAGGTCAGTATGACTCCCCATTTACATCTTTTTATTTTAGGATTTCATGTGTTTTAGGGTTTTGCAGGAGATCATTTTTTTGCAGGTTATAGGAAAATTTTGTGGACATAGTGCGACACACAAGCAATCAACAACAAAGGTTAGCAACATTGGTGTGACACAAGAAGAATCATTTTTGACCATTTTCGCAGTCACAAGTGTCTAACAAAGGTTTGCAGTGCTTAGGCACCCCTGACCAAGCCTAGGTGCTCTGGTCCAACTTATTTTGATAGTTCCACAATTTTTCTGTGCGGTTGTGATAATTTTCTCTTGTTCATTAGTTTTCCTATCCAACATACTTTGAGATCAATTGCGAAATCAGCCAAGTCTCTTATTCCTCGTCTTACACTTAGGGTTTTAGTATCATTTTTCTTATTGCTCGCGTCAAATCTGTTCTTTATTATTTTATTTATCACATGTGACTCTGTAATTAGGGTTTTATAAATTCAATATTTGTTAAATTGTTTGGTGATCCCATCGCTTAATTTCAACCTTCTTTCTGGGGTTTTCTTTTTATGCTCGTCACCCATAATGGTTGTTTTGGGTCTTTTGAGCATATAAATATTCCTGGACATCTACCCGTAGGGTTTCTAAATCCATGGCTGAAAATGATAACACATTTGCTAACTCTCAAAATGTTCCTCTCGAAAACATCAAAACATATGATAGTGAGCAATCATATGATGAAGACACCAATGTTGATCAAGAGAAATTAGATAATCTTACCAATTTTTGTTAAGCTTTGCATGATAATCCTACGCATCTTCTGCATATTCTCCATGCTTTAATGACTGCTAAAAAATCTCGAGATACTGCTTCTACACCCCTTGTCGGTTCTTCCTTGGCTACCATGACCTCCACCCAACCCCTTCATATTCCTACTTCCATTCCCACTACTACCGCTCATATCATTTAACCTACAGCTTCCATTACATAACCCAAATCTTCTTCAAACACTCCTCATTTAACTTCTTTATATCAAGATTTACAAACTCAAATTTGTCAGCTTCAAATGGCTACTTCCCATGCATCTCCATCTCTTAATTCCATATTACTACTTCATACTCCTTTCACATCCACCATTTCCACTTATGCACTTCCTCCAAACTTCGTCACTCCGAAGATGCCTACCTTCAATGGCCATGGTGATCCTCAAGAGCATCTCCGAGCATTTCATGTAACATGTCTAGATTATATGAATGATCACACTGTATTAGTAAAGATCTTTCCTAGAAGTCTTCAAGATTATGCAATGTGTTAGTTCTATGATAGACTTGTCCATTCGGTAACATAATTTACACATTTGGCCGATGCTTTTCTCACTCATTTTTTAATCAATATTGGTTCTAATACATCCTATTATCAACTTGCGCAAATTAAATAAGGATCTAATGCGCATATAATGGATTATGTCTTACAATATAAGAACAACTCAGCTAAGATGTCTAGTGTACTGACGAACTTCAAATTGCAAGATCTATTTGTCTAAAGTCTCTTGCCGCCTCTATAGGATAACATCATATTTGAGACCTCTCCATCATTTTATCATCTATGTCATACTCTTAAGCTACGTGAACAAACTACTATCTATGGGAAAGCTTAAATATCACGATCAAGCTTCATCTTCTACTCGATTTCAAAGAAATAAACTTTCAAGCCATCTACTAAGCCTATTAAAGCAAAATCTACTATTAACGTTGTCTTTACTCCTGAAAAGATTCAATGGAAACCTCCAAAGAATACATTCACAAAGTTGCCTTGTGCTCCGCATAAACTATTGCTGTAACTTGTTAAGAGCAATATTATTATGCTTTTACCTCCACTTAATCTAGATCCATCTCACCATAAAGGACGCAACTATAACGAAAATTACAGATGTGACTATCATCAATGCGTTGGGACATTCTACCGATTGATGTTTCAAACTCAGGCATCTAATTCAAGATCTTATTGACAACAATGTAATTGAGATTCCTGAGCCTTTGGCATCTATGACAGTCAATGACAACAAAAAACTCAAAATTTTCAATGATCCATTACCTGAGCATGAAAAGAAAGGTTTATTCTTCATTCTAATCATACATATTGTGCAAGTGCCTCCTCCCTTCATCGAGGGCTCTTGATTTTCTAGTTGCTCATGTTGATGCATCTCCACCATTCATTGCATTTTAGGATCACAACTATCATGGTACATTCTCTTCTGACACATTACATATCAATGCTTCTATCAGGCCTCATGTTATCAATAATACAATGATTGATCCATTGATTCATATGGGTGTATGCTCTATTGCACTTCTTATTGCTATCAACTATTTGCTTTCGCATATTTCATACCTAGTTCCTAAATCTTACAATTATGTCAAGCTTCTAGTTATAGCTGGTCCTCTTACCATGTTTGTGCCATTCCTTGTGGCACCTTCAATCAAAGGTTGTGAAATGCTCTTAGGGTCTTCCTGGCTACTGTGCTACTCAAGATATAATTTCTCTGAATCATTTGTGTCTAAAGTTCATTCACAAAAAGCAAGTTATCACCATCAAGGGTGTTCTTCCATGCACACTATGGCCTAAGTCTCATCTTGAGGTTATTATTACAATCGCTAGAGCATCTAGGTCTCTTGGACCTCTCAAATCTAAGGCACAATCTACTCCTAGCTTTCCTATTCATAATAAACCCACTCGGTCTCATCGGTCCACTAGTTTATCTCATCAACCTAGGTCCACTACTAGAACGACTCCATTCCATAGGTGCACATCACTTCCTCGGTCTCCTTCACATATGTTCTCATCACCTCTTCATTCTCCTTCACATAGGTTCTCATTTCCTTCTAGATCTCATGCACATAGGTCTCATTCACTAATACATCATCCATCTCCTACATCACCGATCTCAGAGCATGGTCACATTCCTTTATATCCACAAGCATTGGGTGGAGGACCCTTTCCCTTCACTTTTGTTAGATAACTTCTTCATCATTGTACACTTGGGGGTATCATGCTTACTCTCTCCCCCCCTTCTAGCACTACTAGGTGTCTCACATTTCTACTAGTTCTTATTATGCTTCACATATAATCTTTATCATTCATCATGCACACATTGATACACACAACTTGTATCATCATTACCCTATGACGTACTCTTGTGCTGCGGTTCACACTTGATTGTTGAGGGCATACTACATACATGAACCTCACACACTACACATTTCTACTCGACACATTCACGACACAGTCTTTCGATGCATACACATTGTCTCACACATCACATTACCCTATGATGCACTCTAGTTCCACGATTCATACTTGACTGTTGAAGGGTCTAAATTTGAAATGAACCTCACCACATTCACACTCTTTACGCTCTATGCTTCATTGATCTATCTATCTAGTGCACAATTCAAACCATTTCCTGATGACGCACTCTTGTTCTATGGTTCATTCTTGACTATTGAGGGGGAATTTATAAATGAACCTCATCTCACTCATACATACACATCCATGCTCAGGGGGCATGCTGCTCCTATCACATTCACATTGCATACCATTCCACCTCACTCATCCACTACATACTACATATCTTCGTTGAACATTATTCTTTCTTACTTATAATCATATGTACACTTTTCTTACTATGCTAGTAAAATACTTTGTATGTCATTATATTTTCTATATACACATGCGCGTTCACTTGTTCTCTAGTTTTGAATGCAAACTTTACACAGATATTTACATGTAACATAGATGCTTGGCATTGTACCTCTTACCAATCCCATTGAGGCTCCTGGGGGCATCTACTTTCGTACACACTACATGTGTTATTATTTCATTTTATACTACTTCTTATTCTTCCTAGCACACTACTCTATCGATATATACACAGTCTTGACATAATTTTTATCTTTCTAACATGTTAACGGGTGCTTCATGTGCAACAATTTCTTTTTAGGGACTATTTTCCACCATGGTTGTCTGATACTTTACTTGTTACTATTTTCCATTGTTTGCCATTGTCTTCCATTATTTTGCTATGCCGGTATGTCTTCCCTTTGTTCATTGCTTGTATGCTTTTGGCCTGCTTCGGCCCTGATTGTCTTGCGAAATTGTGAGTGATGTCCCATGTTTACAACCCACTTTTTACAATCTACATTGTCTTCTTGCTTGCTAGATTACACATTGTATTTTATATGTGTATTTATCTTTTTTGTAATAACACATGTTTCCATAGCCACTTTGTTTGCATGTGTCTTTGTTTCTACCATGCATATTTCCACCCCCTACAGGTTATCAATTTCAAATCAGCATTCGGTCCTCTCCTTTGGGCCACATCCTCCTAGCGACGTCGCATGACACCCCAAATGAGGGGGCATACATTGGGTGAAATCAGTCACCCCATTCAGCAATACATAATCACAATTCAGACATGCATAATACATGAACAAAGTAGTCTTTAGTGCAGAAATGACCCTGAATCTGACTTGGGTCCTCAGCATAACATAGATGCCAATTCCCAGATACATACATGATTTCACTTGGGTGCTCCTGACCTTTCCTGGGAGCTTATGACCAGGGGGCAGTTACAATTTTTTTCTCTAGATCAACGTAATTTTTAACATTTCACAGAGCAGTTTTCATAGTATATGTACAGTCCTCCAACAATCATAATGCATTCTACCACTTTTTTCTATTTTCAAACTTGATCTAACTAGATCAAACTTGATCGAACTAGATCAAACTAGAATAAAGAAGGATCACACCATCCGTAGTGGTGTATAAATTTTAGGAAGCAGTCAGGGATGGAGAATAACACTATACCTTTCTCCCTAACACTTCTTCTGCTGTGGCATGAGATCACCCCAAAAAATCATTCTTGGCATGAGATCTCCAAAAAAAATCTCTCTTCTACAACATTTTCAGGACACTTTCTATCCTTTTCACTCATCACGGATTAGGTGCACATGTTCCTTTTACTACTTTTTCACATTTTCACACACTTTTACATATTTGGATCAAATTTTTCATATACACATATTTGACTACTCTTTTTCTCTTCTTTTTGTAGGTTTGTTCTTATAAGAAACAACAGTCACATCAATGACAATGATAATAGGTAAAACGTGACACAACACATATGCTTCACCCCTAGGGTCACTTCCTCTTCCTTAGCTTCCACACTTCATTTTATCACTCCACACTTTTTCTTGTCTCCTCGGCACGCTTTCGCCATCGATTTACATGGTTATCAGGTACACATCTATTATCTACTTTATGTTATCGAGTATTCACTCAACAACATAAAGTGGTGGAAAATGTAAACACTAAATCATGCACTTGGGTACATTTCTAGGTCCTAATCACATACTACTATTCATATGATTCCTAAGCGAGAAAAGTAGTAATTGACATCTATCTTTGGACTCTTTTTTGTCTTTCTCATTTCATCTTTGGTCTTACACACCCCAAAACCCAATCATATCTTCATTTCTTTGTCTTTATTAACTCCAGGCACCAGCTCCCTCATCCCCTCTAGGCACCCTCAACCTCTTATGGTATCTTGCTCACCACTTTTTGTCTTTATCTTTTGGGATTCTTGTTTTCTTATGGGTTTGGCCTTTTAGTTGTCAATTAAAAAATTCAAACAAGGGAATCATATAAATACAAATCTATGTGACCATAACAAAGGACCAAGCTCTAAGCATCTACTATCACCACCTAAGGTTACATCCAAAGGCATTCTAAGAGCATCAAAGCATCCATCCAGCTATCATTCAAGGGACAAGGGACTGCATTTTCATGCATACACTTCATAAGAGGGGAAGTTCATTTTGACATCCACACATCTATCTACATTGCTAAATATATCTATTGCTCGCTATCAAGTGCATCTTGCACAAGAGCTTCCTAGGGAAAAATTCTACACACACACACAGAACTATATGGAGTCTGAGATGTAGTGCAACACTAAGTTGTAAGTTCACTTTGTCAAGTGACCAGCTGGGGTCAGTCTGACTCCCCATTTGCATCTTTTTCTTTTTAGGATTTGATGTGTTTTGGGTTTTTCTAAGAGATCATTTGTTTTTACACGTTACAGGTAAATTCTTTGGACATAGTGCAAAACATAGGAGATCCAACAATTGAAGGTTAGTGACAATTGTGTAACATGCCAGAAGAATCAAGTTTCTGACCATTTTTGCAGACACGTGCACCCAAGAGTAACCTATGGCACCTAGGCACTCCTGACCTAGTCCTAAGCACCTATTCCAGCCTAGTTCACGTAGTTACACAATTTTATGCAGCTTGGTTGTGACAGTTTCCTCCTCATGTTCATCAGTTTTCCAGTCCAACATAATTCAGGATCAATTACAAAATCAACTAAGTCTCTTATTCCTCCTGTTGCACTTAGGGTTTTAGTTTCCATTTACTAATTGCTTGTGTCATATCTGTAATTTATTGTTTTAATTATCACACGTGACTCTGCAATTAGGGTTTTATAAATTCAATATTTTTAAAATCACTTGGTGATATTTCAGCCTTTGGAGGCATTTCTCAAGATATCTGACAACTCCATTGATCTAAAAAAACCCATTCTATGAGTTACAAACCTTTCCCTTCATACGTTCATCAATTTCCTTTCTTTCCATCATTTCATTTTCCTCTCTCATGAAGTTATATAGTCATGACTTCATTTCCTCATTGGAATCCTCTTTTCCAAGAGCAATACCAATCGCCTCCATCCCCATATTGTCAAAATCCTCTATTAAATTAGTTTTATGAGCCCCATAATCATGAATATGCATACGACTCAAATATCATTAATGTATATGGTTATTATAATGACCCTAATGTTTTTAAGAACAAGGTTATGTAGGTGATGGTGAAAATTCCATGAAAGATGATGATTCTCAGAGGTAGATTCAAGAAATAGAGGCAAGCATGGTGCAAGTCAGAGCTACATGTTTAATAAAGGCATGTAAAGTTGGTTTTAGGTTCCCTTGTCCATGGGTTGGACCTATGCCAAACTGGTTCAACCCTCAGTAGAAGATGGATTTTATGGTTGAGATGATGCCTCAAATTACATAGTGGGTTAAGTTGATGTAGGCTTATCAATCTAGTTGTACGGAACCTTGTCAATGGGGAAATCCTACACTAGCATCTTACAACATTCTATTTCTTCCTTCCAACGTACACCATCCCAACTTAATTTTCATATTCCTATCTTTCTTCCTACTCCTCTTGAGGATTCCCCTTCTTCATCTTCTTCGATTCTTTCTCACCTTCATTTTTCCACCATTCTTCCTCCCAAATCCTCATCTCTTCCACAAGAAAATACTGCACCTTTTCCATCATTTGAACCTTTGTAAAATTAGCTAAGAGCCAGATCCTTTCCCCACTTCACAAAACCAAATTTAAATGCACCTGAGCCTCATGAAGAACTAGTTGTAAACCATGTAGCACTGAAGACTAACCAACAAATCAAGTGCCCAATTACTTGGTTTCTCAAGGAGCCATTCTTCACTAAACAAGATCTTGAATATTTCATTATAACATGGGTTATTTTCCATTCTTATATACAACAATATGCACATACATGCATGGGGGACAGAATGAGAAAGACCCAAACAAAGTAGATCAGATCCAGAACTTCAAGTAGTAGAGCTATGAGGAAAGGAGCTTCATCATCAAGAACCTATCAATCAACATACTCCAAGTATAGAAAAGTCAATTAAGGTGAGTCCCATTCTTGAAAATCATCAAATATGTGTTAAAGAATGGATTGAATCTAAAATCATGGATGGAGATATGGCCCAATCCATTGAAGAACCTCCCATTCTTTCCATTGAAAAATATGAAGGGACAGAGGTTAAAATTGAAGAACACAAAGCTAAAGACAAGCTTCAAAGTGAGAAAAAAGTTGTGACTAAATACAATGGCCCCCATTGTCGTGTATGTTTAGAGTTTGTTGCAATTTTGGAGGGTTATAATGATAATATGCCAAAAACATCTTAGATTCCGTAACCACTCACATGGAACTTCATGTTAAAGAGGAGGATATATCAAATTTAGAACATGTGGATGAAGAAAAGATCATAAAAAGCTTCTTGCTTTCTTTTGATGATAAAATTACAGATCTTGTTTCACTTTCATCCTCACCTGAATCTGGTAATGAGAAATTTTCAATGGAGGAGAACCATGATGCATCAACTGCTAAATCAACAGTCATCATGGAAGAGGCAAATTTGTTTTCAGAAGAAGTAGAACATAGTACCAATTATCCTATAAACAATCACCTTCAAGTGGAAAGTCTGCATGATGATCCCATCTATGGAATCATCAGTCCTTACCTAATAAAATATCTGGCTAGTCTAGAGCCACTTAAGGATTTGTAGCTGGTCATGCTCACTTCAAAGCATGAGGAAGAAATTCAATGCACCAAAGGTCAGCTACAAAACCTCCAACCAAATGCAGAGAAAATAAAGGGGTTATTCATTCTTTTCTCATTTGATAATTTAAAGAATGAGGCGGAAACCAACTTTAGGAAAATTGTCTACTCTAATTAAAGGCCATGTCCATTTCCAAATTAATTACATGGCCGTAATTTGTAAGAAATGGAAGCTAATTCTCCCTACCTATATCAGGTTTTGTTTAACTTCTCTTTTCTTTGGTTAGAGTAGGATAGTGCAGGTTTGTCTAATGTAAAACAAGTGCTTGTGCACAATCTGCATGTTTCCTCTTGAAACACGTATGATTTTCATATTTGTACATAGTTTTTGGTAATCATTTTAGGGGGACAACCTAGCTTTCATGGCGGAATCAAATAGTTGGAGTAGTTTTTAAATTTTATTCAGAGCTCCACAAATCAATTTTTGGTAGTTCCAGTTTGGTGCTAAGTTCATATAGATTCAAGAGACAAATTTTCAAAGGAAAAGATCAATTTCTTCAAGGTTAGGCTTAAATCCATGCCTAATGGATGCTTCAAGGAAATCAGTCTTCATCATCTAGCAGGCATATGTGCCCTAGAGATTACCAAATTGTTATCCCAAATTCACACCCCTTAAAAATTTGGATTACTTATAAAAACTAGACTTCTCCATTTTACACGCTTTTAAATTGAGATGTTTAAGGCTAGTAGTCGGTAGACATTATTCGTCAACCTATTTTAGAAGCTAGCAGACACTAGGCATTATATACCAACCTATTTTGGAGCCGAACGACTGTTATGCATTATTCACCGACCAATTTTGGAGGCTAGCGGCCTCTAGGCAAAATCGCCGACCTATTTTGGAGGTTAGAGTCTGCTAGGCATAATTTGTCCACCTATTTTGGAGGCTAGTAACCGATATGCATAATTCACCAACCTATTTTAGAGATAACGGCTGATAGGCATCTTTCGCCAACTTGCAGCTACATTCTAGACTTTTGTGGAGTCTACAATGTTTTTTGTTTTCAGTCCCTCCTTACATCAAAACATATCAGGCTTAACACATGTAATATGCCACATGTTATACAAACCCAAACCCTGATTTTCCCTTTATCAGGTTTCCTAACATGTAAAACATTATGCCAATTTTTCCCTTGTGTTTTGGGTTTTTCATGGTGTTTGACAAGGTAAGGTTTCAAACAATCTTATCTAGTGTGTTCGGTTTCTAAGGATCTTTGGCATGGTTGCGAACCTGGCAGAGGCTGGATTTGATAGTTTAACCACTTGCATTTAATGAATTATGGGAATTGTACTCTATGACCTGTAAAATTTGATGTAGTGTAATAGAATCCATTTAGGCACCTGCAGCTTCCTGCAAACATCAATGGCATTTAGTCCTTGATGGTTGAATTCCTATTTTGGCGCCTCTCTCTCCTTCTCTTTTCTCCTTCTCCTTATTTATAAATATGGGAATTATGCATTGTAAAAGGGCTCCCTCTTTGTTGTAATGACACCATGCTAAAATGATGGCCAAATTTCCATGAGTTTCAAACCCTCGAATTTGGTCTCTGTAATGTATTCTCGCCTTCTACCATGAATATAATGGTCTATGCATACCTTCAAGCAATAAAATTGGGCCTTGTGGCATGTATTTATGCCCTTTTATCATATTTATTGTGTCTTGCCTATATGCTTACATTTTTGGCATGTTGTGTGTATTTTCTACTTGTAGGTTCCATTTTTCTGTGTTGTCAATGTGTGGGAAAGGTGAATCTGCATGGTTTTGGTACATGACACTCATGTTTGCCCTCTTTCCCATGTTTTATCTCTTTCCTTCCCCTTGTGGAGAGTGATCAACCCTTCTCTTGGTGCTATTTTTTCCATTAGCTTATGATTTCCCTTTCATGCATCTCCTTCTAACTTTGTTCCCTTGGAATGTGTAGATTAGGATTAGTTACCTGTATTTCCTTATGTAGGAGTAGTTTTAGCATTAGGGATAGGTAGAGGAACGAACCTTCTATAGAGGTTGATATCACTTTTGCAACACCTACATTGTAGATATCATTCCATGTTGCCTCAAAATTCTCTATCATTCATGATCATATCCAGGGTGTAATTTTCAGCTCCAACAATTCTTAAGGGCACACCCAAGAATAATCTACCATGAAAAGCCCCTATTGCTGAATTGAGTTTAAGTTTTTATGAGAATTCTACTGTGGTTATTTGAAAATAAAGTTTTCCATCTGAAAATTCAGTCACTCTTCCCCCTTGTTGGAAAACACAAGCACTAAGAGGGGAGGGGTGAATCAATGCTTCTCAAAACTTTTAAAATCTTTCAACTTATCAAGATATTGAATTTTAATTCATCTTTATCATATTAAGAACATGAAATTCACACATGAAAATGAGAAGAAAGTACACATGAAAAAAAGGTTTAGTGTGGGAAACCCTTTTAGGGAGAAAAACCCACTACTCACCATTTCTTACCTAAGACTCAATTAGAGCTAATATACTCAACTAGGTGTGCACATACATGACATCTTCAAAAACCAATCAAGAGATTTATTCACCAACACAAATGTATATAATGCCAAAGATTATTACTAATTGGATAATATTTTTGGGGACCTCTACTTCATCTTCACAAATTTGGAGCAGCTCAAACACCTCCATTCTTATCAACACACACACACTGATATTGACAAGGTCTCACATGAGTTGTAGACCCAAAAAACCAGTCCTCACAAAATGAAGTATAAATTCATTCAAACACCTATGTTCATGGATATTATAATAAATTTATGGAAATATCTTGACATTTTTCATCTTTTCATCTCACCAACAAGCTTCATTTTAAATATTTCATCATGATAATTCTTACATTTCTGAGAAAACTCTTGACTGTGTTTCAGACCACGAAAACTAGTCTTGTTCAAGAAGACAACCAACACACTTTCATAGAATTTTAAATAATTCTTGGAATAATTCATAGGATTCCTATCCTTAAATTTCAAAGCACTCACTATTCATGGGTTATGTGGAGAAAAATCATGCTTGCGCTTCCATTTTTTAGACCTTCTTGACAGGCCTAAAAGGGTAGTTTTGGCCATTGTAATCTTGAAAAACAAAATCAACTCACAAAATAAAATCATGGGATCAAAACATGTGATATGATAAATATATCATCCATCCAAGCTCAAAAATTAAGCTTCAAAAACTTTCACTTGCATCACCATTCCCTTCACTTCAACTTGGCTAGTTTTGGCTTTTTTAGCCCTTTAGGAGTAGAATGTTTTGATTGACATGTTTCACAAAATTTATGCAAAGAACACACATCAAAATATCCATGGAAACTTAGAGAACATCGCATTATCTATCTCCCACATCATAATTTTCACCATGAAACCTTCATCACATGACTGTACCATCAAACTTATTCAAAATAAGCATATTTCGGTGCCTTACCAGTCTGACTTGGAGAATGAGACCACCACCAAAATGAAGGAGTCTTCTACATTCATAAATCATCATATTTCCCAGGAGATTTCATGACCTAACAGATTATTTTAAATTCCCAAATCATCAATTTTCCAAAGATATTTCATAACCTCCACTCTTCATTTCTTCTCCATCGCTTTGAAATGAGGGTTTTAGGGGGGTTTGGAGCCTCCTTAGCTTGTTAAACTTTGTTCATGAAATATAGGCCATATCATTCTAATCTAATTCCTCTTGTAAAATTTCTCTAGACTCAATTCCCAAACATTGATGAAGATATTGGACCACCATGACAAAATTTTAGCATTGCTAGTGAGCAAATCAAAGACAAATTCAACCCTTAAGTTAGAAAATGGTCATTTAAAGATATAGTTTGCACTAAAACTTCATTTTATTGATTCGTCCCTTAGAATTTTCACCTAAAAATTTGTCAAAAAAACTAGGAGAACATCATTCACATGTCTCAAGACTTATTCTGGTATGCACTTTACTTAAAACTCATCAACCACCATGGTTTGTGCATGCTTATCTAGCTTGTTCTCAATAATGATCCTCCAAAATACCTTAAACATGTCTCTATCAGTCTGAATCTGTGACATCAAGGCATCTTCTATAGCCTCTCTACACCATCACCATACCTAATCCATGCTTGAATTTCTTTTCCTCTTCTTTCTTTTCTCCATACTCCATGTTATGTTTTCCCTAGGTTTCTAAATTAGGTATAATTCAACATGATTCACCTCATAATTCATGAACCCTGCTCTTTTTTCATCATGTACATGTATTGTCCTACCTTGTCACACTTAATCCAAACTTCCTCTTTCTCTCCTTCATCCTTATTTTTCATTGATGATCCTTATTGCATCAATTACAACTCAATACTGCACATGCCAATAATCTCCCCCTTTTTCATTGATGAAGAACCTCCCAGTTCTTCTCCCCCTTTTTACATTAATGAAAAATTTCATAATTTTATCTTACGATCTCCATTTCTCATCAAATTATTTAGATACCTTCTTGGTTGGAAACATCAACCAAACTCATCATTTAAGCTCACAAATTTGTTTCTCCTTGCTTAACTATGTTTTTGGCCTTATAACACCATTTGAGCATTGTAGTTCCCCCTGGATAGATGCCTATCCACATGGCAACAATCATTTTCATTATTACAAAAACATCCATTCCCCACATGCTTTTTCCATTTATCTCAGTTGATCATGCTCAAAACCTGGCTTAACTCGATCATATACAAGTTACTTATCTCATTTAGGCCTTAGGTCCCTGAAGCATTCTTTTAGTACATTTTTTACAAACTTTGTCCATCCATAGAGGTTCACATATCACTTAAAGATCTACTTCATCACTCCCCATGGGAACATTCCACCATTTTCTAACTTTCTAAGAAAGGAGTAAACCTCATACCTTGATTTTATGTCATCTAGATGGTTCAACACTTTCACCTCTTCCCTGAGTTGCTCTTTCAGTGTTTATAGTCTTTATCGGGTCATGTAGTGACTTTCTAGATCATGAGCTTTGCTCCCCATGTCAACATAATTTCTCACATCACTATCTCTACATATCACTTGTTTTATCATGCACACATCCCTCATATAATACCAACAAAGACATTAGAAGTCATAATTTCAACTTTGTAAAAACCCTTCATTCAAGTTTCACAACCTTTGCTTAAGTAGCCATATCTTTCTCAAACCACAATAATGCATGAAGACACTGAATCAAATCCCAAATTCACTTTACAAATGTTCAAAACCATCTAAAAAACATGAATAATTCACTCAAGAAGTTTCATTAACTCAATTTAGTACTTTTCTTTATAGACCTCCATATGGCCTTGTAGCCCTGGAAAACCTATTTTTCTGACATAACTGTTGGTGTCGAATCACAGCACTCCTGAGACTCTGCAAAACGATCGGTCGAGACTCTCAGTGTGATTGCACAACATGGAGCTTTTCCCAAGTGTGGGACCTTGCGAAATCGGAAAAGCTCTCCGGATGAAGGCCGGCTCCTATTCCTCTGTTCAGATGCACCAATAAAACGCAGAGGTTTACCCAAAAAGCTTAATCTAACTACCAAGGAGACAGGGAGAGAGAAATACATAAAAATAAACCTAAGCTAAGGAGGTGATGCACCGAGGAATGTTAGACACCCGTTTTGCAAGATTAAACACAGACCACATAGATGTAATACCACACCATGCACAGGCAACCAAAAATGCAATGAGAGACAAAAATAACAGCAATGAATATATGAGAGGGTTTTAAAATCAATCACAGACATACATATATTGCTCAAGGATCGATTCAATACATTGCAATGGCCAAGAGGCAAAAAACGACATTACAATCCATATGGGAGGCTTGAAAACTCCACAAATTCTCTTGTAAGCAGGAGAGAAGGGAGGGTGCAAAGCAGAAATGCCCAACCATGAGAAAAATCCCCTCCTTTACAATTTATACGAGGAAAATGAGGGAGAAGAGAAGAATTCGAATTCTACCCCAACCACCTCCAAGACTGCACCTAACTTCAACGAATCATGGCGGTAGGTGAGAATCTCAACAACCCAAATTATGGCGAACTGTATTTTTTCATTTTAAGAACTTGTTCCTACCCAATTAAAGATATCCAGTCGTAGTTGTGTAGAGGACGCCGAGATCTTTCTGAAAATTCCAACCTTGTGTGAATCCGAGCTCCCTGTGAAAAGTTATGGCGATCTAAATATTTCCCGCATCAGGGTCTGTTTCCAGTCGGGTTCGGGTTTCTCCTTTGCATCTGCATCAGGTTTGGAGGATGCCTCGACATGTGTTTGATGCCTGTGTTTTCCCGAAACCTTCTTCCGCTGCTATTTCCAAGTTTTTCCTTTGTTTCGGGTTCAAAGATGTAACCTACATATGCATCGGGTTTGGGAGGTGGCGCAACATGTTTTCCCCCCGTGTTTCTACACCATGTTTTCCCGACTCTGAGACCCGATTTCCTTTGTTGTCGGGTTTGCGGAACCCTCGAGCATCGGGACATCCTTTGTAATCTGCATGCTTCATGTTCCGTGTTTCCCGAAACGCGAAACACCCGATTTACCTTTGCGTCGGGTTTATCAACCCTTCGACATGCCTTTGATGTCGGGTTTTCCAACCCCTCCGACATGCCTTTGCACCATGCTGTTCTGCCTTATAAGCCCGATTGATTTGTTAATCCATATTTACCCGGGGGGGTAAATATATACAACAATAACTTCTGTAATATACCTCATAAAGCTTGACTAGTAACATTTCTAGATACCCATTTGGCTCATTAGATTGTGTATGAAGTTTTAGACCTTAACTCTTAACCCATCAAAATTTATTCTTCTTTTAGCATTTTTTCTACCTTTTGCAATTAGCTCTCATGTTGTACAAATCTTGCAATTGGGAGAATTTTACAATCAACCAATAAAAAGTAAAGAGTGTTCCAGATACCATTTTGGGAGATCTTTCTTTTTGCCAATTTTTTATTTCTAATTCATAGTGCAATTCGCCCAACACCAATTCTCTCCTTTTCTAGATCTTCAAGAGGTCACTCTTAGGGTTTCAAGCTGAAACTTAGGGTTTCATCATATTTTCTCTGTTTCAACCTTTCTAACTCCCTCAATCACCTAATTTTAACTTGTTAGACTTGTTTAAGGTCTTATTATACCCCCTTTACCCTTGTTCCTTCCTTCTTGTCACTTTTTCACTTTTAGCACTCTTAAGGCTTCTTAGGGTATTGAGATCCTATTTAGAGTTTCTGATGTCATCTTAGCTCAGCCATCCACAAATCATGATTACCTCGGTCATTTAAGAGAGAAATAATCATGTTTCTATTCTCTTAGCAAAATGAGGTTCATGTACAATGGCTAATCTAGCCTAAGAATGAAGAGTATTTACTTCACATCACAATCGAGGAAACATTTCATTCACGAGGTACAAAAATTCTACATGACTCATTTGACCTCTGCCCTCCTTTTCCATCGTTCACATTCCTATGAAACTCCTTTATATGCTCCATGTCAAATATTTGCTCTCGACATGCAATCAAATCTTTATATACCAGTCCTTTACACTATGAATAAAAACTTGGAACAAGGCCAAATTTCCTTCAAATACAAACATTCATCCTTCATTATTAATAATCTTCCTTCTTACATCATTCTCCACTTCTATATCTCTAGTTCTTTCCATCCACTTGGCTCCTTACATTAGTCCATAATGCTAACATGCATGCTTGAGCTCTCAGGTATTCTTTAGTTCTCTTGAAGCTTGAATCATGCTACAACACTTTCAACAATGTTATAACATTCATATAAACTCATCTCAAGCTCCCAAATGCTCCTTTTCAACTCTTAGTAAAACTGCCCTTTCAATAACCTATAGCATTAAATTATTAATATCTCATAAAATATTCAGTTTCTTCAAAAATCCTTTGAACCCCATCTCTGAAAAATGCCCCATGACCATGCCTATAAGATTTTAGGTCTTAATTCTTTCAAATGTGGGAGTTATGCTTCTTCAATCGGGGTAGACATTTTGTTAAACAAATGGCATGCACTCTCAGGTCTGAGTGTAAAACACTTCATAACTTCATTTCTACTATGAATTATGCTAAGATAATAAAGAACCACTTTTTAAATACACTCATAAACCTTTAAAAAAAAATTCATGATTTTCTAATGTGTTTGGAAGGAGATATGGGTTCTGATACGTCTTAGCTGTCATATCCATTCAAAACTGACATATAGTGAAACCAATAAACAAAAATATGGTGATATCTCAGTCCAAAATTAATTTCACAAGCTCAAACCAAATTCAAAAGTTATGTAGGATCATTCTTCATCTTTTAACCTTTGACAACATGAGCTAATAACCATTTATACATGAGATAATAACTGTTCCTTCTGATCAACACAATTTATACATGAGAGTGCCTAGAAAATAGAATATACCATGAATTTATCATATAATTCGTGAAGGAAACCTTTCAAAAATTGTCTAAAGCCCATGTAAATGCATGAAACATCATAAAAAATATATCAATTTCCAGCTATGAACCTCTATTTACCCTCCGAGAACTCTATTCTCCTACATACCCAAGCTCCAAGAGCATTCTTAGCTTCAATTAACCCACATACATATAGTGATTGCAATCAAAATACAGTATATTGGAAATTAATTGGAAGGACAACATTTATCATTTAGAAACTCTTCATAATACGTATTTAGAAATGCAAATCACCTATAAAAAGGTGGAGAAGAGACCAATTACCCAACAACCAACATGTACTCTTTGATTCATGATCCCTATTACAAGTTTCTTCAAAAGACCATAAGTATTAAAAGCATATTATTCATCACTCAACTTCCACCACTACTATTATGCTCCTTCTCAAGAGTTTGACCCCATCCTGCATGAATGCATGTCATAATCCTTGAATTGAATTGATCTAGACTGTAGTTGAGACAATTCCTCAACTTACATGCTAGAAATAGAGGACTACTTCCTATTTGGACTCTAGATAGACTTCAATCTTAGAATAGAACAACTAAACACAAGATCCACTCAACAATATGATAAATGATCTTCCTTCCACGTGCACTTTTGACTTGAACACCTAATTTAATCTATTTCCACTCCCACAAAGAGTTTGTTACACAACCAAGGTAACTTTTTCAAACTTTTAAACTGCAACCCTTGGAGGGAAAACAACTATAACACCTAGCACTTGTTTATTATGCCTTGAAAGGATTATTTCAATTTATAGAGCTTCATCATGATGCTCCTACATCAATTTTATAGATCTTTAATGACTTCAACCACTTTCCACACTTGTAACCACTTTAGACTCCTTGTTTAAGCTAATGACAAAGCTACCCCACTTGTTCAATTATCATTTTATCTCCATCTCTATTTTTGGGTTAATTGGACTTGTTGTTTCTCACAATCCTTAACTTCTTCTAACTCTGTTTTAAGATTATTTCCACTTCAATATTTCTAAAGTTCTTTCACTATACCTTCTACCTTTTCCTTAGCCTTGAACTACTTATTGACTAAATTTACCAAATCTTCAATAATCTTGTTTAGCCCTCTCTTGTTTATTTACACACTAGCACTCTAGTGGTCTTGAGATAACTGGTACAATACTATTATAGGATCTTCTTTGTATTTTACTCTTGGGAGACCTCACATTCTTTGAAGAATTATTGTACAAACCATACCACTCCCTCTTCATACTATTCTCATAATGTCACAACAACATCAAATCATCATGAATGCTTGGGTTTAGGTCGTGATTAGTACTGTTGAGATTTTGCAACTTTGTTATGACCAAGCTCAATATGACATCCTCAGTTTAAAAAACCTCTAATACCTCTTCATATCATCTTTATGGTGCATAACTGAACTTAATGTATCCCGTTCATGACTCATATGATTATGGAAGTACACTAAGCACTATGCCTCTTTCATAAGTACACTTCAAAAACATCATTTAGCTCTTGTCATTGATGGTCTAAGACAACTTACTATCATTTTCTTTGCATACCTAGTAATGGTAATCATATCATAGGTGCAAGAGTCCCACATATTTGCAATGTCACCCTTGAGACCACCTTCACTCTTTGAATTAGAATCATTTTCATTCTTGGAGAACTTATTTATTAGATCTTTGTAGCTGATGACATAACAAAGTATATTAGATCTTCAAGCCTCTTCATAAATCCAAAGACCTTATGAGATAGGTATGAGACCACCATTTTACCTATAATTCATTCTAGACCTAAAAATTGTGTATAAGTACTTCAAAAGATTGTGTTTCTTGTATTTAATAGGATAAGCCCTTAATGATCACCCTCAAAACATGTACACACCTGTAAAGACTTTTATGCATCACTATGTTTGTTGTTGATCATTTAAACTTATTAAAACAATATATTCTGATTCTCAGCAGAGTCTCTTAACATCTAAACCCTTAAAACAACAGATTCTTGGTCCATGTAAGGAAGTTCCCAGTTTGATATTATTTTTGAGACTGCCATGACAATCTTAGACATGTAGACACATTAGAGCTTATGGTATAGTTAATATTAACTTATAAGATCTTTAGAAACATCATCATAGAATTTTAGTCCCTGCACCTTGAAGTAATCCTTCAATAATTCAAGACTCAACCAAACCATAGAGAGGGTTTCATGAAACTTGGTAGATGGAAACATGGAGCTTCTAAGCTTTACTCACGTTCCCAAACATTCACACTCTTCTTAGAGGTCTGTACAATTAACCTTCAGGTTTCTGAGCCATAATACCTCAAGTTTCAAGCCAACAAGTGCATGGACAAAGATATCAACCTGATAAACAAAGTGTTCTTACTTTATATGAACCTGTTTACATTTACACTATTTCTCAACTTTTGTATCTTAAACATTAAAATCATGCCTTGGTTATGAGTTTTTTATCCTTCTAAGTTCGTCAGACTGAGTTTTAACCCTAAGATATTGTATATGCACATTTCACAGACACAACTCCTTATTGACCACTTTTAATCCCTTCACTCACCTGTATACTCTTATCAAGGCTTCCATGAATTCTACAGTCCTCCTAGAGTATGCAAATAACAAAATTTCCAATCATATCTTCCTTCAAACATCTAACATGTGCTTGACCACTATTGTAGACCGTACTTTAGCTATTTTTAATTAGAAGACTCCCTTTTTACCGACTTGATTTCTTTTGGACTTTAAGAGAAGAATGCATACTTCCTAATAGTTGACTTGTTATAATGTTTGTTTCTTTCTCCTTGATATCAAACATTTATCTAATCTTAAAAATTATGAAACAAAGCATATCATACTAGACTTAGTTTATTACTTGTATCATCAAATCTTGTGTTCTTTATTTTCAACTTGGGTCTGTGTTGTCCTCTAAACTCAGTTAGCTATCTCTTTTGTAGAGCCTTAACTGTGGACTCTCTTCTTCTTTGCAGGACATGATGAACTTTTATGACACAATGATTATGGTGATCTCCTTAAGTAGACTCAAAATTATTGTAGATTGATTCATTAAGGATATTTGCTACAATTATTCTCCTTCTTGATGGATTGTGCCTTCAAACTCTTATGAAGCATTTGACCAGTTTATAGAATCTAAACCTTATTCTCATATATATATGATGGGCATGTAACTTGACACTAATTTCTTGTAGAGTTAATCATACCATGGAATCTTGAAAAACTTGACACACTTGACAACCTTGTATAAAGGAATGATCACAAGATATCTTTTCACAACCTTATATTTTCTTGAGAATTTGTATGCACACTAAAAGGGATGACTTTTTGGCAAACTAAGATAGATATATGGTGGACCATACCTAATGATAAACAACACAATATTTCCTTTACTTGGATACTCAAGCAAGACCTCTCAAACATTATATACAAACATAATATGCTTGATATCATACCTTCACTTTATACAGTAGCATGGAAACACTATTATGTACATGGATGAACAACCTTGAATTTCAAGAGCTCTGCAAAAATAAAATTTGCATATAGACCTTAAGAAGAAAAGAGAAAACATAAATTTTGACTAATCACGCAAGAGAAATCAACATCTACTAGTGATGATGCATTTCAAGGATGATCCATGCTTCCTTAAGATATTTCATGTCTCCTAAAAGCCTAAAGGAGAAACATAATGCTTGTGAAATCACTTAAAATAGTAGAAAGTAATCAAAGTAACTTGATGAATAAATATTTTCTTCTTTTTATTTTTAAGACTTTTCAATCTTCTTGGATGCCCCTTTTGGTGTGATGAACTCATCTCCTATGTCTTCTTCTTCTAACTAAAGTCTTGACAAACATACATGATGCATTTCATTCTCTTTCTTTATCTTGATTATGACTAAAGGTTCTTCATGACTGGAACTTGTCTTTCTCTCATCCTTTTCAACCTTATCAACATTTTCTAATATCTTGCTTATACTAGGATCTCCCATGAATTTTCTTGTTTAATTATTCTTTTTATCATTTGCACATGATGTCTTCTTGTCATTCCTTGTCTTTTCAAACTTAGATTTTGGGTGCTTGTCCTTGGATTCATGCTCAAATTTCTTCTTTTCAGTGTCTATATCAGGTTTGACTAACTTAGACTCACCCTTAAGGTTTTTATTCACTTTGTATACTTTCTTAACTAGCCCTTGGAATGCTTGAAGTCCGATGCTATGCCGAAGAGGTTGATTTTGATAGGATTGCTTTGCAAAATGTCCAAGTTCATAATAATTGAAACACACTACATATTTATTTCCTCTAGGGCCTCCATTTCTCCAATTTTGACTATATGATTCATACAGACAATACTTAACATTATGGCCCTTCTCTTGACAGTTGAAGCATACCATATTCCTTTCTTTCTCATCTTTGCTATCCCTCTAGGGACGATCATTTATGATATTCTTCCTACCTTCCTTAGCTCTATGTCCAAAATTATGAAAAGAAAAGTAATAACCATTAAAGGTTCTTTCATACATGGATGCATTTGGTTTCCTGACTGATTTAGGCCTTCTTGAGCTTGTTTTTCTACTTGAACCAACCTTGTCTTATTCATGTTTCTCCAAAATTCCATCATAAACTTCAGAGAGATTTTCAATATTTCCATACATCTTTAATCTATCATTTTCATATTCTAGTTCAGATTTCAATGTTCTTAGTTCTTCTTCATGTTTGAGGCAAACATCTTCCTTGTCTTTTATGGATTTTGGCACATTATCAACTATAGTTTCCATCTCTTTGAGTGCTTGACCATGTTCAACTTCCATGTACTTTATTTATTTTTTAATCCATTAATCAAGGACTCTGAAATCTCAAATTTTATTTTAAGGACAACTTCAGCTAGTTTACCCATGCTTGTGCTTCAGGGATCTCCTCCAAGCTATCAAAATTATTCCAAGAGGACCTATCTCTAATACCAATTGTTGGAAAACACAAAAACTGAGAGGGGAGTGGTGAATCATTTCTTCTCAAAAATTTGAAAATATTTCAACAAATTATCAAGATATTCAATCTTAATTCATCTTTATCATATTAAGACCATGAAATTCACACATATGCAAATGAGAAACAAGTACACATGAACAAACGATTTAGTGTGGGAACCCCTTTAAGGGAGAAAACCCACTGAAATCAATACAATAACTTGGACAACTTGTCCTATAAATATTATAAGGATTTTAAATGTTGAGCATCCACTCAACTTGAAGCATCTTCTCAACTTGAAGCATCCACTCTAAAATTCAACCAAACACCCACTTGATCTTTAGAAAGCTCCTACTTGCATGGAAGCTCCAACTCCCAAATTTAGTCAAGCACCTACTGAACTTATGTAAGATACAAATTAAAAGGAAGATTAAACTCCCTATTTTCTAAGAAACAACTTAGAATTCTTAAAAAGTGTGATCACCCTCATTTATTTGTCTAACACAACAAATTGTGATCTATAAATCGGCTCTTATTCTTCCTCTTTCACACCTCTTGATTCACCTGTCTCATCTTCTCAATCTATTGTAAGTGAAAGTTTCAAGGCCTTTGTCATATAAATTTTTATACCTCATTCACACATAAATGAACTCACCTTCCTCCCTTCTTCATCATCTCCTTCTTATTCTCATAAATCAATCTTCAAGTCACATGCACATAATTTCATATACAAGGATAATTAACTATTTTACATCAATGCCTACACTCTAAACATGGTCATCCAAAAAATAATTTTCTGGCACATTGAGACATATAAAAATACATGAGAATTAAATAATATAATTCCTATTCAACTTCATCTTCCAACCCTTGAGCTTATTTACTCTCCAACTCGTACACAAGGATCCAAGTGACATCATTCAAAACTGCCAAAAAGTCATCATTACATATGCAACTTGTAAGTTACAACTTCTGACCTCTATTGTGATTTTTATGACACCTATGACATTAGGGAATTCTTGGAGAATGTTACTCAACTTGTTTCATAACTAAAACTAATAATATTCCTTTTTCAGATATGATATTATCATTTTTAACCGACATCTTCTAGTTTTGTCCTCTTTCCTACATTGGAATTTTGTCCTTTATCTTAGAGTAACTCATGCCAAGAGTTATGTTGAAGTGTGAAAGTTTCAAGTGACCTCTCACATTCTTCTAATGCCATGATGAGCTCCAAAACTCACCATTTATTCCTCAAGACTCCATTAGAGCTCATATGCTCAACTAGGCGTGCATAGACTTGACATCTTAAAAAACCAGTCAAGATATTTCTTCACCAACACAAATATATGGAATATCAAATATTTTCTTCTTGGAGAATGTTTTTGGGGACCTCTAATTCATATTCAAAAATTTTGAGCAGCTCAAACACCTCTATTCCCATCAAGCCACACTGATTTTGACAAGGTCTCACAAGTGACAAGAGTTGCATGCCCAAAAAATTAGTCCTCACAAAATGAGTTATAAAATAATTCAAACATCTGTTCATTGATCCTATCATACATTTTTGGAAATATCTTGACCTTTTGAATATTTTAATCTTACCATAAAGATCCATTTTAAATATTTTAGCATGATAATGCTTGCATTTCTGAGATAACTTTGACTCTGAATCATACCACAAAAACCAGTCTTATTAAATAAGACTTAAAACACAATAAAAAACCAAACAAATGCTTGGAATAATTCATAGGAGTCCTATAATTCAATTTAAAACACTCACATGTAGGGGTTATGTGGAGAAAATCATGCTTGAACTTCCATTTCTTATACCTTCTTGACAAGCCTAAAAGGATAGTTTTGGCCATTATAACTTAAACACAAAATTACCTCACTAAATAAAATCATGGGATAACATGTCATATGAGACATCTATCAACCATCCAAGCTCAAAAATTTCTTCAACAACTTACACTTGCATCATCATCCCTTCAGTTCATCTTAGTTAGTTTTAGCTTTTCTAGCCCTTAAGGAGTAGGCTGTCTTGGTTGATTTGTTTAAATTTTTTTATGCAAATATTAAAATGGAAACTCTTCATGGAAACTTGGGGCACATCCCAATATTTTTCCCACATAAAAATTTTCACCATGAAACCTCATCACATGATTGTACCATTAAATTTATTCAAAATAAGCATATTTTAGTGCCTTACCTTTTGACGTGGAGAATGAGACCACCACCAACTTGAAGTAGGAGTATTATACATATAAAATCCATCAAATCAGATTTACCAAGATATTTCATTACTTAAATCTTTAGTTCTTCTCCATCACTTTCAAATGAGGGTTTTAGGAGGGTTTGGAACCTCCTTAGCTTGTTAAAATTCGTTCATAAAGTATATGCCACAATTCTAACTCATTATTCTTAAAAAATAATCTAGACTCAATGACCCAAAATTGATGAAAATAATATACTACCAAGAAAAATTTAAATGTTCCAACAAGCATCTCAAACTTCACCCTCGAGCTGGAAAATGGTCATTTCAAGAGCTAGTTTGCACTAAAACTTCATTTTCTTTCTTGTCCTTTAGAGATTTGACATGAAAATTTGTCCACAACACTATGAAAACCTCCTTTACATGTCCAAAGATTTATTTTAGTCTTAAATTTTTTTAAAATCATCCATCGCCATGGTTTGTGCATGTATATCTAGCTTATTATCAAGAATGAGCCTCCAAGAGACCTCAAACATGCCTCTACCAGTCAAATCTTGAGATGTGACACCTTCCACATCATCTATATACCATCACCATACCTAATCCATGCTTGCACTACTTTTCCTCTTCTTTCTTGGCTCAATACTCCATGCTATGCTTGCACTAGGTTGTTTAGAGTAAATTTTACCTCTTCAACTTAACCTAATAAGAAAGATAATAAAACTTACCAAACCTCAAAATGGTGGGGTTTAGAGGTACCCACAGATGTGGATGGATGATGTTTGATTTTTGCACTCTGTGTATCTAATGAGTTAGCTATTCTCCTATAAATAACACTGCAATCACATACACTAAACAAAATATTTGATAGTAAAAATAGTAAGCAGGCTACCTGGCAAAGGGCAGTCCCTAGAAGCCACATGACTTCCTTGCAAGGATGCCAACCTAATTTTTAGGAAATCAAGTGGTTTTGAAAATGAAACATGATATAATAGACGGTAAATGTTCTAAAAAATTTGGATTTAATTACAAATATATATAATAAGTGATGAAATATGAGACAAATAGACTATGGCTCAAAAGTCAGAGTCTAAAGATGTGTCAGAGTTTTCAGATGAAGGTGAATCTTCTTCTTCAATGAAATCAATGTCTTTTGGATAGTTTGAATTCTTGTGGTCATTGAAGTCATCCCTAAATAAGTCGGAAATATAATCATGCTCTTCCTCCTCTATATCAGAATTAGTTTCAGAATCAAATTGTTCTGAATCAGTCGGATCTTTGGATTCGGCTTCATAGCTTAGTTCTTCTTGTTTGACTTCATACTGGTATTCAAACCATGCCAAGTCAGTTCAAAGGTGTAAATTTTTTAAATAGGCCTCCAAAAACTCATCAATAGCCTCATGAATTCTTTGAGTAGATTCAAAGATGTTTTACAACTGGTCTAAAGGGGATGAGTGAATCGCGCATAATTCCAAGTTGTGGAGAACGTCGTATTGTTCCTAGTATAGGGGATGACGGACAATAGGTAGTGAATGAATGCTAGTTATCTCATGTCCTTGTCCACATAAATCCATCTTGAATGAGTGTGATGGATAAGACTTGAAGTTGGCTGGTGGTTTGTTGGTCTCCCACAAGATCTAAAGTGATTCCTTTGCTTGTTTGATGAATGTGGATGTTGGTGGCTAGATAATATGTGTCATCATTGGTGTTGGTTCAATACAACAATGATGAACTATGATAAAAGGCTTGAGGCTCAATAATGTGAGAAGATGATCCCACAAAGGGACTGTAAATTGGGTTTAAATAATCGCTAGTGATCTAACAAATCACCGGTGATTTCAAGATTCTTGAGTTTGTTTGGGAACAAATTCCTAATTTGAGCCTTCTATTGGAAATTTCGAAGGATAGGTTTGTTGGTCAGTTTTGAAAGTTTCGTGTTGTATAATGAGGTGACGGGGAAAGGATTTTATTAGTTAGATATGTTCTAATTTAGCCTAAGTTTATTTAGGATATGTATTAGGTTGTTTGATTAAGATATATCAAATGTATGGATATTTGACTCTTTGTGATAATATAAGGTTTTGATAGGATAATGGGGGATTTATAAAAATACCCATGATAGAGTGTCGGGATAAGGATTTAGGGGAAATTTTAAATAATATTTAGAGGGCTTACTTAGGTGAATTAAAATATCATGGGATATAATATTAATGTTTATGAGGAAATATTTTATTTGATTGTGATTAACGTAATGTGATGATATAATTTTTTTTGATAGATAAACGCTTTTGACCCAAGCTATGAACTGGAGGGTTGAAAAGGAGGACATTTTCCAGATTAGAGGTTGGTTCCTCACTCCTCTGATTTAGATCTATATTTCTGCAAAGCTACAGAGGTCTAGCATAATCTAAACTGACAGCGCAAAAAAATTGAAAAACTAAATAATGCACCAAAAAGGAGTGGTGAAACATATTAGTCATGAACATAGACCACAGACCAAGGTTCACAACATAAAATCATCCACATCAAGCAAATAATACAAACAGAGGGAAACCCAACAGAAGCATTATCAATTTAATATCAAAATACGTACACCCTCAGAGAGGTAAAGGAAACTGTTACAATCCTTAGAGATGGTCATGATACTTCATCAATCCCTTAAATAAGGTGAAAGAAGAAGTCGGCATGCCCAAAAATGTTCCTCTCTTTGAAAAGCCCAAAACTGGCTTTTAAAATGCAAGGGTTACAAAGGCATGGGAGCCCATTCTTTCTTGACTGCAGTATTAAAATGGCATGGGGACCTTACAAACCCACACCCTGTCATTTTGAATTACAAGAGAATGCTACCAATTCTGCATTAACTCTGGTCGCTGGAATGATATGGCCAACAATGCGTCAGATCCGTTTTCAATTTTTCTCCCTTGCTCCAAAATGCAAGATTGACCCTGGAATCATGTAGAGAATTTCACCAGTACTTTCTATAAAGAATGTGACAAAGCCAAGCTTATCAAAAGTTATGGTGATTTGATCTAGGGCACAAAACAGGCGAAAGCCCGTGTGAAATCCTTTCCCGCGCTCTGCCACCTGGACGACACGTAGCTGAATGGAGGCAATTCTCTCTCCTATCTTTCAATTTTGAAATTCACTTTGGGGCCCTTTTGGCGCTATTTCATTGGTTCGGGCTGACCTTTAAAACTTGCCCTTTACCTTTTTGATGAGACACGTGGCGGCTTCTGTTTCTCGGCCCTGACTCCCAAGCTTAGTGCTCCTTGTGTCATTTCGGCCGAACCGGCCGGTTCGCGTCCATTTTGTCCCGGATGTCCCAATTGCCTTGACTATTTTGACCTCTTTCGCCCGGTTCGGCCGGTTTTGCCCTCGGCCCGCTTGTCCCGAACTGTCCCTCTCAGCAGTATGAGTTGACCGGTCGAACCGGCATTTCGTGCCCGCCGCGTACTTTCGATTTGGTCCCATTTTCTGTTGGACTGCCTGTGCTCAAACCGGCCAGTTCGGGCACTTTTTGTCCCAAACGTCTGCCTTAGCCAATTTTTCTTCCTCTTTCGGCCGGATCGGCTTTTCGCGCCTGCCGCGTACTTTTGGCCCGATTGTCCCAAATGCAATTTCAGGCTTTTCGGCCGATCCGCTTCCATTTGTCCCATGATGCTACCTTGAGAAAGCCAATTTTCACACTCTTTCACTAGTGCCTTTATGCAACTTTTTTGCATTTTCTCAACAGGGGAGTTAGAAAAAATCTAGAAACCTGATTTTGCTTGGCTTGGGATTTGAATCCGTAATGCATGTTATCAAAATTTACCCTAGGGGGGTGAATTTTGGATAACAGGGGCCCCACCCGAACAAACACAAAGCATCCAAAGAACACAAAACAACACCAAAACCTAAATCCAAACAACTCCACACCTGGGCCCAACAAAGGTCCAGAGGAGGGGGTGGCACAAAGAAGAAATTATTTCCCATCATGAGAAGGGAAATAATCAGAAATATTAGTTATCTGCCCCTTCTTTCCTTTTCTTTTGATGTTTTTAGAAGTTAGTAATGTCATTTTCAATTGGTTTCCTCACTAATAGATAGGTTTTCTGATGTCAGACTTGCCATGAATGCCCTCGCTTTGTTCCCCTATGGATTCTTTGTTATTCAAATCTGCAGGATTTCACTGGCGATTCATGTAATCATTGTTCACTTTACCGTGATCTACCTTGAAAGTCGTGGCTGAAACTAAATCGTCGGTGATTGGCGTACCTGAAGCTCGCTTCTTAACATTTGTGGATAGTTTTTGTTTAAGCGGGTGGTTATTATCATGGTTTCAGTGTTCTCAAAATCCAAGGGTTGGGAACACTGTAAATTCCCAAATTTTAGAGATATGTGGTCTGGCAGGCCTTTACTCAAATCTACTTCAACACACAATCTAGCATATGTGCACATTCCTGATTTGATACGGTCCATATCTTCCTTTATGAATTTACCTAGAGCATTTTCGATATCCTCTAGGGCATACTAGAAGTACAAGGGTAAGTTAGGTAGCCAGACCCAGACTGGTGTTATAGTGATAGGATGGGTATTGGGATCAAAATCTGAGAACCACAAGGTTAAGTACAGGGTAGCGTTGCCCCAAAACCATGGGCCCTCTAAAAAACACCGCTGGAAGTCCTCGTGGTCTCTGAAGAGAACAATGAAAAAACCTTTTGAGCACAATGAAATTTCACACTTACTTGTCCAAAAAACCCATTGATACAGGCCTGCAGAAGAAGGCCAAAGGCCATTAAAGCGACCTATGATGGCATCCTCTGACAAGGCCCTGAAATAAGCATTGACAACTGGATTATTTATCTCCAACTCAAAGTTTTCTTCAGCTAAATCGACTAGGAAAGCTTGATTTCTAGCTTGGCCACTTCCATTAGACCCTAGCGCCTCTTTGAATGAGTTTTGTTGGGGGGTGACTCCACTGTTATTTCTTGCCACCTTATAGCCTTCTCCCATGCCATTTTCACCTACAGAACGACCTGCTACCCCTCATGCTGACTCCCTCCTTTTACCATTAAAGCTCAGGATCTCGTTGGCTGTGGCAGGGACCTCTTTCCCTGGAGCATTGTCATCCCAAAGTGGGCTTCCAACACCGCCATTAGGACATGATTTCTGAACATTCCCTTTCACCTTTGCTTCGCAGAGATTAGGGTTTCTTTTCTCCATCACTCCCATCTCCTAATGTGATGATATAATTAATCTATTGCAAATGGGATAATTAAATGAGGATAGGCGAGTGCAAATTTTAGTGTCTAGATTTGCCCCTTTTTTTCTAGTGGCTCTAATATTGCAACATTAGACAAAAAAAATGAAAAGTTGTATGGGTGATCCACAGGGAACACTAGTATCTGTGTGTCATGTGTTTCGTAAAAAGTTTCCCCAGTCCTAAGGGTTACCAAAATAAGATGTGTAATCGACGAGTCAAATGATAGGGGAACCAAGGGGTTTAACACCTATAGACGTATGATTCGTAAAAGTAGGCTAAAAGGACGGGAAAGCCAATTGATGGGGGGCCAAAGGGCATGCGTCCTATAGATGAATGATGGATCCCAATGTAAATTTCGTTTGTTTGTTTTAATGTTTCAAGGACTAGGGTCCATTGAAAATTGGACACTCTTGTGGAAAAGTGTGATTACCAAGATTTAGGGCAAAATTGGGCACTCATGCCAATAGGATATGATTCACAAGTGATTAAAGGTAAATCGTCAACGATTTTTGCAATGTAAAAATGGGGCTATAAAAAGCCAATTCATGGGCTCATTTCACCATACGGTGAAAGTGATTTGATAGAGCAAACCATGCGAGTAAAACATGTTTTTGAGTGTAAAATGGTGAAATTTGGATGGAATGGTGACTTTGAGAAGGAAACGGAAGCCCACGATGGTCAAGGTAGATGATCTACCCTTGCTTTTGTCATTTTTTTGTAGATTTTTTTTGTGGTTTTGAGTATTTTTTAGGGTTGTAATGCTATTTTGGGGGGAGTGTGTATGCCCTAGGGAAAAATCGTAGGGATCACCGATGATTCATGCAATCGATCATGCAATCAAAGTGAATCGTCGACGATTCACCTACTTTGTGGATAGTTTTTGTTTTTGTGGTTATTGTCATGGTTTTTAAGGAATGTTTTATATTTTTCATGATGTTTGTAATTCCAATATTGATATTAGTGTTGAATGTAATTGATATTGACCAAATTGATGTTTTGTGACAACATTAGTTTTAATATCTAAGCAATTTTGCATAATTTGCTTTTTGTTTCGAATATGGAAATTTGTTTTTAGATGGTGACGTACCATTTAATTTCAATGCTTTAGATGTTTTTGGTACTTAGGTGATGATGTTGATGTTGATGTGAATGAATTTTTGACTTGTTTTGGATGATTTTTACCATTTCATTTTTAATAACTGTACTAATGTTGATTTTTTGTCATTTTACAGGTGGATGCGAAGTTGACACCTAGTGATTGTATACCATTGATTTTAGATGAGGTGAGGGATGATATGTCTGATGACGATTGGGAGCATGTTGAGGCCGTAGGATTCGGTGCCATGAGGTATTATCATCGGTTACATAGGTCTCAAAGTTTTATGTTGGCCTTGTTAGAGTGGTGGAACCCTTCCACCAATAATTCCTAGTTGCCTACTAGTGAGATCACAATTACTTTGGAGGATGTGCACCGCATCCCTAGAGTACCCATATGAGGAGAGGGAGTATATATTAGTACTGAGGAGGAGAAGGATGGGGTAATGACTAGGTTGTATGGAGAAAATGTAATTGATGTTAGATATGAGTCAAGAGCATTTTTCTAAGGCCAATTTTAGTCTCCTGACATAGAGGGCCATACCCGAATGACCCTGATGATGATGGCCATCATTTGTTATGCTCTACCAGATTCAGGAGGTGGTCGATTTCCTTGGATGATGACAGGGGTTGTGGCTGAGATGATGGAGCACCATACTATTTTTGAGTGGGGTCCTACCCTACTTGCATAGATATACAGAGAGTTGTGGGCCTGGAAGGTCCACAAGAGATATGGTATTGATATTGCATTTTTACTATAGGCTTGGGCCTTTGAGCACATTGCAGTTGCTTGACCAGTGGGATTACCTTGTGGGATTGGTGATGGACACCCTGGTTTTATGAGATGGAGGGAGGATTTGGCCATAGACTAAAGAGGAGGAGGTCGGGATACTATAGAGAGCTATTGTCTGGATTACATGTGGGAGATGTGGTATGGAGGCCATATCTAGATTTTCCTATTTGGCTTGACTTTATTGGTGAGTTGGTTAGTTTATAACAACCTATATGGGTACAGGCTCGTCGACTAGGTGAGCACGAGATGCTATGTTTTGATCGTGTTAGGAGATAGTTTGGATTAGTGTAGGGAGTGCCAGAGGAGCCCATATAATATAGATGGGAGGATGGAGACACAGAGACCCCTAGGGTAGTTATGACAGAGCCCGAAGTTATTGTTGATCAGCAAGGGGCCATGGGCCCTAATGATGAGGGTAAGATTATTTCTGATTGACGATGGGGTTACCCCTAAGTATACAACATGGTGGAATCATGCATTAAGGAGATTTGATAGGCCTTAGGTTTCAGAGAGATCAGTATAGAGAGTTAGATGAGTACGTGCTTAGGTAGCGAGAGGAGCAGTGGCACAAGAGGTAGTGGAGGGTGTAGAGGATGATAGTGAGGAGGAGGGTGATGATGATGTAGCTACAGCTATTACAGTAGTGACGACCGAGAAGGCCGTAGTTGAGGGAGAGAGAGATGTGACCATGAGGGAGAGGGATGACCTCATTGGCATCTGAGACACATTGATAGTTTGATCACTGAGTGAGATGGAATTAGTACATAGTTGGCTCAGGCCATTATAGATAGAGATTGGTATAAGGGTTAGAGAGACGGGATGAGGAAGGCCTTAGGGATTACTAGGCCTTCTATTTCTGATGTAGAGTTAGTGGATATGGCTTAGAGAGCACAGGCCAGTGGGAAGAGACCTGAGACTAGTGGAGCGAGGCCACATGCTAGTGGACAGAGGCCACCTAAAGGGTCTGGGATAGTTTCTAGGGCTCACTATGAGGTGGTACGAGAAGAGCATGATTATTATGTTGATATGATTATAGAGTATTACCCTGACACCATTGTGTATGCTGACTACTTGGTCGGTAAGGTGACAAGCCCTACTACTAGTGGTGCGAGTGTGGGTCACCCACCTCGGAGACCTGAGCGAGTGGGTGATAGCAAGGGGGAGCTAGAGGAGATACTGGTGTTGTGGGTGGTGCAGGAGTAGCTAGAGGTGGAGGTTCTCAAGGAGGAGAGGGTAGTACAACTCCTCCTTGCTAGTCCCTTGGAGATTTTTAGTTTACTGACTCATGATATATGTATTTGATAGTAGATGTACGGCTCATGGAAGCCTATTTTTGTATGACATTGATATGATGTATTTTGATGATGTGGCTCTTAGAAACTTATTTTTGATATTGATGTATATGGACTTGATCGATATATATGATGATGATGATGAGGTTTTATGATGCTCATTTTGTTCATATTTTATGTGTAGTTGATCTCAATGTTAATGGTTATGTATGTTTTTAATTTGAATGTGTTAGTGTTAGATGTGATAGTATATTTGAAAATATGGTTAAATTGAACAACTTAAAATGTGATCTCAAATTAATTTATATCAAAATGTGGCTCAATGAAATAGGATAAACATGAAATGATCATCCCACTATGGATTTGGTACATACACGATGGGTTTTGAAAGCTTGAATACTCTTGCACTTACAACCTTTAACAAATGTTAAATATGATCATCAATGGGTAGTTGCAACGTTTAATAAAATGTGGGATGAATGCTTCTTTTTTATTTTGACATGAAAGGGGGTTTGAACATGTATAGATCAATGAAGGGAAAAATATTCTCCTTTTCTATAGGTCTAAAGAGAGATGCCCCAGCTTTATTTTGATTTTGAAGCAAACTGATCAATGCGAGAAGTTTACTATAATGGGAAAGATGATCAATGCGGGAAGCTTTCTTGGATGCTTTTGATATTGATGTATTTATTTCAAAGGTTAATCAATGTGGGAAGCCCCTTTTTTATGGGTAGCCATCCTTCAAGGGTATGGTCTACACTTTCAATTGGTAGTTGTCCTTCAAGGGATCTACTTTTTACTTTTGATTTTTTTTGGATAGTCATCCTTCAAGGGATAGTCTACTTTCTACTTTTGATTTTTTTTGATGGATAACCATGTCCTTCAAGGGACCAGTCTACCATTTATTTTGACTTTTGAGAAATGCATCCAAATGATTTACATATATTTTTAGCTAAGGGAAAATCCCTAATAAACTATTTTGAGGAGGGGAAAAAGGTGCATATATGTTCTACACATTCGTACCCCATGTCATGTTCCTTAATTGATACATGGTGGATGGGTGTAGTGATTCAAGGGGTTGTTTCTAGAGAAGAACTTGTCGATAAAGAAAGATGCAATGAACAGAGCCATGGTGCTCATCTTTAAGGTGTTTTAAAGATAATTATGGATGACCACATGCTTTCAAATCACTACTGTGATATGATGGATGGTTTTGATGGGATGATAAGATGTAACTTACTATCATGATTATCTAGTATTTAACAATAGAAAGGCCATAAGTGCAAGGCATTCCAAGGTTCTGCTTCAGGTTCACCATCAAGAGAAGCGAGATGGTACGCTCCTGACCCATATTTATGAGTAATGATGTATGGACCAATCCAATTGGGGGAAAACTTTCCACGTTTACTCCATTCTAATTGAGTGACATTTTGATTTTCTTTAAGCACAAGATCACTGACATTGAAGTCATGTTCTTTGATATGTTTTTTATATGCTCATTTAATGCATTCTTGATAAACTTGATGATGTTCAAGGGCCATTAGACATTTCTCATCTAATAGTTCAAGTTGTGCTAAATGGTCTTGTCGATATTCTTCGTCAGGGATGAAGTCCTTGAGGGATACATGAAGTGATGGGATTTGGATTTCAAGAGGTACAATGGCTTCAGATCCATAGACAAGTGAATAGGGTGTAGCACTTGTAGGTGTGTGGATGCTAGTTTGATAAGCCCAAAGAGAAAACGAGATTTGGAGATGCCAATTTATGCCTGCATCATTTACCATTTTCATAAGGATTTTGTTGAGTGTTTTATTAGAGGCTTTAGCCTACCCATTTTCTTGAGGATAATATGGCAATGAAAATCTGAGTTTAATGTTGAAGGTGTCACAAAGCTTTTTAACTTCTTTATTTTTAAAATATTTTCCATTATCTGTGATAAGTTTATATGGGATGTCGAAATGACATATAATGTGTTGATATATGAAATTAATAATAGGTCCTGATTTAGTTGATGTCAAAGGGATAACTTCAACCCATTTGGTGAAATATTCAGTAGCTGTGATAATGGAATGATGTTGCTGAGATGACTTGGGATTGATGGCCCCAATGAGGTCTAATCCCCATTGGGAGAAAGGCCATAGGTCCTGAGTCGGTTATAATGCTTGACTGGGGACATGGATGAGATCTGAATGAATTTGACATTTCACACATTTCTTAACATACTCACAACAATCCTTGGTGATAGTGGGCCAGTAATACCCTAGCCGTATAACACGTTTAGCGACTGAATTTCCACTGAAATGACCTCCACAAATACCATCATGGAATTCTTCAATGGATTTGATTGACTCATGTGATTTAAGGCATCTTAACAAGATAATGTCAAAAATTCATTTATAAAGTATACCACCAATAATGACAAAATGAGTGATATGTTGAAGGAATGATCATTTAGAATTACATGATAAATCAGATGGGATTTTGGATTCAGCGAGATAATCGTATATTTGAGTATACCATAAATCAGTTGGATTATTGTCAACGATATTGATAGGAGGAAGTTCATTTTGATGTGAAGGGTGATCTAATTGTTAAACAATGATGGATATTTTAGTATTATCTTTTGACTCTTCTGTTTCTAATGGGATGAGGGCTCCTAAAGAGGCCATTGTATCTACAAACCTATTAGAAGATCGTGGGATGGCTTGGATGGTGTAGTGATCAAAAGCACCGAGGAGAAAGTCAACGTTGGCTTTATATTTTTGTAGAATTTCATTTTTACACTGATATTCTCCTTTGACTTGACTGATAACAAGTTGTGAATCTCCATAGATGTCTAAGATGTGAACACCTAGAAGAATTGTGGTGGTGAGACCCATGATTAAAGCTTCATATTCTACCATATTATTAGTGCATTCGAAGTTGAGTTTAAATGATAATGGAATAGGAATACCCCAAGGAGGGATAATAACGACACCAACTCCTCCCCCTTCCTGACATTTAGAACCATCAAAGAAGAGAGTCATCTTGACAAGGATGAATTCGTATTTGTTGACATTACTAATGGATTCATCTAGAAAATACTCATGAGGAAGTTGATTATCTGGTAAAGGAGCATCAATGAGCTGGTCTGTAATGGCTTGGCCCTTAATATATTTTTGTGATATGAATTCTAGGTCAAACTCAGTCATAAGCATAAGCCATCGAGTGATACGATCACTATGATATGGTTTAGAGTGTATAGCTTTGAGGGGATTGAAGCTAGTGACAACATATGTTTTATGATTAAGAAGGTAATGACGCAACTTGGAAGTGCCGAAGTATAAAGCGCAACATAGCTTTTCAACTTTGGTGTAACGGGTTTCATATTCATGGAGTGTGTTGCTGATATAATATACGACTTGTTCTCGACCCTAACTATCATGGTGGATGAGCATGGCTCCAAGAGCATGTTCTGAAGCAGATATGTATAAGTAAAATGGTTCTCCTTCACATGGTGGAGTGAGAATAGGTGGTGATAAGAGATAATACTTAATTTCATCAAAGGCCTTCTGACAATCAGAATCCTAATAAAAATCTATGTCCTTACGGAGGAGGTGATGAAAAGGCTGACAATGATCAGAGAGTTGTGATATGAAACATCGTATGGACTACAATTTTACCTGAAGGCTGTAGTTGTGTAAGATTAGATGGTGGAGGAATCTCAATGATGGCATTAACCTTAGCTAGGTCAACTTCAATACCTCAGATAGTTATGATAAATCCTAAAATTTTACTAGTGAGGACACCAAAAACACATTTTTTAGGGTTGAGATGAAGATAATATTGGATGAGATGAGTGAAGATTGACTCAAGGACAGTAAGATGATCTTTACATTGTTTGGAATTTCCTAAAAGGTCATCAACATAATCTTCAACTGTTTTGTGAATGAGATCATGAAAAATGTAGGTCATGGCTCCCTGATAGGTAGCTCCTGCATTTTTGAGGCCAAATGGCATAACGTGGTAACAAAAGGTTCCCCAAGGGGTGATGAAAGAGGTTTTGTGTTGGTCATTCAGTAGCGATAAGAATTTGATTATAACCTAAAAAACCATGTATAAGGGAAAGCATTTCATGACCCGCTGTCAGGTCAATGAGCTGATCTATGTTTGGAAGGGGGAAATCATCTTTCAAACAAGCGAGATTGAGATCCCTAAATCTGTGCAGATACGTAACTTACCTGATGCTTTAGTTACATGAACAATATTAGAAACCCATTGTGGATAATCAATGGGTATGATGAAGTTATAAGATAAAAGATGTTGTAACTCTTCTTTAACAAGGAGAACTATGGAGGGATGCATTTTATGGAGTTTTTGTTTAACTGGCTTAATGTTTGGATATGTGACAATATTGTGTACTACAATATTGGGATCAATTCTAGGCATATCACTATATGACCAAGTGAAGGCTTGATAATATTTTGATTAAAATGAGGTGAAGTCATCTAGTTCTTGTGGACTCAATGACTGGCCAACTTTAACTATACGAGGATCTTGAGAGGTTCCTAAGTTAACATCGATGGTGGATTCATTAAGGAGAGTTGATGTTTCAGATGGTAAGGTTTTCTGAAGGAAATGATCTTCAACTCCCATATGTGAAAGGATGTCTTGATCATCATGACACTGAAGGACATTTATAATAGGTGAATCTTCCTCAACCATTTCTGGCCAAAGAAGAGGTATTTGTTTAGTGATGTGATTAGATTGATAAGTGAGTGGTCCTAAAGATATGGTATTGACTAAAAAAATTTAGATGGGATGGGTACAATGTCGTCTAAGTCCAGAGGGTCTTCAAAGGATGTGGGCAATGACGGATTTAGTTTAGTAATGAGCATGAATGTAGCCGGTTTGGATGTAGTAGCCTCAGATGTTTTGAATGAATTCTTATAACCTAAACCATATTTTTCATTTTTTTAAGGGAACATTGGATGACCACATCATGTATTCCCTATTCATAATGTCCAAGGCCAAAAAATCTCCATGCACAACTGTGAAGATATATATGGGTGAAATTTGGATTATCTAAATATTTGAAGTCTAATGTGAAAGGCATGGCATGGTGTTGATCAATAGTATAAGATGAAGGATGATCGATTCCCCCATAGAAAAAAATCATTTTTAGATAAGCTGAACTGTAAGAGATAACGTCTCCCACATTAGGGTCATACATGGGTTGTTTTTCATGGCGACCATAAGTTTTTGGTGAAGGAATGTGATTAAGCATGAAGAGATGATATTCATCCAATGTGAGACGTTGTACAACATCACTAAGGGAAGAATCATCTGGTAATTTAGAAAAGGGAATAGATGTGCTAGTGGAAGATTCATTGGATGACTTAGATGCAAATTTGGGAATAAGTACGTCATTTAGATGATACATCATGTAACAATCGGTGAAAGGATTTAGATCTGCAGGAACAGTGAATGTTTGACCCTCATGTTCATACTTGAGACAACGATGAAGAGTTGATGGAATGCACCGCATAATGTGTATCCATGGGTGTCCTAATAACATATTATATTGAAACTCTCCTTCTATGATGTAGAAGAGTTCTGGGAGAGTTTTTACACCAAATTTTAGTGGTAAGATGATGGTGCCTAATGTGGGTGTGATAGTGTCGTTGAAGAATCGTAATAAGATTGGCATTTGGGCGATAATGGTATTAGGTATTTTAAGTTGATCAAAATCAAGGGAGGAGATAATGTTAATAGTAGCACCACTATCAATCATTACTCTTTCGATACAGACATCATTAATTTAAGCTATAATGAAAAGTGGTAAGTCATGATCTTTTGGTTTGAGGGAAGGTATTTTGGATGGTTCGAATGATATGATGGAATATTATTTGAGAGCTCCCAAAAAGTTTGTAAAAGATGATGGATCATCTGAAGGTATTGTTATTGATCAGAGGGCTTCCATCATTGCTTTTTTGTGAAGTGGTGATGTTTGTATCAATTCATATAATGACATTTTAACAGGAGCTTGATGTAATTGTTTAATGACCACCTTTTTCATCGCGGTGGATGGTGAAGGTGGTGTAACGAGGATAAAAACCTTGGTCTTTGGTGACATTGTTGGACCAAATGTTTTGGGAGCCATTGGGATGGATAATTTGGGTTTATCTAAAGGAGGGGTTACCTATGGTGGTGGAGGTATAGCTACGTAGGTTTTATCTCTCTTAGGTTGAGATGGGTCTGTGTCATAGTTCTGTGAATGAGTAGTAATATGTACAACATTGACCTGATGGGAAGGGATTTTTGACATGGGTTCCTTAGATTTTGATAAAGGTGACGATGATGCTGATGTTAATGTTGCATGTGGTTCAGAAGGAAGAGAAGATGCTGATGTTGTATGTGATTTAACTGGAAGGGAAGCCATATTTTCTAGTTTTTGTGCAATCATGTGGAAGGCTTTACAATCTGTAATGGAATGACCTCGTGTTCTATGATATTCACATGAGGTGTTGAAGTCATACCAAGTGGGTTTCCATCCTTATAAGTCTGATGGTTTGAGAGGTGGTAATGTTATGAGTGATTGTTGAAGGAGGTCTTCTAAAATAGTTGCATAACGCCCTTTCGGTGCATATGCAAATGATGATGGAGTTTTAGATATCTTATCTTCTGATGGAAGTAAGATTTTGGTCAGGGGTTGTCATTTTATTGGTTGTGAAGGGATCTTGGGTGTGGTGATGGATGAGGGATGAGAGCTACTTGTGGAAGCTTGATAGACAAGTTTTGGACCCAAAATAATGGGGTGATTCCTAGGTATAAGGGATCTAGGACCACGCATGGGATTCTAATATAGGGGAACATAATAGGGCCTTTAAAATCTTGAATGACATCTTGTTTATGAGGTCCCATTGTGGAAGATGGGTAGGTAGGTCTTGGCCTTGGCATGACAAGAGGATCACTAAGAGTGAAAATGGTATTTCTAGGAGGAGATGGAAGAAAAGGTAGAGGGCCATAAAAATGGTATGTTTCATTATAGTAAGGACTCCTAAAGACGTGAACCATGCCTTGTTTGTTAGGTAATTTTGAGGTTTTAGACGTACTAGGTGAGTTTATTGAAGTTGATGCTAATGGAGGAAGAGGATTTTGAATAATGTGGTTAATGTAATCCAAATGATTTGTGGGTTTTATCGATTTCAGATTGTTTATTTTTGTAGGAGGAGGATGAACATGGCCCAAAGTTGGTTTAGGCAGAGATGGTTGTGTTAAGAATGTTTCAAGAGGTATCATAGTTATGTTTGCGAATGAGGGTGTAGTTATAGGGGTATCTACACTAGAGGGTGGAATTGGTAAGGGGATAGGATTGGTAATGACTTGTGACAGTAATGGAAAGATAGCAGAGAAGGATTTGGTAGATACATGTTTAGGTTGAATGAGCATCACCGTTAAGTGTGTCTTCATTGATTGTGTGGATGTAGATGTTTTTTTCACATGTGTGTTTGTTGGTTCAATAGATAAGGATGTTGATTTAGTAGATATAGGTGTTATTTTGGATTCAAGAACATGTGTTACTTTAGTAATGGTATTAATAGTATGATGAGTATGGATAACATTTGTTTGTGGTTGATCAGTTGACGAAGGATGATTTGGAAAGGGCTGTTTGAATATGTTAAGATTTTGGTTTGGGGGTGCATTGAGGTTATCTAAGTGAAGTTCACCCTTATCAATCAAGTCTTGAAGAACATTGCGGAACGTATAACACCTTTCAATATCATGTCCTTTGACCCTATGGTATTTGTAATAGTCATTGTCCTGATACCATGAGGGCTTAGATATAGATGTGTCGATGGGTTGAATAGGAGGGAGGGTTATCATATTTATAGCTAGTAGCTTGTCAAATACTGCACTATAAGTCTCCCCAACTAGTGTATAGTTACGTTATGGATGGGAACGTTCAATGATAGGATTTTCTTTAGGAGAATACTTGACTACTATGGCATTAGTAGCTGATTTAGATTTTTCAGGACTAGAGGATGACTTAGATGGAAACTCAGTTCATGGTTTCTTAGGTTGAAGCTTAACATGACCATCTTCTAGAGCACGTAGTTCTAATTTACGAGCCATAGTAAAGGCTTCATCAAAGGTCTAGAATGATTGAATTTGTAATGTTGATGAAATATGTTTGGTGCATGATCGACAGAAAACTTCAATCAACTCAGTTTGTGGTAATGAAAAGGATAATTGATTGATTGTACCCCTCCAACGGGAAACAAAATCAGCAATGGACTCATCCTCAAATTGTTTGATAGCATAAAGGTCATTGATGGTGACTTTGCGGGATATGTTTATAGAGAAGTGTTCAAAAAACAATGTGTGTGAGTTGGGTGAAGGAGAAAAGGGAATATTGCGGAATGCTATTGTACCAATCCAGAGCAGGGCTGACGAGGGACATAAGAAAGGTTCGCAACATGAGGTCTTGATCATGAGCTATTAAATAACAGACATGAAAAAACACATGAATATGTTGCTGGGGGTATTCCTTATTGTAGAACTTAATAAACTTTGGAATCTCCTAGTGAGGAGGGTATGCTTTGTATGGGACTGATGGGTGAATGGGTTCATTACAGATTTGATCGTAAGAGAGGACATTTTTGGGTGCAGATGAGGTAACTTCTAGACTTGATATATGATTCATAAGGGCTTGAAGAGGGTCAGTATGTGCTAATTGTTGTGAAGATGGACTAGGTTGGAATGCAAACTAGCTGGGTTGTGAGTATATTTGGTATTGTTGAGGGATGTTTTGTTGATAAGGAATGTTGTTGTTGTATTGTAAGGGATGTTTTTTGAGGAATATTGTATTGTTGTGGAATGTTTTGTTGGGGAATATACTGCTGGGAAGGAATATTTGTTGTTATGGGATATATTCTTTGTGGGATATTTTGTTGAGGAATATATTGTTGAGAAGGATTTTTTTTTGTATATGTTTTGTTGTGGAATGTATTGATGTTTTGAAGGAATAGTTTTTTTTTTTTGAGAAGGGATTGTGGGATATATTGTTGAGAAGGGATGTTTTTTTGTAAAGGAGTAGTTTGTTGTGGAATGTATTGTTGAGAAGGGATATTTTTTTGTAAAGGAGTAGTTTGTTGTGGAATGTATTATTGAGAAGTTTGTTGTGGGTTACTATGTTGTTGTGGAGTAGTTTTTTGTGGAATGTATTGTTGAGATGCCAAAGGTTGCGAAGATTGTATATACTGATAAGGAAATGGTTGTGAGTAAGGAGGTGGTTGTTGAAAAACCATAGCAGAGGCCGCATAGGATGGTTCTTATTGTGGAATATATTAAGTAGGAGTAGATTGTGGTATAGAGATTAATGGTAATGATTCTTGTGGAATGTATTGTGAAATAGGTGAGTGGTGGCAATTGCACTAGTATTAATAAGAGGACTTGATTCCAGAATAGACAGGGTAATATTATGAATGCTAATAGCCAGCTGAACATGACAGTAGAAGCAACAATAAAACTCATTGGAAGTGTTTGGGTAACTGAAGATGCTAGAGGGGTGGATAATGAAGCACTAGTATTACTTTGTGGAGGTGTTGAACTAGTAGAAAGCTTAGGTGATGATGTATGTTGTTGGGTGGTTGTGTCTTGAGAGGAAACCATATGAAGACTAAGAATAGGAATAGATGATGTTTCAGTTTGACTCAAAGGTGGATATGAATGTACTTGTTGGATGACAGGTTCCTGATTTGAAACAAGTCTTGTAATGGTAGAGGAAGGATCATATGAAGATGGTGGTTCAGGTATAGATTGTTGGTTTGAATCAATAGGATGTGTAGAGATAGGAACACCTAAAAATGGTTGGGATTCAAGCTGTTGTGAGGAACTAGAAAAAGGATCAGGAATGTTTGATGATGGTTGTGGTGTGAATGGTTGGAGTTGAACACCCCTAGCTGCCAGATAGGCATTAAGGGAAATGGGGTTTGAATCCAACATTTCTTTCAAAAAAAGGTCTCCTCTTTCAAAGAAAGTGGTTTCAGAAGATTCTGATTGTGAGCTGGGGGAGTATGGTTGTTCAGTGTCTTCTTGTTCAGATGTATTGAATTCTTGACTGTGAAACTGACATGTGCATAATTTAAAAGATGTTGTCTCATTTCTTCATTATATTGTTCCTCTATTTCATTCTAGGCTTGTTGATCATCAGTTAGAGGAGTTGATGTAATTGGTTGATGGAATGGGTTTTGTTGTTGTAATGGCATAGTAAATGATGGTGTAGATATAGTAGTGAATAAAGGTGCAAGAATGGTGTAGAAAATGGAGTAGATAAAGGTATTTTTTGCTGTAAGGGTGTGTACATTGGTTGAGACATGTTTTTAGAAGTTTGGTTGTGATCTTGTTGTCTTGTTTGTACCATTGTAAACAAACACACACACAAAAATTATCTAAGAAATGAATTAAAATGGGTTGATTACAAACAACAATCAAAATCAAACAAGATAGATTTTTAAGTTTTCTTGATTTAATTATAAGGTGAAATGTGTAAAATGGTTAACGAGGGTCCTAGGAAATGGAAAACTAGGGTTGGTTTGAGGTATGTTTAAGGGTGGAGTCCTCGATATACCCGAAGGTATGTGAGGCCCAACTCTGTACTGCTGTCGATATGGGCATGGTATTGGGGCCTACCCCCTCACTTCACGGTCCCATAATGATAAGGTTATTGGGTGCTTAGCCAATATATACCAACAAACAAATGATTATACTCAGATAGAACATCGAGTCAGCTTCTCCTCTTAGTGATCAAATCCAAGTAGGTATCCACCTGGGTAGGAATTGTTTTAAATGCATTTTTGATTTATATTTTGTTTGGCTGTGTGTGGGGAGAGAGAAAAATGAATGCAATAAATTATCCTCCTAATTAATTCTATGTGAAATAAGAATAATGAAAAGTTTGTTCTAAAAGCCAAATCAAAATGTTGTTTTTGATGAAAATATTTAAAAAATGCAAAACTGAAAGCTAAAAGAAATTTTTTTAGGACTCACCATAAAACACTCCTTTTATTTTTTTTATTTTTAGCAATGTTTAAAGAAAGAAATCCAACAATCTAACACACGAGCTTTCCAGAATCAATGCCTTGCAAATAGGTTAGGAAAAACAACAAGTAAAAAGAAGCAAACAAGAAGGAAAATAAAAATTGTTAGGCTTTGAAAAACAATCAGGGAAATCGCAAGTGATTTACCCAATCACAGGTGATTTATCCAGTCGTAGACAATTTTTACACAGAGAATTAGAAAAATATAAAAATGTATACTAATTTGGTGAAATGAATCAAAGAAACAAGGGAAAGGGTCCCACTGGCATGCCAAGATGTTTAGAGTAAATTTTACCTCTTCAACTTAACCTAATAAACAAGATAATAAAACTTACCAAACCTTGAAATGGCGGGGTTTAGAGGTACCCATAGATGTGGATGGATGATGTTTAATTGTTGCACTCCATGTATCCAATGAGTTAGCTATTATCCTGTAAATAACATTGCAATTACATACACTACACAAAATATTTATTAGTAAAAATAGTAAGCATGTTACTTGGAAAAGGGCAGTCCCTAACAGTCACATGAATTCCTCGCAAGGATGTCAACCTGATTTTTACACAATCAAGTGGTATTGAAAATGAAACATGATATAATGGATGATAAATGTTATGACAAATTCATATTTTATTACAAATATATATAATAAACGATGAAATATGAGATATATAGACTATGGCTCAAAAGTTCAAGTCTAAAGATGTGTCAGATTTTTCACATGAAGGCGAATCTTCTTCTTTAATGAAATCAACATCTTCTGGATAGTCTAAATTCTCATGGTCACTGAAGTCTTCCCTACAAAATTCAAAAATATAATCAGGATCTTCCTCCTCTATATCGAAATTAGATTTAGAATCAGATTGTTTTGAATCGGTCAGATCTTCAGATTCAGCTTCAGAGCTTAATTCTTCTAGTTGGGCTTCATATTGGTATTCAAACCATGCCAAGTCAACTCAAAGGCATAAAAATTTGAAATAGGCCTCCCAGAACTTCATGTGGCCTCATGAATCCTCTGAGTGGATTCGAATATGTTTTGCAGCTAGTCTAAAGGGGTTGAGTGAATCACACACAATTCCAAGTCATGGAGAACGTCATATTGTTCCCAGTGTAGGGGATGACAAATAACATGCAGTGAATGAATTATAGTTATCTCATGTCCTTTTCCACCTAAAGCTATACTCGAATGAGTGTGATAGCTGAGACTTGAAGATGGCAATTTATTTGCTCAGTGGTTTGATAAAATGTATTGGTTGCTCCCACAAGCTCACATTGATAAATACGATTTTGAATGAAGAGTGATTTATTTATTTGTTTGAATGAATGATTTATTGGATCCCTGACAAGCTGGTGATTCACCAAAATTGCATTGATGATATGTGATACTCAATAAAAATTGGTGTTGGTTCAATACAACAATGATGAACTCTGATAGAAGGCTTGAGGATTGAAAATGTGAGAAGATGATCCCGAAAAGGGACTGTAAATTGGGTTTAAATAATCACTAGTGATTTAACAAATCGCTGATGATTTTGGGATTCTTGAGTTTGTTTGGGAACAAATTCCTAATTTGAGCCTTTTTTTCAAAATTTCAAAGGATGGGTTTGTTGGTTGGTTTTGAAAGTAACGTGTTGTCTAATGAGGTGTTGGGGAAAGGATTTTATTAGTTAGATATGTTCTAATTTAGCCTAAGTTTGTTTAGGATATGTTGTAGGTTGTTTGATTAAGATATATCAAACATATACAAATATATGATTCTTTGTGATAATATAAGATTATTGATAAGATAATGGGGGATTTATAAAAATACCCATGATAGAGTGTTGGGATAAGGAATTAGGGGAAAATTTTAAATAATATTTAGAGAGCTTACTTAGGTGAATTAAAATATCATGGGATATAATATTAGTGTATATGAGGAAATATTTTATTTGATCGTGATTAATGTAATGTGATGATATAATTAATCTATTACAAATGGGATAATTAAATGAAGATAGGCAAGTGCAAATTTTTAGTGTCTACATAGGTCTCTAGTCTAGGCCTAGTTTAGCCCATTTAACCTCAGAATCCATGAACCTTCCCTATTTTCCTCATGTACCTACCTTATCACACTCACTCCAAGATTCCTCTTGTTTTCTTTCAACCTGCTTTATCATTAATGATTCTTTTTCATTAATGAAAAATCAATACCCACATGTCAACACCCCTAATACCCCTATGCCTAAATATAAAATTTGTGATATGGCCCAATTCCTAAGCCAGCTGAAAATAAAAGCTCCTTTGATGGAGTTATTTAGGATCCATGAGCATAGAAATAGGGAATTTGAGTACTTAGGATTCAATGAGGATATTGTTGAAAACAAATATATCTATCCCCTTGTTGCTGAAAATGAAGTTGATGAATATCAAGAGGTTATTGACCCATCCCCTAAAGTATAGTTGCATACATCCCTAGTTGAGAACCAATTAGATGTCAATCTTTTGTATACTACACTAATTATAAATGGTTGACTCTTCCATAATTGTATCTTTGAATTATGTGCAAATCATAGTATCATGGCTTTGGCAGTCATGAATAAACTTGGTATAAAAATAACAACTAATTATGGAAGATGATATGCCATAGATTCAAGGGAAGTACCACTTTTTGGTTGTGTGTTTGTCCTCAATTATACACCCCCTGGTGGCCTGAAATCATTCTCTTAGGAAGGGGGAATGCTTGGATGGTGGTATACCAGGTGGTATGTGTCATTTTGTAGTCAGGGAGGGGTCTAACACTTTCCTCGGGATCAAGACTTGAGTTGATTGAGGGGAACATAGAAAGGGGATGGCCTCATCCTACTACTTTTAGTCCTACTTTGAACCGGGGTGAGAGGACCCGTGGGGTAACCTGAATGCAAAGGGGGAGATAAGCTCTTTATTCCTCTTGATATTTTTAAATGATGGATCAATATGGGATAATCATGGCCATGAATACAACACTCACTCTCACAAGTTGCCATAATAGATGTTGCATATGTTGAATGTACCAGATAACAATGGCTCCTTCTTGGGGATGGGCGCCCCTTGTGGAGGTCACAAGAAGAAAGAAAATATGCCTAATCCATTGGGTAAGGAGTCGAGGAGACAAAAAAAAAGGGATTTATAAATAGATACATAAAATTCACACTAGAATACTAACATGTCACGAAACCTGGTCATTATAGACCAAAGCACAAAAGGGAAACAACAACATAAACAAAGAAAAAAATAACACAACAAAACTATGTACAATACAATGATCATAATTGACCCTTTGGCTTTGTCCAAGAAATGTTTGAGATGCATGAAATTGATTAGAAACTCTAGTAAATGTTCTTTTAAGTATTTCAGAAAGAAAATATGTTCTCCAATCTTGATGTCTTCTCTGTAAGCTTTCAGCTCTGCATAAGAGGATGCCAGACAATGCTAATATTTCTTCAACAACTTGGTATAAGCCTATTTTTCTTCTTTGCTCATGATACATCGCAACCAAACCTTTCTGGGATTTTGAGAAGTTCCCAAGTTGCATTCTTCAACATCCCTAGATGTATAGATAGGTTTGTTTATAATCCTATTAGCATTGTCAAAATTTGATTAAAGACTAACCAGTCCTCTAGGGATAGTATTTGTCTATAACTATATTATAGCGTTCCCAAAAAGGGTTTCCTTTCCTTCACACTAACACTACCATAGGTTCTAAGGTTAACAAGTTTCTTTGTGAATTCACCTTTACAGTTTAAGAATATTTGAATCTGGACATCATCTTCAGGAACCTGCCAATGTTGAATGTTGTTCAGGAACTAAAGGTATGATCTTACCAGTACCTATACTTCATAATTACACTAAGGGATATATTACTCTCATTATCATACGGAGATGACAAGAAATCCATAGTTTGGTTCAGCTTTTGGATTTTGAGTTCTCTCATGGTAAACGATATTAAAAGACTCAAACAATTCTATGAGATCCCAAACCGCATGCTTATATTTTTTCACCCTCTGGTTTTTAGTTGCATATAATTTCCTTGCCTTTCTTTACAACCAATTTAGAATCTTATTTGAAAATAATTGTTCTTAATCCCATGCTGTCTCCATGAAAATATTAAACCAAGGAGTAATGGCTCATATTTAAAAATGTTTTTGGTACATTAAAACTTCAATTTGAAAGAGAAATTAAAAGAACCTTGATTTGGAGAATTTAGGACCACTCTAGATCCACTTCCAACATTGGAACATGATCCATCAAAATTCATGGTCCAAGGGACATTTACCATCTTCACGAGGCATGCATTAATATCCATGCAATGATCTTAAAAATTTTGCACAGCCTATGAAGTTACCCAAATATGTATCATTAAACAATACCTCATAAGAAGTATTCATAGGATCCTTCAATAAGATGGAACATTTTCTCTTCTCTATACAATTTGACTAGTTTACCTTCTAACTGGTATATAGAGTCGAAAGAACATGTACATTATTAAAACTTCCTCCCACACTAGCATCTAATTTTCTTGATAGCAACATACCCCATTTAGCAAGGCAATCAAGTATAACCATATTCATAGTTCAATATTTGCCACGATAGGTAGCAAGTTGTATTACTTAGACCTTTGACATACCCAACAACATGTACTTATCTTGAATTACCATTGACATAATATTTCCCAAAAGATGTTATTAAATTTTAATGTCTAATTCATTCATGACCTCTAAAGGCATGATATTGCATGAATCTTCCTGAATCAAACATGTAATTGTGGATAAGTAGTTCATTGAAAATCATACTAGTAAAGAAAGGATCCACGTCTAGCTATGGATTCAACCAGGGAAGTACCCTAGATATACTTCCGAGGGTTCCTCTATATTATCCTGGGTCTTCCTTCAATCTCAACTTTAAGTTCAACTATAGGTAGGAGGAGTTAAATAGATTATTTATACCTCCATTTATTTGAAAACTGTATCCTCCTTCAACTCCAAATATTTAAATTCCCTTGTTTCTATGTTCAGGGAATTCTAAGTAATTCCACAATTGGGAAAATGCTCATTTATTTGACTCAAGATTTGGGCCATGTCACACGCTTCATATTTGGGAAAGGTTTTTATTAGGAGGTGAGGGTGACTATCCTTTCTATGATGGGATGTTGTCCTTTATTACTTGGGAAGAAGTCATAAGTGCTTGGTTTTGAAGAGATAACAATACCTTTATTAGGAATATTTTTATTAGCAGCATATTTGGGGATGTTAGATATGAGGGGAATTTTTGGTTTGGGAGTTGAGACATGGGCCCCTTAAATTGTCTGTATCTGCAAAGGTTATAGTCTCTTTCTCTTGAGTAACAAAAACATTCATTAATAACTATTTATCCTCTTCAGAAGGGATTCTACCATCATACTTTTTTAATCATTAAAGCTTTTAAATACTCAAATATCCTAATTTGGAATCTCAAATTATTGATCCATATCTATATAAAAATTAACTATAGAAGGGAGGGAAAATACCTGATGTGTGCAAGCCTAAAAATAATCCATAGTTTTAGCATACAATATATCAGTTGAAGTGGCTCCTTGCATTAAATATTTTGGATATTCCATCATGCATATGTAAACCAAAACTAACTTCATCAGTAACATCATCATCTTCTAATAAGTTGGTTAGTAAGGGGGATGTGGCAACGAAACATTTATCACACCACTCAATGATGTGTTCCTCCTCTTCTAATAATGATACCCTTGTTGTCAATGGATCTGGGAATGTTTTATTATCTTTGAAAGCTTGCTGACTTATTTCCTAAACTCATAGGGTCATTTTCCTCTATCATCAACCTAGTGATCTCTTTTGGGATGATTCCCAAATCTATTTTGTCCTTGGGGCCTGGTAACTGAGTCTTAAGGATTTGAACTCAATAGTTTCTATGCTCTAGAAATATTATATGAAATCTCTTTGACTTGCTCCAGCTAAATTTTTTTAACCACTTCTTCAAAATCTACTGCCTTACTTGCCTAAGGTTTCTCTGGATTAATCAACTTGACACCTTATCCCTTTTTAGGAGGCTTCCCAAGTGGCTTTGAATATTATTCATCAATTTGGATAGCCATAGAGAAGAGCCATGCCTCATAGTTCTAGGATTTTTTTCCCCTTAGATAATAAACTGATTTCTTAATCAAAGTCATATGACGTACTTAATCAGGAAAAGGATCATCACTAAGCCTTATATTAGTAGGAAATCTAGTCAAAGTTTTATTGAACCTAGTATTAAAGTCTTATACACACTCGTTAGGATTATTTCTTGATATTTTTCAAAATTCTGATAAGAGAAACGCTAGTGTAAGTCTTATCACCATACTAGAGTTCTGAATGTATTCTTCATTTCTACCCAAGAATTAATTGAATTTATAGGCAAGCAAGTTATACCATTCCTTGGTGTATTTTTATAATGTATGTATGAATAAATTAACATAGACATACTCATGCTCTACTTCATAGTCATACATAACATTATGAAAAATCTAAGATAATGATCCCAACTTATGACATTGTTCCCTTGAAATATAGGTAATATGCTTTTGATTTCATTAGGCACATCATTCAGATAGCCCACCATTCCATGGAACCTTATTGGTCTATAAGTGGTGACTACAAAAGGATCCCTAGGTGGAGGTTACTCCATCTTATTTGGTGGAAGTGTTTCAAAAGGATGGTTGAAACATTGGGGAACTGGAGGTCTCTGGGGGTAGAGGAGTATGATCCACAAAATGGTATTCGTTGTGGTGTTATGTTGTGTCAGTTACTGTGAGATCTGGAAATGTCACAAAACGGGATTTTGGTCTCCTTTGTGATTGCACAAAGGACTTCGGTTGGTCGGGACGGGGTATTGGGTGATTGGAGTAGGATTTTGAAAGGTTTTAATGGGTGTATTGAGGTGAAAATGTGGAGAAGGTCAATAGGGAGCAAGATAAACAATGGATGATAAAATGATGATGAAATGAAATAACCAGGAGAGTATGATGTTGTACTTACTTGGATTTCATTCCTGAAGGCATGTGTGTGAGGGATGGAGGTGCTGATGATGGCTTGAAGGTTGCAAGTGATCACGAACTGAAGAAAAGCTTCTGCATGGGTTGCATGTACACTCCTCTTTACTTGGATAGATCAGATCGTGATTGGGATGGCTGTGCAGGAGAAGATGCTCAATCTCCTTCCTTGGATGTGAGTTTTCATAGGGATTTGCTCTTTGAAGATGCGTTATCTCTCTGAGATGTGTTCTTGCTCATCAACTTTCTCCAAAAGTTTTTTTTGCCAACTTCCAAGTTCCAACCTTGAGAATAAGGTTGTTTTGAGGTTAAAATGGTAACCGACAGTGGTTCCGACTTAACCGGCGATGGTTAGGGGTAACTGACATCGGTCAAGGTGGGATTTCCTAGGTTTACTAAACTTTGGGAGATCCTCCTGATTTTCTTGGATCACGTGTCATTATCCTTCTTATTAGACTAGGAGCTTCTTGTGAGCATGCAGGAATGTGGTTAGAGGGAATGTAGGCATTGATTTTTAGGGTTTGGGTAAGTCTTAGTTAGTTATGGTAACTTGCTAAGAATAGGTCTTAGGTTGAGTTAGCTTGGTGAGGTGTCTAAGTGAACTGTATGAGTAGATATTATTTAAATAATAAATATAGTGAGGATAATGCATTAATTTAATTTAATTAATTAAATTAATGTTAGTGGGGTGAAGAGGGTCATGGCTAGGTAAATGTAATAAAGGGTGCTTATATGTTGAGGGATGAAAGGGGAGTGTGACCTAATTTTAGTGTCTACATTTTGCCCCTTTTTCTTGCGTAGCTTGTCTTGGTAAGCGATGCTAACAAAAATAAGATGTGGTTGCCCCATGTGTGGGTGAAGGTGATCCCCCTCAAACCAGAACTGATGAGGCAACCGACTGAAGTGGTGAGTGGTTTGATAAAAGGTAAAGGTGAGGAAAAGGCAAGTGGGTACAGGAAAAAAAGGGTGAAAGGTCTAGGTAATGGGTCAAGGTCACAAGTAGTAGCAGTCAAACGCACGAACACATATAAACTATAGCATGCTACCAGGTTAAAGAGTAGGAAAACTCTACATCATCTAAGGTCGATAGGTCTATCCAAACATAGGTGAAGTGAATCTGGTAGCCAAGGTATAGGATATGGTCAAGAAACACGACGTAGGTTAGGTGTAGGAACGTTTAGGTATGTTCCGGTACACCAAAGGTAGGGTCAGGATAAACAATCACGACAATAGGCTAGGTAAGGTCATTAGGTCAATCAACACAGGTAACAGTGCCACAAGGTATAGAGAACACATGAGGTCAAAGGTTAATAGAGATGGTCCAGGTCCAAATATCTAGGTCGTGGCACGGGTAAGGCCGAAGTAGGGGTAAAATAATGAGTCCTCACAGGAGGAAAAATGGAGGTCATAAATGATGAGGTCAGGAAAGGTAAGGTAATGGGTTGGGAAAGGCTAGATGGGGTAAAGGAGCAAGGTAAAGGGTGGGGTAAAATGGAAAAGTAAGGGCAATGTGTAGGTTAGGTTGATTGATGGTGGTCATGTATAACCGACATTGGTATAGGAAAACTGATGATGGTGAGGTAGGGCACGAGACTAATGCTGGTCAAGGGGTATCGACGTCGGTTAGGTTGGGATTTGTATAAAAACAAAAAGCCATGTTTTTATTATTCATTTGTGATTTGTGAAGTGAAGAAATGACAAAAAAGAGAGAAAAGTGAGAAAAGCATTCGGAGGAAACAAGACAGTGAGCTGGCAGTGTGAGTTGATGGTGGTTGGGTTGGTGAGTAGCGGGTCCATGAGATCTTAGCGAGGGATTTCGATTGGTCAGAGGGCATGGGTAGATATTTGGTGATGGCAGAGGCTAGAGAGGGCTCAGGTGGACCACCAGCACAGCAGCCAGATGTGCCACCGAGACAGTGGCAGCGTGACGAGGTAAGCACCTAACTCTATAGGGAAAATTAAATAGATTAGAGATTGTAATAGGTGTTATTGGTAGTGTTTTGTGGTGGGTGGGAAAAAGGAAAATTTGGGTATGGGGGGAAAAATGGGAAAAAAGAGCAAGGGAGGGTAGGAAATTGGATAGGTGGGGTGGGTAGGGGTTTTGGTGGTAGTGTAGGTAATTATAGGTGGGGTAAAAGGGACAGGTGGGAGGGGTTACAAAAAAAGGGGGGTTTGGGACGTCTCAGATTTTTCCGCGATAGTGACCGGTGTTGGTTAAGCTTAGCCGACACCGGTCGGGTAGAACTGGGATTAGTCACCTGTTAGGTGATCGATGCTGGTTACGTGGTAACCATGGTCGGTCAAGGTGAACTGGTATCGGTCACAAAATAGGTGACCAATGCTGGTTTAAGGGTGACCAGAGTCAGTTAGGACGAACCGGCACCGGTCGGGATTTTAGGCACAAGGGTCCAAAAGTGATGTAGGTTATGGGGTTGAGGTTGATAGGGTAAAAATAGGGTAGTGGGTAATGATAATTAGTGAATATGGTATGGTAAATGTAGATTAATGTTATGCTTTGAATTGGATGCAAGTAAGATCACAGTTGCATATGCAGGATAGGGTTCCGTTGCTGCTGGTGAAATTACATGGCCTAGTGAGCCCTTTGGAGCTGCAACATGGGGAGGCAGTGAGCTTGAGTGGTATTCGGCACTACCGACATGATTTTCAGTAGCCTAGTTTGATGGTCACACTCATTGATAGATGGGATTCCGTGACCAACATGTTCCACCTTCCGACGGGTGAGATGACTATCACACTGGAGGACGTGTTTCGGATATTGTAGTTACCCATATTTGGGGCCCAGGTGTACTCTATCTCCTCCAAGGCCTTAGAGGAGCTGATCGGGACCGTATTTGGTGAGGGGGTGATAGAGCTGAGATTCCATAGCGCTAGTTTGAGCTATGGCAAGATGTACCTAGTCCGTCCGGATGAGACAAGGCTAGTGGTTTTATTGATGGAGGTAGTGTGCTGCTATGCACTACCCGATGTAGAGGGTGGATGCTTTCCCCACTCACTGATGGGGGTGCTCCACAATATGATGGTGCACGAGACATAGTTTGCTTGGGCACCAACATTCTTGGTGTAGCTATATAGAGAGCTATGGGCGTATGGGCGGTTGTACAGGTTTAACATGTGCTGTACATTTATAATGCACTGCTGGCCTATGAGCACATAGTCTGTGTTCGACCTATAGGGATGTCCCAAGTAGATGCATTCCCAGTGAGATCTGTGCGGTTCAGATATAGGAGATGGGTGCTGGTGGTAGGAGAGCGGAGGTCGGATAGGCCGTCATATGATGTGGCCCATTTTCGACAGTTGCTGGAGGGGTTGTCCGGAGTGGACATTATCATGAGGCCATATGTAGGATTCCCCACATATAGGCACATGCATGAGGAGCTAGCTGAGCTCTAACTAGAGAGGTGGATACAGGGTCGCCATGCTAGGGAGGATGAGATGATCTCGGTCGACAAGGTCTGATGGTGGTTCGGGCTTGTATAGGATATCCCTCCATCCTTCCCACAATATCAGAGAGATGACGTGGAGAGGCCTCTACCTCTACCATAGCCTACAGTGCCTATAGGAGAGGAGGAGTAGCCAATGGATCAGTAGATTGATGATGCTGGATGCACAGATAGGTATAGGCAGTGGTGGGTGGCTCAATTACGAGCCATACCACCTAGACCAGGGTAGCCAAATTTAGCTACTATGACAGTGTAGAGAGTTTCCCTACAGGGGCAGGTAGCGACGCTGATCACGCAGATAAGTATACTGTAGACACAGTTGGAGGGGTCAGAGGTAGAGGTAGTAGAGCTACGAGTATAGGTGGCCAGTCTGCAGGCCCAGATGGCAGATTGAGGGGGTGGAGGAGATGGAGGAGATGGAGACAAGGATGGTTAGGTGGTAGCCCTTCAGGCTCAGGTGGTAGGTTTACAGGGCTAGTTGGCCACAGGCCAGACATAGATTGGGGCCTTATAGGCCCAGATACAGGCACAGGGGTAGGGGGCACCACCATAGGCACAACGACAGGGGGCACCACCACAGGAGTAGGGAGCTAGTCCCAGTTCATAGGCTAGCGCAAGGTAGGTATAGGGGCCGAGACCTATGGGACCACCACAGACCATGCCTATATCTAGGTTACAGGATGCCATAGGTGAGGTGCAATACTATCAAGACTAGCTCATGGCATCCAGGATAGAATTCCTCTCTTATGGAGAGTACAGAGCACAAGAGGCGTCTAATGAGAGGCCGAGATCCTGCACACATAGTGTGGAGAGCATAGGAGGTCAGCGAGCTCTGAGGCCCAATCAGGGAGAGGCCACCAGCGCACCGCGACCAGAGCTAGGTGATGTGCTAGTAGGGACACAGGAGGTTGAGGGTATAGGTGACACATAGATGGAGGGCATCTGGTGAGATGTCTGATATGCAGCCACCTAATTTTGATGTATATTAGTGATTATTTGATTTATATGCCGGCATGCGTGCCAGAAATAGTTATATTTTTGATCATATGCCAGCTTATGAGCCGAAGATAGTGAGGATGTACAAGTGATTTTTGTATATTGTGAGCATATACCGGCCTGTGTGTTTAAGATTTTTTATATTGATTCATTCATTCTTTGTTTGTATATGAGACTGGCCTGCGTGCTGATGACATTTTGTATTATATATTGATCTGCGTGCCAAATTTTTTGAGATGATGGCCATGATGAGATAGACATGTATTTTGAGATACACATTTATTGATTTATACGATGAGATTCATGGTATTTTGTGATATGTTAATATGTTTATGAGATATTAGATGTATGGCATGTGTTAGATGAGATATTGATGTGTTACTTTGATGTGGTTTGAAATTAGGTGAGTTAGGCATGATGGAGTTAGGTTGGTGTAGGCATGGATCGAGTCAGGTTATAGGCATGGTTGAGTCAGGTTGTGGGCATGGTTCGAGTTAGGTTATAGGCATGGTTGAGTCAGGTTATAGGCATGGATCGAGTCAGGTTGTGGTTAGGAATGGATTGAATCAGGTTAGTTTAGGCATGGATCGAGTCAGGTTATAGGCATGGTTGAGTCAGGTTGGTTTATGATTTAGTATTGTTTGCAATGAATGATAATATGGGTCATATGTGAAATGTTGTATAATCTATGCATAGTGATGATAGAGGGATAGTAGGTGTAATAAATGTATGATGTGGTAAGCAACTTGTTATGTATGTGGCTTGATTTCCAATTATGTTACAAAAGGGGAACTAAGTGAAATGTGATGTAAATGGTGAGTTAGGTATGGTTGATGAATTGTTTAGGGTAGAGAAAATGACCAAGCTACCCTCCAAGGGCCCCATGCCCGCAGAGTGCTGCCTACATAGTCCTGACAAAAAAGGGACCTCAGGCCAATGTAGTTCTCCCATGAGCTAGGGAAGAATATGAAAGTGAGTTAGTAGGTTTGTGTGCATTTTTTGGGTTTAGATTTAATAGGTGTGGGAGATTGTAGGTAAAAGGATGCAAGTGAAGGCAATTATGGAGAAAGGGGAAGGCAACCCCAAAGGTAAGCATCGAGGATCAAGTCTTGTATAAGGTGATCAAAACATAAACAAAGATGGTTAAAAGATAAGAGGGGGGTAATAAAGCCACGTGATTGGGTAGGATCATACCGAGTAGATCATACCTTGGAGGGGGGTGATGAACACAAGACCTAGAAGGAATTGCAAAATTAACGGTTCCACGGTGAAAGTAGTCACAAGATCACCAAATGTCTAAATTCCAAGATGTCCCTTGAGGCAATTGAGGAAATGAGAGTGAAAATGGTAAGGTGGGTGAAAGGTAGTTAATGTTATATGTTGTGAGTGAGAGGTCTTTTGGGCAAGAGGTCCAAGGTCACAATGGGCAAGTCCATGACTAAAAAATTTGTTGTTGAGATAGACTGATCGATGCAGGATGTCTATATGGGATAAATAATATGGTACTCCTTGAGGTCTTTGTGAATCTGATCGATGCGGGAAGCTTTGGTTTCTCTCTATTTTTTTTAAAGCTTCACATAGCTGTCCTTCGAGGGAGCAGTCTATTTATAGTAGCAATTTTGTCGAGAGGAAGATGTATTTTTGAGGAATTCATCTTTTTATTAGAAGTTTGACTCAAGGAGTTTGGTCCCATTGAAGGTCTTTGAAATCATGGACAAGACCAAGGTGAAGGATAGGAATCTTGTTCAAAAGGAAAGGTGGAACGACCATGGGATCTCATCTAAAGGTAGACAAAAAGTATCCATGAGAATCATGCTATGTGCAGTGCCGTGGTACACATATGAAAGAGAAGATAACAAGTGACGGGTACTCACATGATTCTTGTTTAATCATTAGGGAGGTGTATGAAGTGGATAGTGCTCAAGGGATGAGTCAACAATAGAATGGTCGAAGATGCAATGCATTAAGGGGTTCAGGTTCGGGTGTACCCTCAAGTGAGGACAAATGATAGGCACCCGATCCATAGGTATGAATTACGATGTATGGTCCAGCCAATTAGGAGCAAATTTTTCCCATTTAATTTTTTCTGCTTTGGTTACGTGTTGATTTTCTTTCAAGACAAGGTCACCGACTTGGAAGGTTCGTTCATGAACACGTTTTTCATAAGTACGTTTGATACGTTGTTAGTAAACTTGAAGGTGATCTAGAGCATTAAGACAACATTCATCTAATAACTCTAGTTGTGCTAAGAGGTCATGATGACAATCTTCATTAGTAAGCATGTCCTGGAGAGAAATGCAGAGTGAGGGGATCTAGACTTTGAGAGGCAGAACAACCTCTGTATCGTAGACCAACAAAAAGGGTGTGGCCGCAGTGGAAGTGTGAATACTAGTGCGTTATGCCCACAGGGAAAAAGGAATGTGCGTATGCCAATCCTTCCCAGTATCGTCAACCACTTTCATGAGAATTTTGTTGAGGGTTTTGTTAGTGGATTCGGCTTGGCCATTAGTTTGTGGGTAATAAGGTGATGAGAAACTAAGCTGAATGCCGAAGGCATCACAACGTTTTTCAGTGTTTTATTTTTGAATTGTTTTCCATTGTCAGTGATGAGGCGATGAGGAACACCAAAGTGAAAAATGATGTGATGGTTTATGAACTCAAATATTTTCTCAGCTTTCATGGAGATGAGTGGTATGGCTTCCACCCATTTTGTGTAGTATTCGGTAGCAATTATGATGTATTGATTGCGTTAGGAAGAATGAGGATTGATTTCTCTGACAAGATCCAAACCCCATTGAGAGAAGGGCCAAAGGTCACGAGCGACCTGTAAGGCATGACTAGGTGTATGATGAAGGTTGGAATGTTGTTGGAATTTCACACAATGTTTGATATAGTCACAATAATCATGGTTAATGGTCGGCCAGTAGTAGCCTAGGCAAATAATACCCTTAGCAACAACAAGGCCACTAAAGTGACCTCCACATATGCCATCATGAACCTCCTTAATGGTATAAGGAATTTCAGAGCTTGTGAGGCATCATAAGAGAATACCATCAAAGCCACACTTATAAAGGAGTCCCCCCAGAATGACGAAATGAGAGACTTTTTTAAGGAAGGCACATTGTCCGTTACGGGTGAGATCAAGAGGTAAGATGGAGAGGGAAAGGTAGTCGGAGTATTGTTTATACCAAAGGTCACTCAGGTCAGGGATGTCATTTTCGATTGAGTAAACATTGTGAGGAAAATAAGAAGGGGAATGGAGGCATTGTATGGTGACAAATATTTTGGAATCGGTAGGGGAAGCGGGTATTTGGGAAGCTAAGCAGGCCATGGTATTTGCAAATTTGTTGGTTAAACGTGGGATGGTGTGAAGGGTGTAATGATCAAAGGTGGTCAAAATTATGTCTACATGATGTTTATACTTTTGAAGTATCTTGTTACGACATTGGTACATACCATTGACTTGGTTTACGACTAATTGTGAATCACCAAAGATGTGGATTGATTTGACATCTAGGACATATGTGGTCTGGAGACCTAGTACAAGTGCTTTGTACTTGGCAATATTATTGGTGCATTCAAAGTCTAGTTTGAAAGAAAAAGGCATGGGTTATCCATCCAGAGGAATGAGGATAACACCAGCCCCACCCCCACGCTGACACTTGAAACCATCGAAGAATAGTGTCATTTGGTAAGGGGGTTCGTCCAGGGAAAGAGTAGCAATTGACTCATCGGGAAAGTCAAAATTAGAGGGTTAGTCCCTAGAAATAGGTGCGTCAGCCAGTTGGTCGGTGATAGCCTGGCCCTTGATTGAGTTTTGGTGAATGAACTCGAGGTCAAGATCAGCTAAAAGCATAAGCCATCACGCGACGCGGTGATTTTGATAAGGTTTGGCGTACATGAAGTGTAAGGGATCTGTGTTGGTCACGACATAGGTTTTATTGAGTAGGTAATGGTGGAGTTTGGTGGAAATGAAAACTAAGGCTAAGGAAATTTTTTCGGGATGGTTGTATCGGGTTTCATAGTCCAAAAGAGTATGGCTTATGTAATAAAAAACCTGCTCCCTATGTTGTTCATCGTGATGAGCGAGCATGGCACCCAAGGAATGATCGGTAGCTGATATGTATAGGTAAAAAGGTTGATCGTCTTTAGATGGAATAATTACGGGTGGTTGGAGAAGGTATTGTTTTATGGCCTCAAAATCTTTGTGACAGTCATCATCCCATTGAAAGGAGACATCCTTCCTAAATAGATGATGAAATGGTTGACACCGATCAAATAATTGTGAAATGAAATGGAAAATGGACTGTAATTTACCTTGCAGGCTACGGAGTTATTTAAGGTTAGTGGGTGGAGGCATTTCCAGAATGACCCTGTAGGGTCAACTTCTATACCACGGAGGAAAACGATAAATCCTAGGATCTTTCCTAAGAGAACCGCGAAGACATACTTTTTAGGTTGAAGGCAGACACAATATTTAATGAGGCAGTCAAAGATGGTTTCGAGGACGGCGAGGTGCTCGACGCGACGTTTAGATTTGGCCAAGAGATCATCCACATAATCTTCCAATATGTGATGCATGATATCATGGAAGATGTAGGTCATAGCACGCTGATATGTAGCACTAGCATTTTTAAGGCCAAAAGGCATGACACAATAGCAAAAGGTTCCCCAAGGGGTAATGAATGCGGTTTTGTGTTGATCTTCCAGGGTAAGCAAGATTTGGTTATAACTCGAGAATCCATCCATGAGTGATAGCATCTCGTGACCAGTGGTAAGGTCAACCAGCTGGTCAATACCAGGTAGAGGGAAGTCGTATTTTGGGCAAGCTAGGTTGAGGTCACGGAAATCCATGTAAATGCGGAGTCCCCTTGTTGCTTTAGTAACATGGACAATGTTAGAAATCTAACAAGGATAATCAATGGGTAAGATGAAGGAAACAGAAAGAAGGCACTGAATTTCTTCTTTGATGAGAATAGCAATACGAGGGTGCATTTTCCTCAGCTTTTGTTTGATAGGTTTGGCATCGGGAACGGTTACAATATTGTGGACCACTATTGTGTGCCAAAATGTTTCACCTTTTTCTTAGATTGTTTCTTTGAAGTGTTGACGAAACAGATAGGGTAACGGGCATAGGAGGAATACCTGTTCAAATTTTAGTTGATGGGTTGTTGCACACGTATGACTTCCAAATCCACAGCTGATCGTGAGAGCTTCCTTTTGGCTAGGAGGAACTACCTGTAATGAAAACAAGACCACCAGAATGAATTAAACAATATGGACAGTGAACTGCCTAGCGTAAGCTAGATCCGAGAAGAATGATGCTTCCTAGATGGTTATCAGTCCACTGTTTTAAAAAAATTAGTGCTATAAACAAAGTAAATCCTATTGTTATTTTGAAATGATTTAGGTATCTCACTTAAAAACATAATAAGAAAATAGATCTAATCTAACAGGCTAAGCTATAATAGAATCCAAAGGTCAAATGGTTGGTTCTGGGTCTCTGCAGGTCTGATAAAGGTCTCATGTAGGTTACAAGTGGATGAAGGTAATATAAAATTAGATGGGTAGGTCTTTGTTCAAGGCTGTGTGGGCAAACATAGAGACTGGTGTTGGTCAGGGGTGACCGACGGCGGTTAGGTATAACCGGTGCCGGTTAGTGTGAGATCTAGAAATGTCATAAAACGGGCTTTTGGTCTCCTTTGTGATTGCACAAAGGACTTCAGTTGGTCAGGATGGGGTATTGGGTGACTGGAGTAGGCTTTTGCAAGGTTTTAATGGGTGTATTGAGGTGAAAATGTGGAGAAGGTCAATAGGGAGCAAGATAAACAATGGATGATAAAATGATGATGAAATGAAATAATTAGGAGAGTATGATGTTGTACGTAGATTTCATTCCTGAAGGCCTGTGTGTGAGGGATGGAGGTGATGATGATGGGCTTGAAGGTTGCAAGTGATCACCAACTGAAGAAAAGCTTCTGCATGGGCTTCATGTACACTCCTCTTTACTTGGATAGATCAGATTGTGGCTGGGATGGCTGTGTAGGAGAATATGCTCAATCTCCTTCCTTGGATGTGATTTTTTGCAGGAATTTTCTCTTTGAAGATGCGTTATCTCTCTGAGATGTGTTCTTGCTCGTCAACTTTCTCCAAAAGTTTTTTTGCCAAATTCCAAGTTTCAACCTTGAGAATAAGGTTGTTTTGAGGATAAAATGGTAACCGACGGCGGTTCCGGCTTAACTGGTGACGGTTAGGGGTAACCGACGTCGGTCAAGGTAGAATTTCCTTGGTTTACTAAATTTAAGGAGATCCTCCTAATTTTCTTGGATCACGTGTCGTTATCCTGCGTATTATATTGAGAGCTTCTTGTGAGCATGCAAGAATGTGGTTAGAGGGAATGTAGGCATTGATTTTTAGGTTTTGGGTAAGTCTTAGTTAGTTATAGTAACTTGCTAAGAATAGGTCTTAGGTTGAGTTAGCTTGGTGAGGTGTCTAAGTGAACTGTATGTGTAGATATTATTTAAATAAGATATTTAAATAATAAATATAGTGAGGATAATGCATTAGTTTAATTAATGTTAGTGGAGTGAAGAGGGTCATGGCTAGGTAATTGTAATAAAGGGTGCTTATATGTCGAGGGAAGAAAGGGGAGTGTGACCTAATTTTAGTGTCTACAGGGTGAACCATATTAAATACTCTCTATGTTTTGTTCTTTTATTTTCTACACTTTTATTTCAGATATATGATATTATTCAATATATTAGTTTCTATAATTGCGATTATGTGTGGTATTGTTCTACATATTTTATCCCTTATTTCCTAACAATTGGTATCAGAGCCTAGTTTGGTTTTATGAAGTGTTTAATTATAGGGAAAGTTTTAGCTTGAGTGGGAGTTATGGAAAATGATGGAAGATCAAAGGTTGATAAATTCAAATGGAAAAATTTTAGTCTTTGGAAGATATAGATGGAAGATTACCTTTATTAGAAGGATCTATATGTTTCGCTGTTTGAGAGGGAAAAAAACCTCGAGCATGACGGATGCGGAGTGGGATTTATAGGATATGAAGGCACTTGGAACAATCTAGTCATGTCTTTCATCTTCGATATTATTTGATGTTTCAAAGGAATAGACTACAAAAGAGCTTACATATGCATTAGGGAAGTTATACGAAAACCCGTCTGCCTTTAACAAGATATTTTTAATGAAAAAGTTGTTTAATATGAGGATGTATGAGAATGGTTTAGTAACATAACATTCAATTTTTTTAATATGGTTGTGAATATGCTAGCTTTGGTTACAATAGAATTTGATGAAGAAGTTAGGGATTTACTAGTATGTGCTCTTTACCTGATAGTTGGAATAGCCTGGTAATGGTGGTAATGGAGCTCGGTTCCAGCTAACTTAAAGTTAAAGTTTGAGGATGTAGTAGGGGTAATTCTAAGTGAGGAAATGTGAAGAAAAATCTCTGGGGAATCTTCTACTTCAAGGAATGATTTGACAGTGGAAACTTGAGGGAGACAAAAGAATAGAGGAAGTCGTTAAAAATCAAAAGATTGGGAAAGGTCAAAATCCAAAAGCAAGATGGTATTCTGGCACTGTGGAAATAATGGGCATGTAAAGAATGATTGTTGGGAGCTTCGAGACAAGAAGAAACAACAAGAAGAAAGCAAGGAGGTGAATTTGGAAACAAATAATGTCTGACAGGATGCTTTGATTATTTCTTTGCATAATATTTTTGAATATTGGGTTTTAGAATCGGGGGATTCTTTTCATACTACTCCTCATAGACATTATTTTGTTGATTATGTTCAAGGGGATTTTGAGCATGTTTTTCTTGGTGATGATGAGCCTTACAACATAGTTGGAAAATGTTTTATTCATCTTAAGATGTAGAATGGGAATACATGGATATTGAAGGATGTCATACATGTGCCCACATTAAGATAAAACTTAGTATCGACAGGGTAGTTGGCAAATGATGGTTGTACTGTGATATTTACAATGGACTCTTGGAACGTTACCAAGGGTGCTCTTGTGGTGGCAAAAAGGTAAGAAGGTTGGAACCTTGTATTTAACCATTGGTAGCACTAATGCTTGTAATCTTGTGGCTTTAGATGCATATACAACATCATGGCACTATAGGCTTGGTCATATGAGCCATAACGGCATGTAGATCATACAAAATAATTTGCTTGGATTTACAAAAATAGGTTTGGAATTCTGTGAGAACTGTGTATATGGGAAAAAAAGGAGTAAAGTTTCTCAAGGTTGGACCTATGAAGAAAGAAACTAAGCTCAAGTTGGTACATTCTCATGTGTGGGGGCAGACTCAAGTATCATCTCTTAGGGGTTAAAATTACTATGTTACTTTTATTGATGACGCAACAAGGAAATTTTGGGTATATTTTATTAGAAATAAGTCAGATGTATTTGACACTTTTATTAAATAGAAAACCTTGGTAGAGAATGAAACAAAATCTTAAGCTAAAATGTCTCAGGATAGATAATGGAGGGGAGTATTGCAGAAATGAGTTTGATGATTATTGTTCTAAGAATGGAATTCGTAGGAAAAATAAGGTTCTAGGAACTTCACAACAAAATGGGGTGTCAAAAAGGATGAACTAGACAATAATGGAATGAGCTAGGAGCATGAGGTTACATGCGGGACTGCCTCTTTCTTTTTTGGCAAAAGCGGTGAGCACAACTATGTACTTGATAAACAAAGGACCCTCAAGTTCTTTAGATGGAGGCATACATGAGGAGGATTGATATGGTAAGAAGGTTGATTATTCATTTCTTGGATTCTTTAGATATGAGGTGTTTGTCCATATTGAAAAGGATGATAGGACCAAGTTAGAGGCTAAGTCATATAAATGCACTTTGATTGGTTATGGTAGTGATAAATTTGGATATAAATGTTGGAGTATTAAGGACAAAAAAATCATAAGATCTAGGGATGTGATCTTTAATGATAAAGTTATGTACATGCAATAGTTACAGGAAAACAGGGAGGAATCCAAGAAAGAATATGCAATGGTAGAGGATCTTCCGGATGGGAAAGCGACACATGAATCCATTCAGGAACCTACTCAACAGGAACCGTAAAATCCTTTATTGAGGAGGTATTCTAGGGAAAGAAGAGCACCTGAATGTTTTTCTCCTTCTCTTTATTATTTATTACTCACTGCTAGTGGAGAGCCAGAGAGATTTAACGAATCAATGTAGGTATATGCCTGGAATAAGTGGGAGAAAACCATGAATGAGGAGCATCCGTCTCTCATGTAGAACCAAACTTTGGATTTGGTGAATATACCTGAAGGAAAAATAGCATTGTAGACCAAGTGGATGTACAAAGTTAAAGATGAAGAAGGAGACAATAAATGATACAAGGCCCAATTGGTGGTCAAGGGGTTTGGACAGAAAAATGTTTAGATTTTGATGATATTTTCTCTCCTGTAGGAAAAATGACTTCTATTAGAACTGTTCTTGGAATAGTAGCATTAGAAGACTTACACATAGAGTAGCTAGATGTAAATGGTACATTCCTCCATGGTGATTTGGAGGAGGATATATATATATATATATATATATATATATATAGCAAACAAAGGGCTATGAGGTCAAAGGTAAAGAAGAGATGGTGTGAAAACTAAAGAAGAGCTTGTATGGTCTGAAATAAGCTCCACGTTAATGGTATAATAAATTTGAGAGCTTCATGATGGAGTAAGGTTATATTAAATGGAGGCTGAGTATGTTGCTGCCACAGAGGAAAACAAAGAGATGATTTGGTTGCAACAATTGATTGAGGAGTTGACGAATAAGTAAGAGGAAGGGAAGCTACATAGTGATAGTCAAAGTGTTATACACCTAGCTAAGAACTTTGATTTCCACTCTATGACAAAGCATATGCAGTTAAGGTACCATTTCATTAGGAAAACTTTAGAGGAAGAGAAGTTGAAGCTAGAGAATATCCATACCAGTTAGAATCCTATAGACATGATGACCAAGGTGGTCACAATGGAGAAGCTGAAGCTATGTTCAACTTTGGTTGGTCTTCACGAACAACAGTGAAGGGTTGAGAAGCTTTCTCAGAGGAAAACTAGTCTCCAAGTGGGATATTGTTATGTTGTGGATCCTGTTTTCATGTGTGGAAGTGGTGAATACTACACACTAAAATTACTATACACTCTCCATAGTTTTCTTGCCTTGAAAAATATGCCTGATATCTCGGGAAAGATGCTCTTCTTGTACTCATGTATAATTAACTAAGCTATAAATTAAAAATAATATCTACATAGCTTCAAAATTAAATGCTAATTAAACAATGAACCATCAAGATACAAACTTAAAGGAAATGCTTCTACAATGCATAAATGAAACTACATGCTAAGATATTTCCTGCTCTCTATGATTGATAACTTAAACTATGAACTTATAGATAACATAAGCAATCAAAGTGAATTGTTACTTGATCTCAAGGATTGAGAATGAAATTTCACCAAAAATGGCTACAGGGCCATTTTGGATCTTCCCATATTACTCAATTTTGAGTGAAAGGATACAAGATGGAGAAGCTATTTCCAACAATAGAGAATGGCTCAAGATCAAAATGCTTATAGTTTTCAATATTCAAAGCATGGTGCAAGAAGAAAGGTAAGAAGGAGGGTTCTTTATATAGCTTTCCTGAAGAGGCAAGGTTAGCAAATTGATGAATGTGGGATAAAGGTAAAACAAGATTAGGAATGGATAAGGTTGCTTTATAAAAGGTAATCTTGATTTAGAAAAGTTTAATTTGTCATTAGTAATTCATGGGAGTTGGGGGATGTTTTAATTAATCAAAGGTGATTAATTAATAGGTAGAGGTAAGCTTATTGAATCTAATTAGAGGAAAATTAGTATAATTTGTGGGATATAAGAGAGGAATTTGATCTAATAAATGGTAATTTATTGATTTAGAGTTGTGAACATAATTAATTAAACCCAGGTAGAAGCAAATATTAATTAATGAAAGGTCGTTAATCAACATCCTTAATGATAGGAAGGCTAATTAATTAACAAAAGGTCATTAATTAACGAATACAAAGATGAATGTTAGCTAATTAGTGGAAAAGTGCTAATTATTACGGAAATGATGAGAAAGAGGATAATTAGTGCAATCTTAGCAATAAAGCCCACATAAGAGGATTTAAGGTGTCTACACTTCTCATATGGCAAGATTTTTGACCCACAAGTTTATGGGGCGGTTTTGGCCCATGGTTTTGATACCCATGATATTGTAAAATTTCTTAAGCAGTTTCCTATTGATGTGATTTTGAGCATATGGTAGGGTAGACATATCATTGTAGATGTGTGAGAATTCAAGTGTGAATTCAAGAGAGTTTATTGAGCACAAATGCGAACAAATCTAGGTATTGTATTGAGAGAAAGAGGTGACTTGTAATAAAATATGAGAAAGTGATTCTTAGTGGATGTAGCCCAAATTGGATGAACCACGTTACATATTGTCTCTTTGTTTTGTTCTTTTATTTTATGCACTTTTATTTCAAATCTGTGATATTATTTTGAATTATTTTCTACTATTGCGATTATGTGTGAAATTGCTCAATCTATTTTATCCCTTATTTCCTAACATCAGGGACTTAGTTTCAAAAAATACTCTATTCTTATGAGTTAAAAAGTAAGGAAGATGAGGAATACCTTTGTTATTTGCAGATGTTGAACCTTCTTGAAACAAAGAATGTAAATATGCTTGAGGAGCACCTGGATCAAAGCTGTCAAATATGCTAGAGTAATCCTCTACCAAAGGTGGGTTGAATTCAACATTTTGAACAGTATTTTATTTTATCTTTTGACCACTCACTATTTACCAGATCTACTTACTTTTTGACTGTGTATTCTCTAGCTCAGGGAGTAATCTTCTAGTGGGATCAGATTTGAAAAAGGATCTTTGTCTTTCCAACTTTGCAAAGGGGGGGTTAATCAACAAGGTGTAAAATATTTTCACTAGTATTACCCACATTTTCTTTGAAAGATGGAGCCGCCACTAAGGCCTTTCAGTTTAGACGTATAAATTAACTCAAAAATTTCTTGAAAGGATATCTTCACAAACTAAGAGCTTAAGCTTTATATATCCTTATGAATTTTCCCACATTTCTAGTTGTCAACTTCTAATATACTTAAATAAGTCCTTGACAATGGCACCATAAGCATGTTGGTCCTTAATTATACACCCCATGGTGCCTTGACAACATTCTCTTAGGTAGGGGAATGCTTGGATGGTCGTAGACCGGGTGTCATGTGTCAATTTTTAGTTGGGGAGGGGTCTAACACTTTCCTGAGGATCAAGCCTTGAGGTGATTGAGGGGCACATACAAAGGGGATGCCCTCATCCTACTACTTTTTCTTCTGCCTTGAACCAAGGTGAGAAGACCAGTGGGGTAACATGAATGTAGAGGGGGAGATAAATTCTTCGTTCCTCTTGATATGTTTAAATGATTAATCAATCATGGATAAACATGGACATGAATATAACACTCACTCTTATGAGTTATCACAAAAGATTATGCATATTATTAATGTATCAGACATAAGTTACTATAGAAAGAAAAGTTCAGTTGCTCCTACATTCTCTTGACAATATAATTAAGGCTAAAGGGTTCCTTTAATGATATTTAGAGACAAAGTAGCAAATCAACATATGGAATTTAGTATGGGGTGGGATCAATTATGGTAGTTGTAGCTTCACAAAGGGGGAATTTATATGATGACATATTCCTTATATCAAAGTATTTCACACTTACTAAAACAACGTGCTATTTTGGGAAGTACACAACACTTGATTAAGTAGTGACAATTTATCAAAAGGAAGATTTATATTTATTAATACTCAATAGATGCAAAGTTCCAACACAATCTCTAAAATACTCAACACAAAATCTCATACAAATATTCTAATAAAGTATTTACTACTTCTACTCTAGTATGCCCAAGATACGCTCAAAGGATAACAAAAATCACTTTGAAAAAAATGGCTACAATAAGGATTTTAGAATTATGTCCAATATTACAAGTAAATGCTCACACCACAATATTAAATTAATGACCAAAGCATAACCATTAAGGACTGATCTAGTCTACTACACAAAGAAGCAACAAGCACAAAATTACATCAGAAAATATAACTCATTAATCAATAATTCAATATATAGAACCCAAAAAATAGAAATTAAAGCTCATAAGCGAACATATTTCATTCAGATATTGAATTTCTTAACAAGGAAATGTAAAACAAATGCTCTCAATATTTGTCAATGGCTGTACATTGTAACCACCTTGACACAAAATTTTGGGAAACTAAAATCCATATGCATTTCACAAAAGAAATATGCAATCTTACAATTGTATCTCTTAACCTTTTCAAAAATAGAAAATTTTTAACCCCACATGATATGAGGACAAGTCCCCATATTTATAGAAATTTGGTTTGTTCTTACAATTTGATCCCCCCCTAAAATATCAAGTGAATATCCTCCTTGTTCATAAAGAAATATCTTTAATCAAATCGTGAATGTACTTTGTCTAACTAGAAATATCTGATTTTATGTTAGTATTTTGGGATATGTTCTATGCATTTGTTGCCATATGTGAAAAATAATAATTTGATACTGTCAGGTGAGATTATGTCCCTTTTCTATTTTTCTCCCACCAAATGTCATCAATTTATGAATCAAATTATGCCAAATTGAAGTAGTTGAGGATACCTTTTCAACGAGACCGATTTTGTGTGATTTGGAGCTTTGGAGCGAAAGTTATGGCCATTTGAATTTTTACATGTCAGGATGAACAAGAGAGTAAAACGAGACAAATTTTGATTGGATTCAGGAATTTCCTTTGTCTGTGTTTGATTCCCTTTTATTTTCTATGTTATGTGGCTTTGCGTGCAAGTATGTTTCATTACAAAACATGAGATAATAATAAAATTCCATGTACCTTCACCTTCTCAGACTGTTCTTTTACTTGTACTGGCCTCTACAAAATATGAGCCAATGAGAAAGCTCTATGTACCTTCGCAGTGTCATACTATTTGATAACCTTGATTTGATCTCCGCAAAATGTGATGTAATGAGAAATCTCCACACTCCTCACAATGTCAATCTGTTTAATAACCTTGAACAACTGTTGCAAAACATGAGCCAATTAGGAAGCTCCACGCTTACTTCACAATTCAATTTCATTTACAAAAACCTTATTAGAGTAAGAATGCATAAACCAATGAGAAATATCCATGCACCTTTGTGGTTTCATAATGTCAACTTCTCTTGATTTCATGCTCACCTTGCTTTGGTTGCTGGTCAGGCCTTCGCATCGTGACTTCTATATGAGAATAATTCATCACTAGCTTCATTGAAATATTACCACATATCTGCCTTGACCTACCAGACCACCCAGGCCCGAAGTCTTATGAAATTTGGTTCATTCTACAGACTTGAGGTCCGCTAGAGTCCATCTGCTCACCCTGCACTGGAATGGTGACACATGTTAATTGTCAGACGTTGATTTGACCACATTGACTTTCTCTGCACCCAAAATTGTATGAATTTGGTTCATTTCTTAGACTTGAAGTATGTGAAACCTAAATGGCTTAGAGAGTCTCGAAATCTCACTATGTTTTCTATCCTTTGTGGGCATGTGAATTTTCTTAGTGGTGTAGATATTTGACGACCATTTAAATGTCCTAGGATTTTATAAATGGCTAAGTCCATTTTAAGTTTTTCCTTTTGTGTTGATTACATTTTTTTTACCTTTTCAAAATCTGTAAACATATCATGATCACCTGCAAGTCCAAATATTTTATACTTTGATTTAACTAGTCCCTGGGGAAATCTTATGGTACTAGTCGAAGAAACAAGGATTGAAAAGATCACAGGTTTTGTGCTAAAGATTCACATGGAATATCTACTATTGAAAAGAGTTTGAATTCATCTTAAAGTATCAGATTTTGGTCCCATATAATCTTTAGTCTCATGGATGCTATTAAAATATTTCATTTCATTACATTTCAGTCCTCTAACATTTTTATCAAATCCTTTCTTTTTATTTTGACAAGGCACAAAATTTCTTACAAATTGATAATCCTCCTTTACTCAATTTGAACTTTGAAGCAAGAGAACAATATAAAGCACACGTAATGGTTACATCTACGTTGATTCTATGAAACGATTGACTCAATCAAGGGGCTTAGATTGAGCACCAACTGTGTGAAAGGATTGGTTGTACACTTGGCATCTCACCCTAACAAGTACTTGAAAATGAATATTGTTTTTTTTAATTTTCCTATTAAATGGGGTATGGTACCATCAAGAAAGTGGGCAACAAGTGTGGGAGGTAGCATGTAGATGGATCTTTCTTATGCTACCATTCCTTTGGAAGCAACGTTGTCGAGGCTACATAGAAAATACAAGTTAATGCACTTGATAGAAAACCCAATGAATGCATTATATGAAGTATTATATACAAATTTAGATTTTAGGAGCTTTGTTGGTAATGTAGACTTTGATCATTAGTGCCTTGATCTTGGTGCTCTATTTGAAGACCCCATTTCTCCTCGGTTGATTTTTTTAGGGAGCTTTTTCTAGTTTTTGGAATAGTGTAGATATAATTTTTTTTTCTCCAAACAAAGGATCCTTTAACTTTTATTTCAAGTTATGTTTTGAGTGCACAAATAATATTTCTGAATATGAAGCACTCATACTTGGTTAGAGAAAATGCATAAAAATCTTGATTGTAAAGGGAAACTCTGACTTGATTGTAAAGAAAATCATTAAACTATATATGACCAAGTGTAAGAGGTTAAAAAAATATAGGAATTCAACATGGGATCTGATTGATATTTTTGACTCATTCAACATTAAATACCATGAAAGAAGTAAAAATGTAACAACTGATAGGTTAGAAATTTAGCTTCTCAATATGATAATGAAGTTGTATCCTTACTATAAATTTAAAGTTGAGATGCTTGTTAGGCCTTCCTGACAATATTCAACATTGGCAAGTGTTTGATGATGAATCTCACATCGTGAAATTCCTAATTTGTAAAGATGAGTTTACTAACTAATTGATTGATCTCAATCCTATGGTAAAGATGTGTAATGGAAAATAAACTCTCATTGGGAAGGAAATCATTCAATTAAAGACTAATAAAATCACAAGAGGACAAGTTAACTTTGAGTCTACTTTTGATAGTGCTAATAAAAATGTGAACAAATACACTCATAAGGTAAGGCATGTAGTTATGTCTAACCTTGGAACTTTCCAAGATCTAAGAAAATTTTGGTTGGGAAGTAATTTAGATGCAGATAAAAAACAAGCCTATATCAAACTATTAAGAAAATATCATGACTATTTTTCTTGGTCCTATTCTAAATTTAAACCATATAGGGAGGATTTATTTTAGCATGTGATAAATTTAGATCCTGAAACCAAGCCCTTTAGGTAGAAACAAAGGCCAATCAACCCCAACCTTGCAACAAAAATATAGGAATAACTTTAGAAACTCAAGGATGGAGGAATTATTCAGCATTTGTAACAAACTTCTGCATAGTATATTCTAAATACATTTTGGCACAATGCTGAACAGTGGAAATCTCACAAAAAAACTATTCATCCTAATAGGTATTCTTTATGGGTTGCATATATGGTACCAGGTAGAAAGGAGAATGGGGATCTCAGATTGTGTGTTTAATTCAATTTTTTTAATAAGGCTTCATTGAAGGACAACTACCCTTTGACAAACATGGATAATATTTGCAAAATATAGCAGGGTTAGAAATGCTTTCAACATTGGATGGTTTCTTTGGTTACAATCAAGTCGTGGTGAAAGAAACTAAGAAATACAAAAAACCTTTACAACTCCATGGGAAACCTATGTGTATGCAAGGATTTCATTTGGGTTAATGAATGCATGAGCTAATTTCCAAAGGGAAATGGATGTTGCATTTTCTAGATTCATTAATGAGTTTATTATGGTGTATTATGATGATATAACAATATTTTTCAAGAATAAGAGTGATCAATTAGATAACCGTAAAAAGATATTTTTTAAATGTAGGGAATCTAGTATCTTATTGAATCCTAGGAAGTTCTGTTTCAGTGTGTAAAAGGGAAATATTTTAGGGAATGTTGTGTCTTAAGAAGGGGTTATAATTGACCCTGAAAGAGTGGATGCAAATGAAAAAGTTCCCATTCCCCAATACAAGAAAGATGTCTAATGTTTCTCTGGTCAAATCAATTTTGTGAGAAGGTTTGTTTGAATTTTTGTTGAAATTACTTTACCTATCACAAGTATTCTTAAAAATAATCAGATCATAAGGTGGGGAGATGAAACAATGCAAACATGTAAAGGAGTAAAGGAAGATTTGAAGACTACTCCTGTGTTGGGAAGTCCAAACTATAAGGAGTTTTAGATTTTCTCTTTTTCATATGAACTTACTATTGCTTCCGTTTTTCTACAAAGGGATGATTATGGCCATGAGAAACTCATTGCATTCTTTAGAAATGCCTTACAAGGGTTTGAACAGAAATATATAGTTATGGAAAAACAAACTTTTGATTTGGTATAGGCCACTACAATTTTTAGACCTTACATCTTGAGCTCAAGGGTTGTTGCCTATGTGCCACACACCATGGTCAAAGACATTTTGACACAATTGGAAGCTTCAAGCAAGAGGCGTAGTTGGGTTAAAAATATCCAAGAATATGAAATTGAAATTGAAACCACCAAGTTGGTAAGATCCTCATGAAAATCTACATGCTTCCATTTGGTACAAGGACATTGCGTACTAATTGAAGAATTTGAATTGTCCTTTTGGCCTAAACAAGAATCAAAGGAAATTTAATTTGGTGTCCCAAAAATATATCATGATTGAAATTGGTTTAGCTTAGAAGAATCTGGAAGGGGTCTTGTTAAGATGTATAACTAAAGAAGAAGCTCCTAGGATGATTAATGAGTTTTGTGGAGGCATTTGTGGTGGTCATTATGATGCTAAGGTGACTTATCATAATATTTTAAGGGTAGATTATTAGTCTCCATATATATTTAGTGATGTTGCTCAAGTTGTGAGGAGGTGTGAAGGTTGTCATAATTTCTCAGGTAGGATAATATCTTCAAGACCCCTACCATTACAACCCATTTCAGTTGAGGCTCCTTTTAGACAATAGGGGATGGATTTTATTGGTAAAATAATAGAGGCATCTAGTGTAAGCCACAAATGAATTTTGGTTTCTACATATTACTTCACCAAGTGGGTTGAAGCAATCCCTTCCAAGAAAGCTACTCATCAAGTGGTAATGGAATTCCTTTTGAACAATATCATTTGTAGGTTTTGTGTCCTATTCAAGTTAGTTGCTGATAATTCCATGATTTTTTAGATCTAAACAGCTTGTGGTAATGTGTAAAGAATATGGGACAAACCTAAATTTTTCCTAAAACTATAAAACATAAGGAAATGGGTAAACTAAATCAAGCAACAAGAACTTGATCAAGATACTTAAGAGGACCTTGGAGGTTAACAAGAGGAAATAAAGTGAGAAATTGAAATTTCTGGTATGGAATGATATAATCACAATCAAAATGTCAATTGGAAAGAGACTATTTGAGATAGTCTATGGAACCCAAGTTGTTCTTCCCCTTCATATGAAGTTATTAGTGTATCAATTAATACAAAAATTTAGTGGGGAAGAAGGAGTTGGTCCTTATACATCAAGGATGAACTATATTGTTAAAAGTGACGAGGTTAGGAGAGAATCTCACCAATCACACATAAAGTTCAAGGAAAAAATGAAGAAGATATTTGACAAGGTCTCTCCAATAATTTTCTAGATTGGGGACTTGGTGTTATTATAGGACAATATGCATGAAGATAATGGAAAACATGGAAACTTTGATGCCCTTTAGATGGGCCCGTATTCCACAGATGTCAAAATTGGAGAGCATAACTTCTTCTTGAGAGATTTGGATTGTGAAATAGTCAAGTTTCCTATCAATGGTAGGAATCTCAAAGAATTATTGGATCATGTGTATCCTAAATCATTCCCTTTATACAATGTATAATACTTCCTTTTTTTTATGTTCTTTTGTTTGTTTTGTGTTTCATCTGTTCCTTTTTGTTGTTCTTGGTAGGTTTTTGTAACTCATACGATATAAAAAATGTAAAAATCCAAGCATTTACCTATTTGAATCATTTGCCTAATGGATATGCACTTGGTCTACTTCCATGAGTTTTATGTGGTTCTTCAGAAACCCATGGGGGGTGTCCATCCCCGAGCTAGAGCCAATTTTGGTGCCCATTTTAATCTTGGAAATTATTGGCACCATCTTTACAAAGTTCCCTAATTATTCCTGAGGATATCCTTCCATTTCCTTAGCATTCATTGGAATCACAAGTTGTTTTTTGACATGTTGAGATAACCTTGCTATTTTCCTCTTTGTCTTGGTTGCACCCATGGAAATTTTATTTGGTCCCTTTGGTTCTACCCCTTTGACTCCTTCACCTACAATTTTTTTTTTCATGGATTTAAACAATGGTGTTCCACAAATTGGAGAGAATGTAGTATTCGGTGAATTTTGAAGCAAAACAAGGAAATACATTGAAAAAGGAGTGAAGAAACTTAGTACTTCACAAACTTGATGATTATAGTATTCCATAGAATTAGTTATTTCTATGAAAAAAAGAGTGGTCTACTCACAAAGAAGGAAATATGAGAAAGTATCCAGTATATGAAAAAGAGAGTGCTAAACACAACAAACTATATGAGAAAGTGTCGAGAGAAACCAAAAATAAGAAAGAAGGAGGTTATAATGTGACTAAGTATGGATGATTTGAAACAAATAACTTAATGTTTCATGAGTTTCTCAAGGCATGGTGTTCCGCGGAGTTACAAAAGTGATAGAACAAAGAAATATGGTCACAGGAAAAACATGCCACATAACAAAGGAATCAGATTTTCATGGCATCAACAAAGGGAATGAGTATTTGCATCATAATGATGTAAGAATATTAAGTGTAGGAATATCAAATGACTAAGTGTGGAAAGTTGGAAATCCCTCGGAACGATGGAATTTAGAATTCTACAGACATTAAACACTTAGTGTTCCATGGAGTTGATGAAGCCACGAAACAAAAGAAAAACAACACATTAAAGGCATAATCCAAACAAAAAAGAGAATTCCGCAATACAATGGAGACCATATGGAATAAGAAAAGGATACAAAATCCTTGAAAGATAAAATCAAAGATGAGGAATAAAATGAACATTTAGAAAGATGTGAAGAAAAGAGGGATTATATTGAAATCTGTAGAACAAGGGAGTTTTTAACGTGTTGTGCTCTCAAAATTTCCCCTCTTTTGAAAATCAAAAAATTGAAAAATTTGAGTTGATATCCTTTAGTGATGTTCTAGTGAAGTGAAAAGTTGAGGAGATAGTAAAAATTCACGTTTTTTGGAGTCATTTTGGTGATATGCGGGTATGTCAGACATTTTTGTCCCTTATGTCCCAAGTCTACCAGGCCTTCTGTTTCCCAATCGGCCACATTCCCTGAAAATATTTTAACTTTTGGTTCTATTGGAAATTTTTGGTCTGTATGTTCCAACTTCATCTGGGCTTTCTGTTCCCCGATCACCCGCATCGGCTGGATCAGGTCCTTCGCGTACTTTTGTCCCATCTATTCTAAAAGTGTCTGTGCCTTCTGTCCCCGATTTCCCCGCATCACACGCATCAACTGGATCACATCTTCATGTTCGTCGAGTCCCTCGCATTTCCAAGTTTTTAGACCGCCTGTGCTCATTTGGCCTGCTTGACCTGCATCGCTCTTGTCATCCGGATTATGTCTTCGCGTCCCTCATGTCCCAAATGTACCAAAGACCATCTTGGCCATTTTTTTCCACTCTTCCCAATTCTTATCTTTTTGAGTTGGTGCAATATGAATTTAATGCGCATTTAATGACCTTATCTCTCCTAAATGACTATTTAATGGGACTACCCTCTATGCATTTGACACACTGCTCACTTGCCATCATTTTCTCGAATCCCTGCAATTGAAATCATTTGCTCATGCTCCCATTCCTTTTGCATTTTTCATTACAAATTCGATCCTTGAAGGCTGTTTCTCTATACACTACAAACATGAAGATTAAATTTCAAGGTCAAGAACAGGTTTCACCTCTAGAGTCCTCTGTTCCTGATATCGGGGATACTGAGGTTTGACACCTGGAATTTGGGGATTTTTGGAACAGATTGACTAGCCCTAACACTTCCCCCATGGCACAAATGATCAATGATAGTGGTCTTGCATATGCGGCAGGCTTCTCTATCTCTGTATAATGTGCCGAAATCATGCTCGCATGTGGGGCTCATTTTATCTCAGACATCAAAGACTTGTCTAATGTGCATGGGGAGCTGATTGCCAAACTGGATGCTGCTGCCATTTTTGCTACTCTATGGATTCCAGAAGTTGAAGACTCCATCATTATCACTCAGGCTAAAGCTCAGACTCTATTCGAGTAGGATAGTGATAAATATAAGGAAATGATAGAAAAATCATGGTTGAAGAACCCTAAGAAGGGAGCTTCCTAACTTTCTAAGGCATTATTTAGGGCTGATTTCAATGAAGAGCTGTCTACTTTCATCATCTTGCTAGCCCGTGTCATGGGATTTCTCTCTACCAATGAGTTTCACTTCTGGATGTGCCCTCTCATCAACATCATCTGTGAAGGTAGTCAGAACGTAAATTGGGCAGAAATCATTTGCATGAATTTGACCGAGCAATTATCTAATGTGCAACAGACTAAGAAGTTATAATGACTTCTTATCTCATGTATTCCCTAGCAGCATCCCGGCAGTGGTTTAGATTCACATACATGGAGGGCTTGAAGGATGAACCCATTTATGTGTACTTCCCTCAATTCACCCTTGAAACTAGCAACCACAACTTCAGGAGGGTTGATGATGCCTTTACCATGTATATTATGAGGCTCTTAGAAGGTGATACTACCAGGAGATTTTCTGATGAGACCATGAACCTGATAACAAAGTATGGAGCTTTCTTCATTCAGTTCAGGAGGTTTTCATATATCAGGTTGGATGGTTATGAAAACACACCTCTCAAGCTCCCCATGTTTTGTAATGAAAAGATGGCTTTGATTGAAGTGTGCAGGAAATTGGATAAATTACGTAGAACCTGCAGGGACAAGAAAATCTCTAGTCTGCATTTTCCTATTTCCTTGGGTAATTATACATGTAAAACAACCTTGGATGCTAAAAATATAGAAAGGGCCCTTGCTCCCATCATTGTCCACTTTTTTAGGCCTAGGACCTATTTTGATTTGAAGAAGTTCATTGAGAAAAACCTCAGAATAAATTATCATCACAATTCAGATGCTAAGGACTACTGGGCTAATTGTGCAGATGAATTTGAAGCAAGGCAGAGGAACTATGGTAGATTCTCTCTACAGTTGATAAAGGAGCTCAATCTATACCAAATTCCTGAAGGGTTCCAGGATGATAATGAAGACTGGCTGTCTTATGAATATAAGACACTAAACAAACATACTCCTTTGGAAGATCTGGACTTGTACAAGAAGGAGAAGGATGACTTGGTTGAGATTTTGGCCCCTATCCTTGTAAGAACCAAGGTTTGGTTTGGCATAAAGGTTTGAGAGCTTAGGAAGAATCAAAGTGGATCTTCTTCCAGAGATACTTCAACACCTAGGAAGGAATCACATACACCTAGCAGAGAGGTACCTGCTCAAACCCCTCCTGCTTCCTCAATTAAGGAACCTGAATCATCTACTCCCTCTTCTTCTACTCAAGTGTACCAAAAAAATATAATAGAGGTTAAACAAGAGCCAATTGAGGAAGATCCCCTTTTAAGGCATTGAGAACTACCTTCAAGGCCAGAGAACGTTATTGTTCTCAGTGAAAGTGATGATGGTGAAGTACCAGACCCTGTAGGAACTTTTGAAGTTACTATAGAAAAAGAGAAGGAAGTGCCTAACACTGAACCTCCAAGTACCACTGATTCCTTTGCTCAAGAAGCTCTAGATGCCTCCCTCACATCTCTATTAGAAGAAACAATGGTGAATAGTTTAAGTGGTATGAGCTCACTTGGTCTTCGACCTCTTGTTCCTTCTGCTTCTTCCTCTACTTTTGCATGGGTGCAACACCTGGTTGATAGCAGTAAGAGGAAACCTTCTTCCTATTTGTCAGGGCCAAATTTTGATGCTGTGGTAGGCTTATTAGGAACTACTCCTCCCCCTCCAGCAAAGAGAGCCAAAGCAACTTCAAGAATAGTGACAGATGCTCAGGGCCAACAATTTCTAGAGGTTAAAGTTGATAAGTTAGAGTAAGATCTATTAGCCTCTGACTTGGATCTTTCTAGGATTCCAATGGGAGAATTAACTCTTGAGAGTGAGGTTCATAACCTCAAAGAAACAATAACCAAGGTTATTGAGAGAGTGGAGAAGGGTAAAGAGACCATAGAATAGTTGGAAGAAAAAAATCAGGTTCTTTCTAGCTTCATCAAGTCATTATTGACTAAGGATAAGGTTTTGGATATTGCTCCATTGACTGCCCTTCCACCTCTTATGATTCTTAGTAGGATGAAGTTCAGAGTATTAAAGATATACACAAATATTCCACTTATGAAAGGGATATGGAAGCCATGGTTGATGACATGATCATTGTAGGATTGAATTTCATTGTAGAGGCCTTTAAACTCAATGATAAGGTGGTCAACCTACAACAAAAACTCTCCTCTTCTATTGGAACTATGGACAAAGAACTGAAACTTTGGAGTAGTTGCATCATAGATCTTCACCTAATGGAATAGGCTAATGAAAAGATATTAATGGCCGATAAATTTTTTGACGATGTCAAGGACAGCTTGTCAAGGTAACGGGTTTTCAGTGTTGAATGGAAAATAAAAGTTCTAGAAGAAGCCTTGGAAGAATTAAGAAACAATTGACAGAAGGGAGAATCATTCAAGACTTGTGTTGTGTTTTCCCTTAAAGATATTCAATGTCATCTTCATTATGAAACTTCAGGTGTTCCTTTCTCTCTTCAAGATATTAAAACTCAGTTCAGGACATTTGTTAAAGAAAACCTATTCATGGAGGAATTGATTACCAAAGATAAGATAAACGAAATTTGCTCTCTTCAATATGCTATTGAAGAGGCTAATAAAGAATACCTTGAACATACCGATTTTGATAAGGACATGGAGAAATGTCTAGGCACTTGGTCTCAAGCCACTACCAACACATCAGTCCCATGAGGCAGAGAGATACTTGAAGCATTGAAAAGATTCATAAAACAGATTCTCAAGTCGGTGGGCCCTCCTCAACAATAAGCAGATGTTTTTTGTTCTAGCTTCTCCTCTCCTCATTTTTCTAAAATCGATCTCATTGTAAACTATTTAAGGATCTTGTGTCAAACACTTCCTTAATTAACATTTTAGTTAAAATAAATGGTTACCAAGTGTAACCAATTTTTAAGTTATATAATGGGCCCTCTGTTCCATTTTCAGGGGCTGGAACTCTATTTATTTTTGAAAGTGGAAAGGAGTTAAAAAAGCTATCAATACAAGAAGATCTCTCTTTCTGTTCCCATTTGCTCTTGTTATTTCATTGCTATCTATTAAAAGTTATTGGATCATTAGTCTGTTTTACTTCAAGAAGCTTTGTATTCTTGTGGATGTCATCTCTGGAACTTTGTGTCTATGAAATAACATCTTGTGGTTTTAAATGCAAATGATTCCGTTCTATATGATTCCCTTATGGTGTGAGTAAGGAATTATTTTGTTATCTATATTTCCTGAGAGTGCTATTCTACCCCCTCCCATTCCTTCTATCTTTTTGTATTGATGATATGTTATATCAAACACTTTCATGATATCAGAGTTCCTCACTAAAACTACACGTTGTACAATTGTAAATAGGTTTTTGCCTTTAATAATGGAACCTCTCCCGTTAAAGAGGAGGGACTTTCTATCCCCTGACTGTTGCTTTCAATAAAGTCCTTATTTGACAACCAACATCACAGAATGGTTGAGTTTATATTTTTCCCATAACTTTCAAATTGGACATCCATTGCACCTCTAACCAAGTATATTAAGAGCATCTTAGGGAAACCTTTACAAGGGGATTAATTTTGAAGGAGATAGTGGAGTATTTTACAAAGATGAAATTGCGGAAGTTTGACTGTTATATGTCATTTTTCAAGAATCAAAATGGTAGGAGAAGCTTCATTTTGATCCTCATTCACCCATAGATGCTTCTATAAGAAGAATATGCATCTCTTTACCCTACCAAATGAATAATGGATGATCAAATCATCAAGGGTCAGACACTTGGAAATTCCACATGCATTCATACTCTTGATTGTATGGTTTTCCATTGATTTGATCATTGAGCACATAGATCACCAATTAGTATGATTTCACTCCTCATATTAGCATTTATGATATTCTTTTATCATTGTTGTATAAAAAATGAAGGTTTCTCTTCAATGGAGCCTTGGTTGGAATTTGTGAGGTCTTGGTTGGAATTTATGGGGTTTTTGCTTCAGAAGTGCATAGTTTTTGTGGAGTAGCTTTGCAGAGAATTGGTGACTTGTGCTTGTTATTTACATGTTTATGTTAAGGTGGTTGTTGTTGTATAGACATTAACATGATTTGCGACTCATTCTTACATGTTTCCCTTGCCCCCTTTGCAAATGGACACAACAAATCCTTCTTCCATGTACAAATTTTATGTTCCTTCTTGTAAAAAAATAAAAAATCAATAAATTTCCATTCTCCTATATAATTCAGTTTTGATCATGCCAAATAACTATAGAGAAGCATTTTTTAATTGACTATTTGATTAGGCATTGAGGGTTTGTTGCGTTGTAGTGTTACCTTCCATCATTGGCTTCAATTATAAATCTCCTTTATGTAATTTCTAAAATGCATACTTGTTTGCCTTAAGGTGTACTTTGGTGTTGGAAATTTGGTGTGATGAGTGCATTAAAATTCATTCTCAGTTGTTTGTGCTGGGGTTTCAAGATTTATTTTGCATTATTCACATTACTTGGGTGTCCATGAGGGTAAATAACCTTTGTAGGGTGATTTTCCTTTGATTTTACATTTGAATGCATGAAAAATTTTCAAGAAAAAGTGGCTAATGCAACTACTTCCTCTCACTATTCCCCGTTTTCCCATTTCCATCCCCTTTCATCTCATTTTACACTACCCATTGTCTTACCCTTGTAGATTTCATCATTTATTATAAATTCAACATGATATTTTCCTGTAAACTCAGTATCGTGTCCATATTTTGAGTTGTTTTGCACTAATTTGCAAAGATTAACATCTCAAGTATCATTTCACTCCAAGTTGTCATCAGATTCCTTCAAATGATGTTTATGATCACCCTAAATATGTATTTGCAATGCTTGAGTGATCAATAGTGGTCTGTATTTGAGATCACACTTTATAGTTGCGTTTGATCTCAGATTGAGACTCCAAAAAATGTGAGGGTTCAGAACATAGTATCTCCCTCCCCCTTTTCAAGCAATCCCTTAGGTCCTCTCACCTTAGTTCAAGAAGATCCATAAAGTAGCAGGTAAACAACCACACCCTTAGTTAGGTTCCTTCATATCATCTCCATATAATAGGTCATGCAAAGAATACAAATCCATCCCTAGATGCAAATGAAAAATTAACAGATCCATCATTCTTCCTTACCCCTTATTTCATGCAATTTTGTCTTCAAGTCTATGTGAGGCATGTTAGATCGAGAACCAACATACCTTATACATACTAATTTATATTTTTATGGTGTAAACAATTTCTTGCCACCAGTTCAATGTCTTTAATTTTAGCTTGAAACTAGTTATACAATATCTTCTATAACTACTGGTTCTTTAAAGGTTGAAGTATCATTCTAAGCTAGATACCCATTGTTTTGTTTCCTCTCAAGTTTCTACTTCTCTAAAATAATTTGGTAATTTTATTTTCCATATAAAATTATTGATTTATTTTTTACTGTTATGATATTAAAAAGCCGAGGATTGTGACTCCTAAGGAATTTTCCTTTAAAGTGGTGTTGTTATTAGTGGTATGTTTTCTTTTCTTTGATTAATCATTATCATATATTTTTTGTTTACTAACTTTATTGGTATCTTGAACATTATTATGATTTTTGACTTTCATTCTGATTTTTTTTCTAATTCTAGAGTTAATTTTGTTACTTCCTCCTATAAGAATTAGTTCCATTGTTCGTATTTCTTGTATTTTATTGATTTTTTATGCCCCTCCAAATCCTTTATAGAAAAGAGGTATAGATCAGTTCATATGTGGGAACACATATATTTAACGAAGAAAAAAATTGATATCCATATAAGTGTAATACTAACTTCCACCACATATGATAAAGTTCCTATCTTATATTTTGTTACGCCCTTAACCTATTGCTTGTATTAGGATATGAGTAGTTGACTTGTGGCTTACCATATCATTTTATTATATCATTTATACTTTCTCATGCTTAGTAGGTTGGCCTTGGTGATGGCCATAACATATGAATAGTATATATAGGGGATTATAGGTAGTATTTCATCATCATTGGAGTATTTGAGTATTATTGTATGGTTTGGAGGTTGCCCCTCGAAGTGGTGAAGCTATTATAATTGCATATTGAGATCATTATTCTAGAATATTGTGTTATTTGGTGTTATATTTCTGCTCATGATCTGAATTATACAAGTAATTTCATTACAAGTGGTATCAGAGCTGCGATCTGGGCCAAAATAAGGGCAAAAACCCTAGTTTTTTGTTTCCACCACATATTGAGAAAAAAAGGAATCAATGGGAGATATTTTTATCAGAGTTGAGAAACATTTCAAGTAAGGTTCCCTGAAAATTTTAGACTTTTTTGATTTATTTTGCAAACGTTATTAAGAATTTAGTGTTTTTCATAAAATCGCTCCCTAGGGTGCAAACTATGGATTTTTTTCAAATTCGTTACATTTTCAGAAATAAAAACAAAATTTATTTGGGGTTTGTTCTTCAAGTTTTTTTATATTTGGCCGAATTATTATCAAAATCTAAAACCCTAAATTTAACCGTGATCCCTACATCCTACTATTTTGGGCATCATGGTAGGGCCTTCCACAAGAGGAAAAAAGAATCCCATCACTCCTGGTAAAACACCAGAAAAGGATGAGATAGTAGTTGAGGAGTTGGAGATAGAAGATATAACTATAGATTCCTTAGGGTTAGGTTTTACTGTGACAGACCATAAAGTAAGCCAACTTGAGTTTAACCTGAGAGACCTCGAGTCTAGGGTGGCCAACAAAGAAGATGTGGATAGGATTGGACAAAGATTGGAGGATTTCATGCAAAAATTCATTACGCATATCATGGGTAATCATACTTATGTCAATCAAGGTGGATCCTCAGGTCAACATAATAAACACATGAGCCAGAGTGGTTCTTCGAGTGTGCACAATCCAAATACGAGCACTCTTCAGGCCCGTACTATGTTTCCAACAATTGATATGCGCAAGCTTGATGGAAAGGATCCACTCAATTGGATCAACCAAATGGAGAATTTATTTGAACTACATCGGATTCCATCAGGACAAAAGGTGACCATGGCAGATTTGTATCTCGAACCTGACCAATTTATCTGGTATCGATGGTTATGTGCTCAAAGGAAGAAGAGTAGTCTCAATGTTACATGGACAATCTTCACTGAAGAGTTGCAATTACACTATAGTTCTAGTGTGTCAGATAATTACTTCAGCCAATTAGCAAAGTTGAGATAGACTGGATTTGTTAAGGATTACATTCATCACTTCCAAAACCTTTCTCTGCATGTGGAAAATATTACTGAAGAGAATCTGAATGACCTATTTGTTAGGGGTCCTAAGGATCACATTGAGCGTGAGGTGCGTATGTTTAATCCTCATAAGGTTTCTGATTCGATGATTATGGCAAGAAGGGAAAAGGAGAAAATTGTTTCAAGTAGGAGACAACATTTCACTTATACCAAAGATTGCAACACCTTGGCCCCAGCACTCCCTCGGCCAGTTAGATTGACACCTCAACAAATTGAAGAAAAAAGAGAAAAAGGGTTATGTTTTAATTGTGACATTAAATTTGGACCCGGACATAAATGTACTGAAAAGAAGTTGTTCTACATTGATGGGCTCTCAGTGAAGATGAAGAGAATAATGAAGATGCAGAATCAGAGGTCTTGGTTGACTAGAGGAGGATTCATGAGATCCTTAGCTAATGAACTCATGCCATGCAATTTCAGGTATTAGCACCCAAAAACCCTAAAGGTGGTTGGATTCCTAAAAAAATAGAGGGTCACAATGTTGATTGGATTCAGGTAGTACTCACAACTTTATCAATCATAAGTTAGCAGTGTACCTAACCTATTTCATTTATCCAGCTCCTGAATGTCAAGTAATGATTGCTGATGGAGGTACTGTTACTTGTTCTAGAAAATTCCATAGCATTAAGCTTTCCATGGGAGATTACATACTAAATAGTCCCATGTATGCCATTTCTATGGGAGGAGTAGACATTGTGTTAGGGGTTCAATGGCTTACCACTTTGGGAACCATTGAGATGAACTTCGAAGACTTGTTCATGTGATTTCACTCTGAAGGAAGGAATTTTGAGCTAAGAGGCTTAAGAGCAAAGTCTCCACAAATAGTAAGTTCTCATCAGATGTAAAAAATGATAAAAAAGGGTGCAGAGGGATTTCTGGCACAACTCTTTTCATTAGAGGCTTGTCATTCTAAGGACATTATACCATCATATATGCAAGTAGTGTTGGATGCACACTCTGTTGTATTTGAAAATATACCAAAGGGCTTACCTCCAAAGAGAGATCATGATCATGCTATTCTCAGGTTAAGACTAGGAAGTCAACTACCTAACATTAGACCTTATAGGTACCCATATGTGCAAAAGAGTGAAATCGAGAAGATTATACAAGAGATGTTAGAAGCATGAATCATCCACCATAGTCAGAGTGGTTATTCTTCTCTAGTAGTAATGGTATGGAAGAAAGATGACATGTGGCGCATGTGTCCTAATCTATAGGGAACTTAATAAGTACACAATCAAATATAAGTTTTCTATATCCTGTTATTGAGGATTTGCTTGATGAGTTGCATGGTGCTGTTTATTTTACAAAGCTTGATCTTCATTCAGGATACCACCAAATCAAAATCAAGGATGAGGATGTTCATGAAACTGGCTTTCAGACACATGGAAGGACATTATGAATTCCTGGTAATGCCTTTTGGACTCATAAATGCACCTTCTACATTTCAAATTTTGATGAATTCTATTTTTAAGTCATTCCTTGTGAAGTTTGTCTTAGTGTTTTTTGATGATATATTAATTTTGAGCAAAACATGGGGGAGGAAACATTTGCATCATGTAAATAAGGTTTTGGAAACCCCTTGAGCAACATGTCATTTATGGAAAATCCCTCTAAGTTTTCTTTTGGACTTAAGGAGGTTGAATCATTTGCAGTCACATTGTCTATGTGCCATATCCATAGGGGTTAAAAGTGGATCTTAGATAGATGAGGCAAGGCCATGAATGGAGTGGAAGGACCCAACCACACAAAACCTCATTCATCATCTCCAAAATGACCCTAAAGAATCTATGAAGGATTTTTATTGAAAGGGGATGCTTTATGGTTATTACCGATAGATTCATAAGGCATTATGGAAGCATAGCTGCACCTCTTAAAAATATAATTCTATCTGAGCTTCACTCTTCTACTAGGTAAGAAGGAACTCCTGGATCCATTGAAGACTTATCAGTCGAGGATGCAACCAAGATTTCATTCTTGAGCAAGGGCTCAAAGGAGGCCATGTGCAAACCACTCTAGTCTTGGCAGACTCCATGATTTGTCAGTCCAAAATAAGGGTGAAACAGTTCGATCCCCATGTCTTCTATGGAACCTGTGATGCATATTCCTAGCCAGGGGTGGGTATGGGGAGGTAGTTCTCATGTAAGAAGGTTATCACAAGATTTCCTAAATTTAGATGGTCAATTCAAATGTAAGAATCATGGTCCATGGTGGATCCGACTCACCAAATATGCTCATTTTTGTGCCTTGGCACACCCATTTGCTGGAAGCATGCTAGCAACATACCTTCATGGACACAGTTCAAAAGCTTCATGGAGACCATATCTCATAGGAAGACACTTTAAAGTGAAGACAGATCGAGACCATGATATTTACTAGTAATACTTCTTGGAGCAGCATTTATTCTCATGTTTGAAGTGCTCAAGTTAGCTCGTATCTCTTCTTATAATCCCTGGGTCTCAAGATGGGAAAAAAGAAGTTGGGTAAATAAGTGATTTTGAGGGATTATCTTCGTTTCTTTACGTTTAAGAAAGGGAAGGAGAGATGTAGTCCAATGGTTTGCCACTTGTCACGGAAATGGTGGTATGAACACTTTCTTCCATACTTGCAGCCTAAAATGTCTCCTTTTTTAGCACTCGATGTGTACCATATCCATATTACAAGATCAGATCATAGATAGATGAGGACAACCGTGGGTTAGAGCAGATAAGAATGAGCACATTTACCATCAACAAAACCTCATTCATCTAGTCTCCAGGAGAAACTTGGTGATGGCACCAAGCATGTATGAAGCAATAGGCTTGTCAACATCACACGGAAAGGCATTTTGAAGATGCTGATTATGGTATAAAGATGCGGTTACAACCTATGTAAGCAAACTCCACTCTTAAAAATATAATTCTAACAAAAGGAGCTTAACAAACTCTTCTCCAGTAGGGTATTATGGAACTCTGGATTCAAGTATTGCAGAAGACTTGGTACTATCGAGTCAAACAAGATTATAACTTCCACAATCAACCAGAATACATCCAGTATTTCATGTTTCTTGCTGAAGAAAGTAATTGGATAGAGATTATCAGCCCAAATAGTTTTACCTAAGCTTGATGAGGAGGGGAGGGTCATCTTGGAACCTAAATGCATCCTTCAAACATGCACTAAAATATTGAGGTCACGGGTTATGTACCTGAGCAAGTGGAAGAATATGGACAAGGAAGATGCAACATGGGAAGATATAACAGTCCTGCAGCAACACCCAGAGCTTCTCAACATTGGGGATAATGTTGCTTTGAAGGAGAAGGGCATGCTATGTCCTTAACCTATTGCAACCTCTATCTATTCCTAGCCAGTGGTGGGAAGAGGTTTAGGGCATGGTACTTTCATCACATTGGAGATTTGCCTAAATTTGAGTGGTGGCTATTAAAAATGTCATCATGGTCATTGTGTTATTTGGATAGACTCACCAAATATGCTCATTTTTGTGCCTTGAGCACACCCATTTGCTGCAAGCATGGGTAGTTGGGGACCTATTTTTATAGATATTAGATCATATCCTTCATGGACATTGAGTTCAAAAGCTGTCATGGGACTTACCTAATAAAGAAGATTATAGTAAGTGATCGAAAAATGACCATAATTTTTTTTTATATTTACTAGTAATTTTTGGTACTGATTTATTCTCATGTTTGGGCATGAAATTTAATTTTCACTATCAGTTAGCTCGTAGATCTAACCCTAAATCTTATAGTCATCCCTTATGTTTTGTGTGGAATTAAAGATTGACATCACAATGATGGGAGGTTAAAAAGAATGATCTACTTGTAAATAAGTGTTTGAAATTTTGAGGGATATCATTGTTCAAGTTTGAAGAAAGTGTACCTATTTAAATCTTTACAATTTTAAGACAATTTAATATTTGAAAAAAAATAAACATATTAAGAAAATTAGAGATGGGTTCCAATGTCATATTTTGCCACTTGCATGAATGGTGGTATAACACTTGACTCTTCCATAGTTATCATCATATGTTTTGGTATTAAAATAATCTCCTTTTTTAGCACTCCTTTTTGTATGGGTACCATCCACCATCTCATCAAATCATCATTGAGATGCTTTTTCCTCAACAACGATAACACTTCTCTTAAGGGTTAGAGTAGTGGAAGAACACATTTAGAATCAACAAGAGGTCATCTCTAGTCTCAAGGAGAACTTGGCCATTGCATGAAACTGCATGAAGCAGCAAGCTAATCAACATCGCAAATAAAGACATTTTTAAGTAGGTGACTGCCAAAATAACAAGGTTTTTATGCACTTACAACCATATAAGAAAATGAGTCTTTGAAACACATCAATAAAAGGATAAAAAAACTTTCACTTGGGAAGTATTATGGCCCCTATTAAGTATTACAGAACATTAGTACTGTAGCATACAAATTAGAACTTCCACAGACGACCAGAATACATCCATTCTTTCATGTTTCTTGCTTATAGAAAGTAATTAGATATAGATTATTTATCAGCCCAAACAATGAACCACCTAAGCTCGATGAGGAGGGGAGAGCCATCTTGGAACCTAAATGCATCCTTCAAACAAAGAAGAAGGAACACACTAAAAGATTGAGGACACAGGTTATTACTGAGTACCTGAACAAGTGGAAGAATATGGACAATGAAGTTACAACATGGGAGGATATGACATTCTTACTAGGGCTTGATACAAGCACCCAAGAGCTTCTCAACATTGGGGACAATGTTGGTTTAAAGGAAGAAGGGCATGCTACACTCTTAATCATATATCTTACATTTGATGTATATTGCCGACTTGTGGCTTATCATAAAGTCTTATCATTATCTATCTCTTTAATATATGTTATATTATCATTGGTGGGTCCTTGAGCCTTGGATTGATAGCCATGGACTCATAGGAACCTATTATATTTTATATGGGTTAGTGGGTAGTAGTTGATTATCATATTGAGAATTTGGAAGTCTTATTGTATGGTTTGGAGGTTTCCCCCTCGAAGTGGCTAAGCTATTCTACTGGCATATTGAGCTATCATTTATCTACAATATTATGTTCTTTGGTGTTCTATTTGTGCTAATAATCACATTTATACAAGTAATTTCATTAATTACAACATTCAATATGATTTTTTATTGTTGATTACTAACTACGCCAATCATGGTATATCAAGGTTTGCTAGCTTGGTCAGATGCAAGTGAATATTTCCATTCAAAAGTAATTTTTCTTTCTGATATTGGGTTTGTGGGGTAGTTTTGAGATAAAACATTGACACATAACCACTACAATCCTCTCAAATCATAAAAATCTGGATAACATGATCACACTCATTATATGCAAGGTTCCCATTCTTGGCTACTTGAATGCATACTAATCTCCTTTGAATTATTCTTGGTAGTCGTATATGAGATCACATAATCCCTTCACCAAATTCAACATGATTTTGATGGACCGTCTATTTCCTTTAAAAATATTCACTATCATCTTCATTGTATTCTTCCATATATTTGGGATCCATGATAGGAGTAACCTTCTCATCACTAGCATGAACCAATGAAAATTTATCTTGTACATCATCACCAACTTACACCAATTTTATCTCTAAGATGAAATATTATTTTAATCTTATATATATTTCCATTATATTTGTTTATCTCATGTCGAACCCCAAAGATGACTATGAAAGTGTTGAACAAGTTTGATATAAAAGGTGAAAAAATGACTGAAATCACCCTAAATTTCATTCATCACTCTAGTATAAGGTTGACAACATTTTGGTGATCAATGCATCATAAATGGCCTATATCCCATATTCTTCTTGGCACCCTGATATGTTATGTCCTTGGATCATATGCTAAATATGTCCTTTAAATATTTATCACTGAATTCATCTAGATTCACTTTTCCATCTTACTTGAAGGTCTGATTTATGACTCTTCCAATGCTGAAAAGATCTATAAAGGAGATATATGGAAAATATGTAGGAGTAACATTTTTTTCCTACTAGGTAGCATAAGCTTGCCTTTTTTTATGTTTCTTCCAACATATTATGGTTCAAAATATTAGTAATAAAAACATATTTAATCATCTACAACACATTCTTAGAGGTTCCCTCCAAAAAAACACTCTTGTGGCAACTCAAAAAATAGGGATTTTCCATTCCTGTAACTATTCTTATCATGATGGAAGATTTCAATCTATCATCAGTTTATTGGCTCTACATTTTCAAATCGTATTTCAAAGCCCACAACGTTTAACAATGTTGCATGATGATTTATATGACATAAACATGATATATAATGAGGATTTGATTAAACAAAACTTGCAGTATCCTCATTACCCACTAACATCCTCATACTTTATGTTTCGAGTAGTTAGCCTCTCCATACATGAAATATTAGAAGAACATTGTCTAGAAACTCTGTTAAGGGGTTTTTCAGCTTACATGCTCAAAAAATTTAAAACCTTGCTCCAAAATGGTAAGTAGACCAATCTTAAAGACCCAAGATAGATATATGTTTTGGCAACTGGATAGCATCTCAACCCCCATTTGAAAAAAAAATCAAAACTGCTGACGTTATACCATGCAATGGTAAGATATATAATCACATATGTAAGTAGAGAAATTATGATTGAGCTCATATGCCACCTCTTTTGGGATGCTCCAAATCATATCAATGTTTTATTTATCATAAAATGGAAGATTTACACTTGTTAATGGAATACACTCTAAACAAAGGACTCAGGTATTAATATAAAAATGTGATAATATAAGGGACCAAACACTAAACAACTACTATCTCCACCTAAGGTTGCATCCATGAAAGGCATCTAAAGATAAATTTGCATCAATCTAGATCCATCACAAGGGACAAAGGTAGGTTCATCTACATCACGCTTCATAGGAGGGGAGTCTATTGATTCCATGCACACATTATTTACATTTTACATCTAATTACTTGCTCCCTACTTTAAGTGTGACATGCACCAGAGAAACCTAGGGCACAATTTCCACACACGCATAGAACTACATTGGGTGTAAGATGTAGTACAATGCTCAATTGTAAGTCCACCATTGTGGCGGATGAGGACAGTCTGACCCCTCATTTTTTATTTTTATTTTTTTAGGATTTGATGTCTATTTGAGGGTTTTTCAGTTACTTTTTGATTAAAGTAAAATGTGATATAATAGCCTAATCTAATGAAAGTTTGTATTAAATAAATGAATAATGAAATAATGAAATAATACCAAAGTAAACTAAGATAGAAAATATGAAACCCTAATGTGCAAAGATGGTTAGAAGAGCCTTAGTTGATTCACAGAGGTCGCTGGACTATGTCAAAGTGAAAACTAACTAAAGAGAAATTAGGACAGTCACACAGAAGCTTTGAAACTTACAGATCTAGAAAATTTGGATTGAATGTGGCACCTAAAGAGGGATAGGGGTGTTTGTGGGTGCCTTGGTCTGAGTTTTGGATGCCCTAGTCTATAAAAATGCATGGAACCTGGTTCCAATATGGTCGTTAGGTGTATACACCTCTTCACTTCTTATCACGTGTATAACGCTGAACTTCACTAGATGTTGTTGTAAACCTGCAATGGATAAATCACCTACAAAACCCTAAGAAAATCATAAAAACACTAAAAAATAAAGATACATATGAAGGGTTGGACTGTCCTCAGCTGTCAAATTGATGGACTTATCACTTAGCACTGCACTACATATCAGACCCTATGTAGTTCTGGGTGTGTGTGTGTGGAATTGTGTCCTAGGTTTCTCTTGTTCTAGTCATACTTTGTGAGTAACGAGTAAGTAACTAGATGTAGAATGCAAATAATGTATGCATGGAAACAATGGACTCCCCTCCTTTGAAGTGTGATGTATATGAACCAACCTTGTATCCATTGTGATGGAGCTAGATGGATGCAAATGAAGCTATATATGTGTTTAATGGATGTAACCTTAGGTGGAGATAGTAGATCCTTAGTGTAACATTCCCATTTTAAGACTTTAGAAACAAGGGAATTTTTTTTACATAATGTTCTTTATTATAAATAAAGCATTATTTAGAACACACATTCCATGCCAGTCAATCTCAAATAGATAACCATATGTAGCTGTAAATGACTTGGTGATCCACCGATCTATTCATTTCATAACTCGGTGATCTACCGATCTATTTATTTCATAACTCAGGTGATCTACTGATCTATTTATGTTAAATTTAAGTATTGAATACTTATCGTATACTTCATATACTTGGTTTTCCTACCCTAAACTGGGTATTGAGTGATCTATTTAAAGAACATATCTGAATATTTGTTACCAATATTCATCTGATATCACATTACTTTAAACTAGGTGACATAGGACAACACAACTAGCAGCTTGCGATACTTTGGCCAAATATTTTCAACATACTGTTTATGTCACTATTCTTAGATGACATACTCGTCATTACGGAATACGTCCTTCACCTCACTCCTCTGTTATCAAGAATGGTCTTTACTAACTATTGCCAATCCACTTGTCCAAGGTTTATCCCTAGCCCTGGTTAGAAACATAATTTATTATAAGAAGACACTCACAATGTCTTAGGGTATATGGGCATGCTCGGTTGACCTAAGTATACCGGATGTGCCAAGGTACCCTAAGACATTAAAAGCTACCATCTTTCCTAAGCATGCCACTAGCTTGACCTAGAGAGAAATTAAGTTCAAGTCCTTATTTGTGTGTAGATCTAGATGATCAATGTAGAAGGGTGTTGCCACATGTCAATTGCAATGCTGTATCCTTGAGAAGACCCATGTCTTCTCAAAGGTACAACCCTGCAGTTGGCGTGTGCCAACATCCTACAAAAATTACCTCATCAATATGTACATACCCCAAGGAGGTTATTAATACATTATTAATTTGGATTATTACACCGATTACAGCAACCCTAATAAACCCTAATCTAACACTCCATAAGTTCTTTTCTAAATTTGATTCATTTAGCCATTAAAGAACTTCCTTAACTTATGATTGCTTTATAGGTTTGTTTTAATTGGCTTAACAAGAAGTTAACCGAAACAGGACAACAATATCATAAGTTTCATTAAATATAACTTAATCATTCAAAGAAGGTGTAGCAACCAAATAGGTTCAACTAGAGGTAGACTTTATAATAAATGAAGTATAATGATTAACAATCATATCACCATTCTTTAGATTACATTCCTTGGAGCGAGGAAGAGTCTTCCTCTACATGATTAAGTGTTAGGGTTTGTCAAACCCTTCTTATCCTTCAAAAACTCTATAGTTTTACCGCATATTCATTTCACATTCCAATACTATGTTAGAATTGTTTAGATAAAAATTGTTATCTTATGCAACTTAACAAGCTGCATCTTATTAAGGGAAATTAAACTAATTCCCTTTATCTAACTGTTGGGACCCTAATGTAGATACCAAATCTTAAAGGTGTGTAGGCACACATGGTCGAAGGAAGCGCGCAAGTTAAGGCATGCAAGGCAGGATTCAAAAAGGGTTCTTGGAGAACCAAGGATGCGTGCACACAAAGCACAATTTGGGACTTAGCCATTTTCAGCCTTTTGGATAGAACACATGAAGAACGTGTTCCATTTGGATAAGGTTCCAGCCTAGCAATAGGGTGTCCTGGAAGGAATATACCTTGTGATAAGAAGATCCAAAAAGCTAATCATGACATAGAGAGGCATGCGCCTGAGGTGATCCACACCTTGACATTTAGGGCCAGATCTGAGGTTACAGAGGAGTTTGTTGGAGATCAGATGCCTTTATATATGCATGCCCTTAGCAAAGAAAAGGAGGAACAGGAGGAAGGAAGTAGAGCCCTGCAGAATTACTACGAGAACTATGGGATAAAAAGGGTAGATGATTATAGGAAGGATGTAATGAGGGAATGGGGAATGTAAATTTTGTTTTGAAAGTCTTCATGTATGGATCTAGATATGGCACATGACTACGGTCTCCCCTTCTATGATATTCTATAAGTAATGCTATGAATGAATATGATAAGGTTACTATGATAATTGTATTAAGATCTTCTCTCTGTATTATCTGCATATTTCTATTATGCTTTTGTTCTTGTATAATCATGAACCTTATTTGAATGTTAAGTCTATTTGTGGATTTACAACTTCCTAGTTCTGTTAATTCTGTTAAGCACTTTTACTTTTGATATGACTGAAAGGGTATAGAAGCTGTTCTGAGCTCTATAGATTTTTCATGTCCTTTAAATCACTAATTCAAGATCATGAATGATGCCTTCCACTAAACTCACATAAAAGAGAGACTCAGCTCCCTCTCGTGTGCCTCGGGTGAGCACCCAGTGCCCGTTGGGTGATAGGCCAGCGCGCATGAGGTTCCCTTGTTCTTGGTGGGTGCAAAAATGACTACATCTTGGTTCTGTTGCCGGGACCTCTTTTTGAAGTTGTAGTGGAACATGGCATACATCAAGGTCTGTGCAAAAAGTGATGATAGAGTGCTTAACACTTGAAGGTGTTGAAAATTGGTTTAAAAGCATGGAGGATGAGTTTGCTCAGAGATTCAGTACTGGACCTGAGTTTGATACATGAAGATGGGTGGAAGACACTCTCTATCATGAGTTGTATGAAACCTTCTTCTGTTGTTTCCTAGTAGAGTTATTTGAGTGGCTCTCGGCATATGCATCTAGGTCAGGGTGGTATTATAAATCACACCCTTGGACCCAAGAAACATACCAGAACTTACAAGATGCTGATCTAACGTGGACCCATGCTATAGATCATTGGTGGAAGGGAGTATTGGCTAGCTACACTCTGGAATATGCAATTTCCACGTATTCTTGTCCGGAAGTTGTTGAGTTTGAATTTTTGTGGGAGCCCAGAGGATCATTTTTGTGGGCTATCCCCCTGGTAATCAAAATCTTGATGGTAACCATGAGTTTAGAGGCATTCCCAATGGCCGGCTAAACCACTCTGAGCGCTTGGTGAGGAAGCCAGGTTGGGGAAAGATGGCTGATATAATGACTGAAAAGGAAAGGGAGGAGAGATGGCTCAAGTATGGTGAAATGTGTGAGAGGGAGATTGCGAGACAATGCGACATTGCATTTATGATGGATTTATGGAGGCAGACATTTTTGGGAGGAGGTTCACATGGAGGATGTGGATCCTGAATAGTCTGTGCTACCCCATCTTGGCAAGCGTGGAAGAGAGAACCCCTTGGCTTCTGATGAGAGCCCATCATGTGGAGAAAGAAGATTCGTTGGTGCGCATCTGACCCCACCTAGCGACCGAACCTTGGTGCTTGGTTTGTTCAAATGAGGGAAAAGTATAGTTGATCCATTTGATATCAGTGGAAGCAACCGATCAGTGCCCAGAAGATACAACTTCTCATTTGGGACTTCTATGGCTTCACACACTATTCCAGTATTTGGTGGAATGTTTGGACAAGGCATATATACAGGTGGTTTTGGGAGCATCAGGAAGTGGTGGAGGAAATACGACTGGGAGTGGCACTAGTTCACAAACTGTTAGCGCACACATTTCAGTGGGACGACGGGAGAGTTCGGCACAACAAACACAGGCCTTGTACCTAACATAGGAGGATCTAGAGGTGGAAGTGGTGGAGCTGGTGGCTCAGGATCTAGTGGGTCTGGTGGAGGAGGAAACACCAGAGGAAATTGAGGGACTGGGTTAGGAGGACAAGGGCCTCAGCCACCTCCTCAAGTATTTTTTGAGATGTCTCTGCACTTACCAGATTACAGTGGGATAGAAGATGCTGCAGAGCATGTGCATAAGTGTGAGCTGCTATGGCGCACGAAGGGGATCACGACCCAGGATTGAAAGGCTAGTCAATTTGTGACAACCTTGCAAGGACGCATGCATAGTTGGTATAGAAAGTATGACCCTCATCAAACTGTTGTGGATTATACTGCGCTGAAAAATGCATTCTTGGTGGAATTCCACATACCTGAGTTTGAACAGAAGAGCATCAGCTCTCTCAAGGAAATCCAGCAGGGAATGACAAAGAGCGTGTGGGAATATGATGCATGCTTTAAAACTCTATTGTCTAAACTATCTTATGATATCCACCCTTCACAACATGCTCAGTGGTTTGTCAGAGGGTTGATCACACCCTTTAGGAGGGCTTTGTCTCATAAAACATTCACGGACCCGTGCGAAGCGTTGGAAGTTGCTTTGCGCGCTAAGGTAGTTGGTAGTGTTGACACTGGTGTTAGCCCATTTCTGGAGGCTCAGATCACTGCCATGGCTAAGCAGTTGGAGAAATTATCTGCCAACATAGTTCCAGAGACTCACAGTGGGATGTGGTGCACAGATTGTAATGTAGAAGGGCACACAAAGGATAATGGTGGGATATGTACTCGGAAGGTGGTACGCGCCATAGTGGTAAATTGAGAAATATGTCATGGGGACCATGATGCAAGTAGGTGCCCCCTTTTACAGCATGTGATCCACAAAAATGTATCTTGTTATTGCAAGATATGTACCTCAACCACACATGACACCAAGGATTGTAGATTGATTGACCAGATTCATGAGGCAATTGATCTTGGTGTGTGCCAGACTGGCATTGCCAGTAGTTCCAAAGGAGATGAGCATCGGTATGAAGAATGTGGAGATGGAGGGGATTTCATGTAGGATTTCATGGCTGTGGTAAATACGGGGGAAGAAGTGAGTTCCCGCATGGAACATGCTTTAATTGTGGAGCCACAGACCATTATAAGCGTGAATGTCCAGATCTTCTACAATGCTCCTGGTGTGGAAAAAAACATAAGTACGAAGAGTTCCTAGAGTTATATGAACATATGAGTTAGCAGCACCAGAAGGATAAGGATGTTGCCATGGTGAGTATTAAGAAGGCTGATACGTAATGGCTCCCGTGAGTAATACGTGAATCAGAACTAGAGCCTGTTATGGTAACAACAAGGGCAGAGTCCGCATGCACAAGGGAAGCACCTAGGTAGAGACCTCTGGTTTCAAGGGAAGAAGTAGTACATGGGAAGTATCCAAACCCATCTCACCAGAAAGAAGTCTACCAGGAAACCATGGACGTAATTCGAAGCTTACAAGGGGAGATCCAATGCTTAAAAGAGAAAACTAGAAAAGATGAGCAAAGAAGACCAATAGAAGCACCAAAGGATGACTTGGATGAGGTTAAGGAGGTGTGTAAACTGCTGAGGCAAGAGAATGTTATTCCCCTGCTAGGAGCATGGTTGAGAGAAAAGGTACCATGCGCTGGGGAAGAGCATGAAAGGTAGATCCTGCATGCAAACCTCCCACCTCACAGCCTTGATTATGACAAAGAGATCACCTTGAACACAGTAGTGGATGGATGGCTGCTTAGCAACATCCTCATTGACACAGGTGTGGAGGTTAATGTTCTCACTCTGGATGCCTGACATCAAATGGGAAGACCTGCATTACAGCCATCTTCAAATGTTTTGTATATGGCAAATAAGACAAAGGCAATGCCCATAGGTGTCTTGAAGGATGCGACCATTACCATTCAGGGGACTAAGTTCACTGGGGATTTTGAAGTCTTGGTGCTTGCTGAGGTAGATAATTTCCTAGCATTACTTGGGCACCTGTGGTGCTATAAGAATAATGCAGATCTCTGGTTTAACAAGGGGTACATAAGTTTTGAAAACAAGGAAGAGAGGGTGATTATACCACTTGCTGATGGAAATTCCACACCCTATACTGAACCCCTTGGAGAGGAAGTCCTAGACAGAATATATGTGCACTCCATAAGAGATCCAGAGACCATCCACCCTACAGAAGGAGTCATCCAGTTTGATGATGCTCAATCTGTCAGTGATACTACTAGTATAGCATGTGATAATTGGGCGCATGGGACTTATGAATTGATTGGGTGACATCTGAAAGGATCAGTGACCAAGGTAACCACGGTGCATATAGTTCGGCACCTGGGAGGAAAGGCAATAACCAAGTATTCTGGGGATGCATACCCTGAGGTCTTTTTGAGAGAAATGGAAGCTCAATGGAGGGAGGACAAGCAACGAGGTATGCTGGGTTATGTTTTGATAGGCACAACAGTGAGGTGGTGGGCCGTGCATAGTGAAAACTTGTTGGAGTGGCGTGAAGTTAGAATTGCGCTCACTATCTGATTCTCGAGGAGCAATATACCCACCGCTATCAAGGATTACAATGGCAATGAACCCACCTCTTCCCACATCCAGGCATGTGAGAGGGTCTGGGGAGAAGGCACAGAAGCTTTACCACTCTCCCTTTGGGTGCACAAGCTATATTCGACACTACAAGGTTATGCATGCACTTGGTACATCCATTCTAAAACTCGCCGCCATACGGGAAATTGGAAAGAATTAGTGGCTGACTTGGTTCACACATTCGAGTACCGAAGTACCAAGCAACTAGTTGATGAGGCATTACAGGCTGTCAAGCACCTCACTCTGGGGGATTACGCCATGGTGGAAGATAGATTAGTAGACTTACTTGGTGGACCTAGCTTGGAAGCATGGTTCGAAGAGGAGGAACTAGAAGACATACAATTCGAGCACGCGTGTGCTGAAAAGGAAAAAGGAAAGATGGTATATGTTATTGATGGAGAGGAGATGGAGAGCCTGAATGTCGACCATTTGGTTGGGATGCGTGAGGTAGTTGACAGGGTGGATGCATGTACTTGCACATATCATAAACCACTCAAAACCAAGAAAGTTAACATTGGCTTGGAGAAGGAGCCTAAGGAAGCTATCATTGGGGACTACTGGTTGGATAAGGAAGTATCAAAGATCATCGATCTCTTGCATGAATTTGAGGATTTATTCCCATGTGGATACCATGAGTTGAAAGGTGTCCACCATTCATTAGGGGAAATGAGGATAAATTTGAAAGATGGTGCGTGCCCGGTCAGGAAGAGGCCTTATAGGATGAATCCCAACATGTGCGTAAGGGTTAAAGAAGAGCTAGAAAAAATGATAGCATCCGGTATCATTGAGGCTGTGGAGGAATCAAAATGGATAAGTCCAATGGTGATCAACATAAAGAAGGATGGGCGGATTAGGATATGTGTGGATTATAGGGAGTTGAACACTGTTTGTATCATAGATCCTTTTCCCACCCCCTTCACTGAAGATATTTTGGAAGGAGTTGCTGGGCACGAGGTCTATTCCTTTACGGATGGATTCTCAGGATATCACCAAGTAAGGATTGCCAAGGAAGACCAAGAAAAGACAACTTTCACCACCGAGTGGGGAAGCTTTGCATACATGGTCATGACCTTTGGATTGAGGAATGCGGCCGTCATATTTTTGCGAATAGTGGTACAAGCATTTATGGACTTCATCCATAAGTTCCTTCAAGTATATTTGGATGATTGGATAGTGTATGGATTGGTTAGGGACCATTGTGATAACTTGAGATTGATGTTTGAAAGATTTCGGCAGTTGAGGATTTCTCTCAACATCAAGAAATGTGTCTTTGTAACTCCTCTTCAAACGTTGTTGGGGTATATCATATGAAAATACGGCTTACTGGTGGATCCCGCAAAAGTTGTAGTTATTGTGGGATTAGGGGAGCCCACCAGCCAAAGCATCATGCATAGATTTCTTGGACACACTGGTTACTATAGAAAGTTCATTAAGGGATATGCCAAGATCGCCGCGCCTTTGGAAATATTTCTCAGACATAAGAGTGCCTTTCAGTGGGGAGAGGCGCAGTAGAGGGAATTTGACACTCTAAAAGAAAGGCTTTTGCACCTATTCTATGAATCATGGGATCTTTCCATGTCCACGTGGAAGAATGGGAGGCTCAAATAGGAGAGGGGATTGTTGATCATCCCTTGTGTTTTGCAAGTAGAAAGTTGACACCAGCAGAATATAATTATACAATGACCGAGTGTGAGGCATTGTCAATGATCTACATGCTCCACAAATTTAGACAATATCTACTAGCGACTCCCTTCATATTCTATACTGACCATATGGCCTTGAAGTATCTAGTAAACAAAGTAGTGTTGCAAGGGCGCATATGTCGTTGGGTCCTTTCATTTTAGGAATTTGAATTTAGAGTGGTGGTAAAACCTGGAAAGAACAATTGTGGGTTGGATCATTATCAAGAATTGATTTGGGAGAGGATGCATAAAGTATCACGGAAACCATGTCAGATGCGTAACTATTCAGGTTATGGCACATGCCCTCAGAGTTAGAAGACATTGCTATTTTTCTCAAGGAAGGTGTGGCACCCGAAGGGATGAATGCACTGGAAAGGAAAAGGTTAGCCATACGTGCCACACCCTTCATGTTGATCAATGGGGATTTGTATAAAATGGGCCACGATGAGGTTTTACATTGGTGTGTATTAGAACATGAACACGTGGCCATAATAGAAGAATCCCATGGTGGGATTGCTGGAGGACACTATGCGGGGAATGTAACCACGTGCAAGATCCTAGTCATCGGACTATGGTGGGAGATGATTCACCAGGATTGCATTGAGTTTTGCAAGGCCTGTGACCACTGCCAGTGCCTTGGAAAACCTGGAAGAAGGGATGAGATGCCCTTGCGCCCCATCACCAGTGTAGAACCTTTTGAGAAATGGGCAATAGATTTTGTCAGACCAATCTCACCAGCTACACGAAGGACTAACTCATGGTATATCATTACTTGTACTGATTATCTAACAAGGTGGGTAGAGGCCACGCCCACTAAGGATTTCACCGCAGCCACGACTACTAGATTTTTGTGGGAGAACATTATCAACAAGTATGGGTGCCCATTAAGTTTAACAAGTGATAGGGGAACTCACTTTTTAAATGAAACCATTAGGATTCTATTGGTAGAATTCTTGGTAGCCCATCACAAGACTACCTTTTATCACCCTCAGGAAAATGGGATTGCAGAGGCATTTAAAAAAATCCTTAGTCACACATTGACTAAGATATGTGATGTGGGTAGGCAGGATTGGGATGACAAGGTGTCAGCAGTTCTTTGGGAATACTAAACAACGTATAAAAGATTGAACAATGCCACACCATTTCAATTGGTGTTTGGCATGGAAGCATTTTTCCAGATCAAATTCATACTACCATCTCTATGTATAGTGTGCGTAGGAGGGTTAGATGATGAGCAAGCACTGGAAGAAAGAATAGATGAATTGATAAAGTTGGTTGAAAGGTGCTCACTAACAAGATGGAGCCAAAAAACTGAGAAGGAAAAGCAAAAGGCATGGCATGACTGCCATATTAAGAACAAACAGTTTGAGGTTGGCTAGATGGTATTACTATATGATTCAAAATTTCTACGCCATCCTGGAAAGTTGAAGGTGCATTGGTTGGGTCATTATGTAATTTCATACATCCTTCATTTGGGCGCGTGCCAGTTACAAGCGTTGGATGGAAAAAAATTACCTGGACACTTCAATGGGAGTAGGCTGAAGCCCTACTATAAATAATGCTTCTCAGTGTTTGTAAATAAGGTAGTTTTGCCAGTTAGTTTAGAATTTCCTTTTATGTTTTTCCTTTCTTGTATTTCCCTTTCACATTGTTGTTTTTTTTTGCGCTTTGGGCACCGGTAACCTTATTACTTTTTGACTTATGAATGCATAGAGGACCACACATCATTTTAGTGTGGGGTGAGATGATGAAGAGAAACTTAGAGTTATTCTGCTAGGAGGATTTGAGTCGGTGGCAAAATAAGGTTACATTGGAAATCCACGTATAAAGTAGAAAAAACACAAAAACATGAGGTAGGTGAAAGTAAGAATCATGAGGATGGAAGAAGTGCCTTTGGTTCCGGTAATACATGTGCAAGAGTCTTCTATCAAGATGGATTCTTTACACGCTAGAAGGTTGGAAAAGTTTTCGCGCAAGGATTGGGCGCGGGGGAAAAATTTTCACGCAAGGATTGGGAGCGTTTGGAAGTACTGAAGTCAGGTTTTGTTTGAAAACACCACATTAAATATTGTCGTATAGTGGTAGGTAGCCTAGCCTTAAATGCATAAAAGTGGGAAAAGCTATAAATACAAGAGTGGGCATTTCATTATTTCACTTTGCAAACACAAGAAGAGTGATTTTATTTCAAGAGCTAGGGTTTCGAGAATTGACTCGTGCGAAGGAAAATCCCAAGAACTTAAGCACAATCGGTCCATTGGATCTACAAACTAGAGCAGAAGTGATTCATGGGTGTGAGGAACATTGTGAAGAAGTGCCATGATCAAAGGAGAAAAATATGAGATTAGGGTTTGTGTTTTAGGGCACGGGGTGCACGAGGAAAACATTCAAACAACTCGCAAGTTAACCTGGGAATGAAAGCAAAGGGTGCAATGACGGCCACGAAACTAGTTGATAAACCTACAGAAAAATCCAAGAAGGGAAAGGGTAAAGGAAAAGGAAAGAAGAAATAAGAAGAAATACCCTTGGATACAAATGAGGAATGGTACTTGGAGATGCAATACTCGGATGGGGTTTTTCTAGGGCAAGAGTGGGAGTCCCACATAAGGAAGATGACCGTGATCGACTACAATCACCGGTCAAGTACAATCATGAAGGAAATGGCACTGGAGCTGGTGTGCCCCACAAATAAACAAACACCTGATGGGTTGCCGATCAACAGTGACATGGTCAAGTTGAAAATGGAGAAGCTAGGGCTTCTCCAACTTTTTGAGTTACCATATTTCGGGAAGCTCGAGTGCTTGTACCAGTGGTTGATGATGAGCGTACATGAAGACTTCTTGTACTTCGTAGGGAAAAAAATGCACATAACTCCCCAACTAATTTCATGCTTCACATGCCTAAACTGTGAAGGGGACGCGCTCAAAGATGACCTCCTGGATGAGGAGGAAATCAAAGAAACCACAATATCCTAGGAATTGAAGAAGGGATCAAGGTACTACGACATCACGACATCTTGGATATCAGCAATCTAGTGTTGAAGATGTCTACACACCTAGTCTCCAAGCTGAATGGACAAGAAAGGTGGACCTAGGTGAGCAAGCCCTAGTTGAATGTCTGCAGGAAAGTCGCAGAAGGCACCATATAAAACATCTCCCAATATATTGCAGATGGAATCATAAGGAGCATGAAGAAGGGAGGAAAGATCTTGTTTGGAAACATTCTGTTGACAATTATGTTCTTAGAAGTTGGGGTGCCGGATGCATCTGACAAATTCGTGTGGGAGTACCCTGCTGAAGATCCTTCACCCATGGAAAGGTTTTAGAAATACACATGTGAATCAATGACAAGGGTACACAAGGTGTGCTTAGACAAATGGTATACACACCTTAGGAATGCATTTGGGGCTGAATGGCGGATCCCTGAACAACTCCCCGCGGTAACTGAAGGAGAAGCAGAGTTCGTAGTCTACCAGCACTTCTGTATTGACAGGTTCATTTTGTTCGATGGAAGCTGGAGTCCATGGTGTAAACTCCCATTCTTGTTTACTGTCTAATTTTTCCAAGCAGGAGTAAACAGATATAAAGAGTCGAAGAAGTTAAACCTTAACTTCTCCACCCTTGACAGAGAGCACAAGGAAATGAGGAAGAAGCTGGTCTACCCAGAGAAGCATGCATACATTAAAAGGTACGTGTCACATGATGTGCATATTGTAAGGCCTTTGACCTTAACTATTGCTGGGAGTAATGCCGCAAGCATTTACCTATGCATAAGGCCAAAATTTGAAAAGAGCACGTACGTGGAGGATGAGATATCCATCCTAGATGACCCTACTGGAAGGAAGAATCACATGACAAAGCTTAAGTAGAGGGAAGAGAAAGAGGAATAGAGGGCGGTGGAGAAGAAGGATGTAGGTACAGTGAAGAAAAGTACCTTAATCTAGAAGAAGAAGAGGATGGTGGTCAAGGAGAAAACCTTAGAACCTGAAAGCCACCATCCCCTGGGGAACCCTCAGATGAAGAGAAGACCACATCCCCGACTCTAGGGTTTTCAGCAAAGGAAGAAGAAGATGGGATGTAAGAACAAGAGTCTGAGGATATAGATGACACAAACACCTATATAGGAAAAAAGGATGATGATGAAGAGGAATAGATGGAGGTAAATCAGGAGCTGATTGATGTCCATGATTCAGAGGGAGAGGAAGCAGAAGATGCAAATGATGCTTTCATATTTTTAAGGAGGAAGGCTGCCCAAGGGGAGGAAGGCATGTATAACAAAGAAAGGAGTGAGGGGGCAAGTACCAAGGAGCCAGATATGCCCAAGCTCACTTAGGAGGATGTGGATGAGAAATTGACAAGGGAGGTGGAGAAGATGATTAATTCCCTAGTCGATGAGGAATTGGAACGTAGCACGGAGCTCGTGCTCGGTGAATTCAAGAAAGAGCAAAGGGAGAAGAGTATGAGTAGCACAAAAGGCCCAACTCTTTCAATGAATATTCCAAAGGGTGTGCACATGGGAAGTAAACACATGGAGGAAGGAAAATCAATGATGGGGTATGTTAATGACCCTAGCAATTTTTTGCGCACACGCTTCTAGAGTACCATGCCCACCAAGGAGCTCACCACCATGGAGTCCTTTGATCTTGAGGATGGATACCCACACACAAGAAAGATGCTATCATGGGCATTCGACTCCACCTTGATGAGCCCGAATTTGAGGTTAACCAAGGGGTGATACTAGAGCTATCTGAGACCAAGGGGGTCAACCCCATCATAAACGCACAACAACTGTCGGATGAGCAAGAATGTAATGCACTCAACAAAGTCTCTGTGGAGGTAGAGGTAAGGATCTTCTATAGAAATGAAAGGATTAAAGTCTTGGAGGACCTGATGGAGAAGAGGAAGGAAGAAATAATTAAGCTAACAAAGGAACTCAACCTTGAAAAAATGATCAACGCTCAACTACAGTGAGAATTACAAGAGGAGAAAGCTAAAGTGCACGAAGTTTCCAAGAAGGTGGAGCTCATCTCCCAGGCTATTGTCATGAAGCACCCAAACCTTAACCCTCCCACACAAAAATATGGTTCCTCCCTGGAGTGTCTTGAGGACTTGACTCAGATCCTCACCATGGAAAGGCAGCCTTTAGCCTTAGAGTTGGCAGAGGATGTAGCTACGTGCTTGGAGTAGGAGGACAAGTTGAAAGTCATCGCACTCATAGCTGATTACAACAAGGTGCTTACTGATGTAAAAATAGTTGCACAAACCGCTGGGGTCACATACGACCATTATGCAGATTAGGACAAGGTGACAAGCATGATGCTTGCCAACGATGAGGCCGAGGTGAAGGACTTCAAGGAAAAGAATAAATGCAATAGAGTAGAGCAAGAAAAGGTTCTAGCCAAAGTAGAAAGAAAATCTGAAGCTATTAAGATCTATCGGGTCTCAATCAAAACCTGGCTTAAAGAGCTCTACACGGTCATTACGAGGAAGATGGATGCCTTGGAAGATCAAGGTAAGGAATTAGAAATGGCAGTAGATACCATAAAGAAAAAGGGGGAAGGATTAACCTTTGACGAGGTGAGTGCATTTGTTGGTGACCTTTACAAGAGGGCGTAGGATGAAGTTAGTGCTTGGAATACACTGGAGGCCGACCTGTGGTAGAATTTTCCCCTTCTTCTTCTTTAGGTAGTTTTCCTTCTATTCTCTCTCTTCCCCAATTCTTTATTCTTTCCCTCCATTCTTGTCCAAGGAAAGGCCTTGCCTTTTTGTACTGCATTCTTTGAAAAGGTTCCTAAGGGTGGAGAATAGGTGAAGTGTGGGGTAATGTTGGGACCCTAATGTAGCTACCAAATCTTAAAGGTGTGTAGGCATGCACGGCTAGAGGAAGCACACAAATTAAGGTGCACAAGGCAGGATTCAAAAAGGGTTCTTGGAGAACCAAGGATGTGCACCCACAAAGCAAAATTTGGGACTTAGGCATTTTCGACCTTTTGGAAAGAACACATGAAGAACGTGTTCCATTTGGATAAGGTTCCATCCTGGCAATAGGGTGTCCTAGAAGGAATATACCTTGCGATAAGAAGATCCAAAAATCTAATCATGACATGGAGAGGCATGCGCCTGAGGTGATCCACACCTTGACACTTGGGGCTAGGTCTGAGGTTGCAGAGGAGTTTGTTGGAGATTAGATGCCTTTATATATGCATGCCCTTAGAAAAGAAAAGGAGGAACAAGAGGAACTAAGTGGAGCTCTACAGAATTATTGCAAGAACTATGGGATAAAAAAGGTAGATGATTATAGGAAGGATGTAATAAGGGAATGGGGAATGTAAATTTTGTTTCGAAAGTCTTCATGTATGGATCCAGATATGGTGCATGACTATAGTCTCCACTTCTGTGATATTCTATAAGTAGTGCTATGAAAGAATATGATAAGGTTACCATGACAATTGTATTAAGATATTCTCTCTATATTATCTGCATATTTCTATTATGCTTTTGTTTTGTATAATCATGAACCTTATTTTAATGTTAGGTCTATTTGTGTATTTACAACTTCCTAGTTCTGTTAATTCTGTTAATATAACTATGTTAGAATTCCAGTTTATTTAGATTACATTCCTTGGAGCAAGGAAGAGTCGTCCTCTACATGATTAAGTGTTAGGGTTTGTCAAACCCTTCTTATCCTTCACAAAATCTATAGTTTTACCGCATATTCATTTCACATTCCAATACTATGTTAGAATTGTTTAGATAAAAATTGTTATCTTATGCAACTTAACAAGTTGCATCTTATTAAGGGAAATTAAACTAATTCCCTATATTTAACTTATCAAGTTTATCCGAATTAAGCATATAATAGATATGAAGAATATCATCAAGATAGGATTTCCATCTTTTTCATAAACACAAGATAATTTACACAACCAAAACAAGTAAATCTTCCAACTTTCAATTCATCATTATAAATTTATAAATTTACAAGACTATGCATTTCATGCGTACTGTATAACAAACAACCTCCATTCCAAAAATAATACAACTTTTCTTTTTCAATACAACTCAGTAATGAATCGAAACTCTTTACATAAGATCCATAATTAAATAAACCAATACAACATGAAAGTTCTTGTCTTCTTTTATCACTTATGATGTCCATTTGTAAAATTTCTAGTACGGGTCAGTTCAATGAACTGAGCATGATAAGCACTAAACATTAAAGTATAGTTCATACCCCTAATTGTTTCATTAAACAACTCTAATTTAATGAAACAATTAATAAACATCATACAAATAATCATAAGTAATAACATCCGGAAAGAAGAACAAATAAGAGAGTATGAATTCATTATCAAGAAAAGAGCATAATATAATCTGCAACATCATAATTATATCACAAGACTTAATTGATCCTATCAATCACTTTAAATAGTCAACAAGTCTTGTCATTCAACTATTTCATAAACCCACAAAGATAGAAATACACTTTTATCTTTTCCAAGTAGCAAAGAGATTAGTTACAACATAAATCATATTAGTATGATTCATCTTTCCATATAATCAAAAAAGAGAATCAATACATATCTAAATTTCAGACACTATTCCTCTGAAGGAAAGAATCATGTTTAGAACACACATCATTGCCTCAGTCCAAAAATGAAAAAATAAGGAGTCCACAAATAAAGAGGAAACATCCAACCAAGGTACCCATTCAATCCAAGCATATTCATTAGCAACTAAATATCTTAACCAATCCTTAAGAAATTTCCATCTCAGAAGAGAGTCAATTGAAGAGAAGTTCAGTCTATGAACTTATATAGTCAACATAAAAAGGATCTTAAACCACAAAGGACCCAATACATATTTCATTTCATTTATACTATGAAATGAAATCCATTATCTAATACAAACTTAGAAAATCTCCAGTTAGTTCCCTAAAGAGGACACAAAACTGAATGCCCAGTTAAAGATATGCACACTGCATCTTTCCAATCAAAACTAGTAAGCTGGTTATCCTATTTCCATTCACCAAGCTCAAGTTGAAATTAAAATCTCAGAAATAAAAACATAGTACAGTCCCTAACTATATAATGTCCCCAAGGTTCATATTCATTTCTCTTCCTAAATCCCGGAGGTTTGTTCTATGATCTCCTCAAGGAATAAGAGTCTACAAATAGAGAAGATATACAAGTACATAAGGAATTGTGAACTCAAGAAATGAATTCTTATTACACAGCTTTAACAACTCGATACAAGAAGTATGAAGTTCATGTCGCAAACAAGAACAAATATACAAAATTATCTGAATAGATACATTATGCACATATATACTTTAAAGAAGATTCAGTTTTCTAGTTTTAAATTCAACTTCCAATAAAACCCAATAAACCAATTAAGAAGGTTTGAAGAGAGTAATACTACTTCCCGTAACATCAATCTTTATTCAACTGTTACCATGATCAAAGGACCAACCAGACCCATTACAGGACATAATTCCCATCCCCTCATAATATTAAAAATAGTCAAGCTTTCCGCATGACACGGGTTCATTCAGAACAAAGAAGGATAGGTTAAACTTCAATTTCTCTCTCCCTATCTAGTTCAAAAAGGTTATATAGTCCAAAGGGACAGAAGCATAAAAAATATTCACACTCGAGGAGTGGCACGAAGGATATTACCAGTTCAGCTTTAATCGAAAACTCTAATCTCCTATCGAGCGAACAATCTACAAAGAGAATAAAGATTTTCAAAACCAAAACTCAACCAAACCCAACTCACAATATAGGTAATCGATTTTGTTCCAACATAAATCCAAAATACGCAATCATGGAATACCTATACAGTGTTGATTATGAGCTACAAACACAAGTTCAGACTTTACAAGGCTCCAACACCGGCTCAGACAAACACAAGATCAAATACGATCCTAAGAGAAACATGAAGCCCTAAATACGAGCTCAAAACCAAATCACCAATGCTCCAATATGATTCCTAGTATTCTCAAATCCTTAAAATGAGAATAAAATTCCAGTTCAAAATGCTAGTACAAAATAAATCTCAATCACATGACATCAAGTTCAGTATTCCAAAGAATTGTACACGAGTATAGTTGTTGAATACGAAGATTCAAACAAATTTTCAGAACTACACTTAGCTCTAACACAATCCAAAAAAAAAACAAGGTCCCAATAAAAATGCATAACAAATCCTGAAGCTTCAATATAATCTTAGAACAACTACAGAGCTCTATTTCAAGCTCACAAAACACAAGACTAATCAAAGATTCAAAACTAAACAAGCAACAAGCCAGTTCACTCAACATTAGTCTCAAATGCTAGAAATAAAGCTTTGAATACAAGCTATAGAGCTTCAAATGCAAATTTTAGAGCTTCAAGTATAGTTCACAGAGTTTCAATACAAATTCACATGAAAACCTCTAACAACTAGTACAGAGAAAGTTCCCAAAAACTGCCATTAACAACAAAGGATTCATATTCCAAAACCCACATAGATTTCATGAATACATGCAAGTAAATAACTAGATACATCAAACAAATATAAATTTATAGTGAGCAGAATTGTTTTAATGAATCATTTAGAAGAAAGCAAGAAATCTTAATGGGTAGAGCCTATCATGCCTGATAGTGCTTCTACCAATTTGAAGAAGACTTCCAGTCGAGTTTCCAACACCTCTTCTTCTCCAAGCAAGATAAAAAAACCATAATATTTTTCCACAATGCCTCTTATACATACCTTGAACCAAAAATAGATCAGAGAATTCAAAAATAGCCACTAAGTGGAGATCAAACTACTGGTTTAAAAAACCAGCTAGCTCCATGCAGAGCAAAAATTGGGAAGCATGCAAAACAAAACAACCCTAAACAAATCTGCCAACATGCCTTCCAAGATGGTTTTCTCGCTAGAACAGAGGTGAATTAATGAAATTAATTTTCATATTTCTGCTTCTCTATCTTTACCACCGCCATCCAAAGTTGGCGAGACCACATTGAACTTCCACATGTATTTCTAAACTTAGTGATTCTTCCACGTAGGTTCCTCCAAATTTCACTAGCCCTTGCCAAATTGGCAGTACTTACATGCATTAAAACCAAATCAAAATCAAAATCAAATCTCATTAAAAGCTTAGGAACCGCTACTTAGCTCCCACTTGCCAATTGACCCATAGGTTCCCCTTTCATACCCATTAGTTTAGGATAGATACAATTTGCTTAGGTTATATCTTATGTTAGTTTAAAAGTATAACCTTAGGATATAAGCTTCAATCAAATAAATTTCCACTTTAGGTTAGGAAATAGCTCAACCAAATAGTATCAGGCAATAGGTTGGAAATAACTTAGCTTCCCTTAGGTTATTTCCCTACATACTAACTTAGTATTAGCAACTTAGGTTAGGATGTCATCCCACATAGAGTGGCGTAGAAAGAGTTATGTAAATTTACCTGAGTCTTGAATCCCATTAGGATAGACCTTATTAGATATAGGATACATTTATAATATTTCTTTCTCAAGAATCCTGAAGCATGTTTCCCTTTCCCTTAATGCCATTAAGTTCCCTACAAGGGTCAATCAAGAAGAGCCAAGCAAAAGACAAAACATAATGTAGGCGCATTATTTCAAGATAGTAATGAATTTGAAACAAACACAAGTTCATTCCATTAAGTCTCTTAATCAATGAATGCAGTTTTTCATTCAGTTTAGATAAGAAAATTTAAAACATACCTTGGATCAATGGAATTGATCTAAGGATGAGTCTAATTACAAAGGATAAGTTTACAACCATTCAAACTAGATTACAACTTACTCATAAGAAGTGAAATAGATTATTGCAAGCAACAACATATCAATCCTACCATAAAAGAGCATAAATGATTTATCCATGTCAAGCATGATTTTTCAACATCCACGAAATATACATTTGTCTTGAAAATCACATGTCAATGCTTGTAATGTAAAAGAGGAATATAACAGTTTGACAAGGTGTTACCTAGATGTAGAATGTAAATAATGTATGCATGGAAACAATGGACTCCCCTCCTTTGAAATGTTATGCATATGAACCAACCTTGTATCCCTTGTGATGGAGCTAGATGAATGTAAATGAAACTATATATGTGTTTGATGGATGCAACCTTAGGTGGAGATAGTAGATACTTAGTGCTTGGTCCCTTATTATGATCACATAAATTTATATTTATATGATTCCCTTGCTTGAATTTCATAATTAAACCTGAAAAGGCTGATTACCAAAAATATAAGATGCTCATATGGTTAGAAAGGACCTAGAAAGTGTGACCAAAGTGCAAAGAGGACAAGGGAATCTAGAGGGGATGGGGGTGCGTGATGATGACATCCTGGATGGGTGCTGGTGTCTAGAAGGTGAAAATACAGACTAAGATAGTATAAGTGTAAGACTGAAAGCAGAAGCATAAAGAAAAGAAAGGTGGCCAAAGACATGGGTTGATGAGTACTTTTCTTACTTAGGAATCATGCAAATAGTAATATATAATCAAGACTAAATAATTACTCAAAGTGTGTGATTTTGTGTATACATTTTGCCCCACTTTATGTTGGTGAGAAGAATGCTAGGTAACATAAATTAGATAGAGATACATACCTGATACCCATGTAGATTGATGTAGAAAATGTGCTGAGGGACTAGGAAAAGAGTGGAGTGATAAAAAATATGGAGCATAGAGACTAAATATGTAAAAGTGTAAAAGGTGATTAAAATGAACCTAGGGTGGAAACGTGTCTGTATATGCCAATGTGCATGGGATGTACCTATTTTTGATGTTGATGTGTGTGATGTCATTGTTGACTCCTTGCTTCCCATACAGACAGACCTACAAAAAAGAAGACGATCAAGTAGTCAAATACGTATGTATATGATAAAAATGTGTGTTAAGACGCATGTATGTGTGTAAAAAGCATGTAAGGAAGTATGTAAAAAATGCCAAAAATGTGAAAAAAGGAACATGTGCACCTGATCCGTGAAGAGGATGGTGTAGAAAAGGATATTGTCGATGAAGTGTGAGTTTTTTCAGGGGTCTCATGCCACTAGCTGAAGAAGTATAAGGAGGAAGGTCTGATTTATCCACCAACCTTTAACTTCTTCCTGGAACTGTAGAGATATTTGTACTACGTGGTTTTTTGGGAGATCTGACACCAAGGTAGAAGTAGTGTAGAGATGAAGGTCTGGTGTTATATGTTATCCTTTAGCTACTCCCCAGAATAAAACACCACTAGAAATTCCTTTTGCCTTATGGGCTTATCTTACTAGTATTTGTACCTCTACCACCACCACACCTTTCTCTTTGGTTTACGTTATAGAAATTGTCCTACCTCTCGAAGTCCCAATTTCAAATCTTTGTATATCACTAAGGATATGCTCTTTGATGACTGTTTTCATGAAGAATGTTTGGCACAACTTAAGCTATTGGATGAACAACGTTTAAATGCTCTAGACCACCTCCAAATCTACCAAAAGCACATCAAGTGTGCCTATAATAAATGTGTTTGAGAATAGACATTCTAGGTCAGTGACCTTGTCTCGAAGGAAAATCAACACGTGAACAAGATGGAGAAAAGTAAACGAGGCAATTTTTCTCCTAATTGGCTTGGACGCTATATTTTCACCCATAGCTGTGGATCGAGAGCTTATATTTTATCTTCTCTTGAGGGTAAACCTGAACCTGAGCCCCTTAATGCCTTGCATCTTCGACCGTTTTACTATTGATTAAATTACTACATCACTTTATGTCTATTATATGCTTGTCCCTTGAGCTAACCTCTCCATCCACCTACCTCTGTTAAGGACCAATGAATAAACTAGAATTGTGTGATTATCCATCACAATTCAGCCTTGTCTTCAATATGAGTACCATGACTCTACTCATGACATGATTTTCATGGATAGTTTTCATCCTTTTCAGGATGGAATCCCATGGTTGTTCATCACTTGAAACCGCTATTGCATAGCTAATATTTTCGTGCTATGGTTCTACCTTCATAAAAGAAGCCTCACTCCTTATTGTCTTGTCTATGACTACAAGTCCAAAATAATATAATAAAAAAAATTAGGATACCAAAAATTTACTCCTTGAGTCATAATTCTTACAAATAGATGATTCCCTCCAAAGGATATCTATCTCTCACTCATGTTGCTATAATTAGACCACTCACTCGAAGGACAACTATGAAAAGTTAGCCACATGATGTACTTAATCTATCAAAGAAAAAGAAGACTAATCTGTATCTCTCAAATACAATAATTTTGGAGATTCCCACATCAATCAGCTTCACAAAGACCTCAAGGATAACCTATTTATCCCAATATATAGACTTCATGTATTGATCAGTCTATACATGAAAATAAGCAAAAACAAAAAAGAACAAAATCAATAAAAATACCAACTTCTAGTCATGGACTTCCTATTATAGTTTTGGGTATCTTGCAGAAGGGGCATGCTGTCCCACAACAAGGTTACGCTAAATGAACCACTCCAACCCACCTTCATTTATCTGCTCCTATCTACTCAAGGGATGTGATGCTCATGTGACACTTTGTGATCATATAACTTCTTTCAACTATAGACCTATTAATCATGTAATGTATATAGGGACTTATCTTCATAAGCCTATGTGTATGGCCATCATGGTCCTTACTAACTATGGAGCATTTCACTTCTTTTAAGTTCACCTCTACCTACTTGTTGCTTCTTCAGCAAGATGAGACCATCGAAATCAAATATCTTGGTCCGCTTCTCGATTTACCCACACCCATAGAAAATCAAATCAAGACAAAAAACAACACCATACCCCCACCAATCACTAAAGCTAACCAATTTCCCTTTCTCTTTTTAGCTCAACCTTTGACCTTGTCTATTATTCTACCATGCCTAACCAATGCCATTTGCCTTACCCAACCTACATATTAGAAATCTTCTACCTTGCCTTATTAGGACCATTTTCTTTACCCAACCTACATATCATAAATATTCTACTTTGCTTAACCAGGACCATTTAACTTATCCAACCTACTAATAAGAAATATTATTCTTCCCTATCCTATGGGATAACTACATCAACTTGAGGCCCCTTTTGCAAGGGCTGTGTAGGCATCACTTCGAAGACATGGGGTCTGTTATCCCAAATTCGGTGCCGATAAATTTGGTCAAAACAAGCTCCACACGTAAAGGAAATATGAAGGGAATGATTCATACCCACGAGCTCACATTCTAGAACAACACAAAAGAAACCAAAGGCCCAAAAGAGTAAAATTCAACCCTACACAAGAAGAAATTAAAGAAACGGTTCCATTGTACTGGCCCGTGCTTTAAATCCAGCAGACAAGTTATAGGTAGGCTCTAGAATGGAGTAGCAGGGTCAGAGAAGGAGAAATAGTGTTAAGGTAGAAAATAGAGGCTCAAAGGAAAAGAAACGATGAAGACTCGAAGTCTTTAGGCTTTGCAACTGACTCAGAACGAGCCCAAAAATTGACTAAGTATAGAGATTTTGCGGACGACTCCACGTGTTGCATCAGCATAATTTCAAGGCACAACCCAAAAGGTGATTCCCAAATGAGCACCATCTTGCCATGTATTTAGGGCCCGAGAAAAGTAGGAACGACTGTTGAAAATTCCAAGAGTCTGTGGAAGCTTCCGTGTGTCGACCCGATGCTCCTTCAAAGGCAAAATCCTGAGCAGGTTTTCAAACGAGCGTGGTCTCCCCACGTGTTCCAGGTTTAAAAGGGGAACAAATTCGGGGGGTTGAATAGTCAAAGTAGAGGTAGTCCAGTAGAGGGAGCCAAGTTTTAGCATGAAGCTACTTCAAAGGTAGAGTTTGGAGGTAGTTTTCAGACATGCGTGAAGCCGCCACGTGTTTTAGGTCGGGCATAATGTCTCCGCTAACATAAGGGACCCCCCCAAAAAAAAAGGGATCCTGAGGAGCTTGCAGAAGCTGCCACGTGTCCCATGGGTACAATTTCAAGAGTGAAGGAAGGATAAAAATCTCAAATGAGTGCAAGGTTGCCATGTGGACCCTATATGGATAGACTCTTTAAATATTGTGCGCCCGCGACCTGAAAATTCAAATGGTGATATCTTTTGACTGGAAACTCAGATTTGGTTAGGAGAAGACTTTTTAGAAACATCTCGACCCCCTCTATCCCATGGAAACATAAAATATCATTCTTAGTAGGTTTTAGTGGGTGAAAATCAAGAAAATATCTTCCATGCCATTAATGCAGAATCTAATTTCTTTGAATAACATACTAGATTTAATTTGATCCTTTAGGGAGCCATAATCGATAGATTGTAGGTGGATTTGTAGGGGGAATTAAGTAATGGTGGTTGATGTTTTCAAGGTAATATTCAATGTGTATTCCATGGTGGTTGAATTAGGATTCAATTTTTCCCTCTTCTCTCTCTTATTCTTTATATATATTATAACACTTCTCATTTTGAGAAGGAGAGACATTCTGGGTGTAGGGAAACTCTATCAAAGTCATTTCCAAAATCCATTTGAGTTGTAGGCCTTCTCCTATGCCTGGAGAGTGTATTTTTGCCTCTGAGCACCACATGTAATAGTCTATGCACCTTACAGAGCAATAAAACCTTGTTTCGTGGCGTCTTCCAACCCTTAACATTGTTTTGTTGTCTCTTTGTGCCTCTCTATCTTGTGTTTGCTTCCTGTGCATGTATTTAATGTTTGTAGGTGTAGGATGTTGTGCTTCATGGAGTTTCTATGGTGGACTTGATTCTGTGTCTGTGTCACTTCTGTCTGACCTCCCTTAGTTCCCTTTTCCCTGTTTCATTCTCCCTCAACAGAGTATCTCGCACTTCCCTTTCTGGTGTATCATCACTTAGTGTAGGCTCTTTCACCCTCTCTCTTTCTCTCTGTCCCCTTGGAATAGTTAGATTAGGATTAGTTAGACTCTGCCTGCACTGGAGTAGTTTGTGGCAGGTAGATTAGGAAGCAAGAACTAGCTTTCTCCTGAGGGCCATCTTAGGTTTGTAAGTCCCACAACTTGAGAGATGGTCCCATGTTGTGAAATCACACCGAATGCTCCACTTCACAATTAGGGAATTTGGGGGTGCTGTGATTCTACACTAACAATTTTGGCACGCCCGATGGGATAGGTTTGAAGCACCTTACCACTTCATTTCATCAAGTTGATATGTTCTGGGTGAGATTCATCCTATCAAGGCACATACAAGCACATCTGGCGACTCCATCTGGTCAATAACCCATTCTTTGAGTTACAGACCTTTTCTATCCATTTCCACTCATTTTCATCCATTTTATTCTTCCATCTCTTTCATTTTCTCCCATTCCATGAAGTTGTGCAATCATGACTTCATTCCCTTAATGGAACTCACACTTATAGTGGCAATATAGTTCACCTCCAATGCATTTCCCAACTCCTCCAAATCAACATTATAATCAGATCCAGGACCATTATGCTTACTCATATGAGCAGGATCAAAACCATTTTGGCCATGAAGCTTATAAAAAACAAGGGGGCACATATAATGGTGGAAACTACACAGAAAATTCCAGTTTTTTGGAGAAGGTCCAAAAAATGGAGGCTAGCATGGTTGAGTCCAAGGGAACAACACAAATGAAGGCATTCAATATTGGTGTAGGGCATCTTGTCCATGGGAAGGCCCTTTTCAGAGACATTACAACTCTCAAGAGAAGCTAGACTTCATGGTTGGAATGCTGCCTCAACTTACATAGTGGATTGAGGAGATTGAGGCCTATGAGTTGGAAACAAGACAACCTTGTCAATGGGTAAGTCCACCAATTCCTAGCTCTTCATTTTCTCTTTATTAGACTTTATCATTTCAACATGATCAAGATTTAAACCCCTCACTTACTAACCCAAGTGTTAGTTTCTTTTCTCCATCTCTTGATCTCCCATCCCACCTTAATTCCTCTATCCTTTTCCCTTCCAAAAAGTCATCCCCTCCAAATAAACAAGAAGTTCCACTTCCCTCCCCATAAAAAACAATTGAAAAACTGGTTGAACCTCAACCTGTCACTCGTCTTGCTTTCCCAAGTCTATGTTGGGAAGAGACTCAAGAATCCAGTCAAGGAAAACAACAATAAGGGGAGCCCAACAAAGAAGAAATGACAGACAATCTGAAGAGTTGGGCTGTGAAATTTGGGTCACTAAAGATCCTCTTGATGGTCAAACCAATAGAGGAGGTCAATGTTGAAGAGCCAGTGGTGGTTGAGGCTGAGTTTGTAGAAGAGAAGGAACAAAAACAAGAAGAAGATCAATAATCTATTTTCCCTGAATACAGTGTCCCTAATGGCACTCTTTCTGAAGAGAATGCTGATCTAATCCAAGCTGCACAACCAGTTAAAGAAGAGGAACAATCAGCTCCAAGCCCCATTGAAGAGGAGAAATTGGGAGAGATCAAATCAGTGTTAAAGCCACTCAATAAAGAAAACATCATTGGAGATTCTTTGCTTTCATTTCAAGGGCATGATTTGATTGATGAACCCATGATGGAGGAGGACCATATAGTTCCAGAGGCTCCAAGTGTGGAGCAGGCTACAGAAAGACCTTCAGTTCTTCCTCCCACTTCTTTCCCTTCAAGTTCTGATGTCGAAGAAGAGTTTAATCTTTCAAACTTTATGTTGGAGGATGAAGAGAACCATGGTGAGCAAGTTATAGATCATGAGGACACGATGGAGGAGGTCGAGTATATGCAACATGACAACTAAGAGACAAATTATCTGTCTGACTTGGAGGATTGGTTTGATGGATAAGATCCCATGTAGATTACATCATTTTCTCCTCCATCATTCACCTTTCAAGAACATGAGCTTGATGCCATGGAGGTGAGCATTCAAGGCACACAACTTGTGTCTCATAATGGCCCTCTGGAACCAAAGTTGGAAGATATGGGTCTTCCATGTTCTTCACAAGAGAAGGAAGGGAAAGAGAAAGAGGATGTCATCATCTCTCTCACACCATCCACCCAAGAAGACTCCATATTTGGAGTTAAGAATCAAAATAATGGGCACATATGAAGTATCAAACAATGCCCAATCAGATACTTGGCTTCATTAGAGCTAAGGGAGAAGTCACAACCAATCATGATTACTTCTAAGCTTGAGGAAGAGTCTCAAAGTTCCAAGGGTCACCATCAATGCCTCCAGGAGTCCAATACAAATCAACTTGAGGAGGTATTTTTCATTGATGTTGATACCTTGTTGATATGGGTGGAAGACCAGCTTATTGTTAGTTTTTTACTCATCCAGGAAGCCATATTCAGTGAAAAACCATTTACATGGCTGCCCCTTTTTAGAAAAGGAATCTATTTTACCTACCTATGGCAGGCTTTGTTTAAGCTTTTATTTTTCTCTTTGATTAGTTTAGGAGTAGGAGTAGGTTTTATTTCAGCATAAGAAGTGCTCTTGCACACTATGCATGTCTCATTTGAGGCATGTATGATTTGATATTTTGTACATAGTGTGTGTTGTTACGCGTTGTTGTGTTTTGTTGCTCTGAGGTTATATCACCATGTAGTTTAGCATGCCTAAATTTCATCTCACAGAAAAATAAAAGTCCTAAGTCAATACAATTTTGTACTCTCAGAAGCTCCATTTCCAATATTTTGTTATGAAAATTTGAGAGTACGGACGCGTGGGCAGGCTCAAGGTCAGGCAGAACATAGAAAGTGCAAGCAGTCGGGGAATCCATTTCAATAAAGCATTAGTACCAGACTATAATTCATGACTCCATGCCCAATGGATGCTTCAAGGCCACTGGTCTCTTCATCTAGCAGGCAAATGTGCTCGTGAGTCACCAAATTGTTATACCAAATTTGCCACCCACAAATTTGGTCAAAACAAGCCCTGCACGTAAAGGAAATATTAAGGGAATGATTGAGACCCATGAGATCACATTCTAGAACAACATAAAAGAAACCAGAGGCCTAAAAGAGTCAAATTTAACCTTGCACAAGAAGAAATTAAAGAAATGGTTCCATCGTACGAGCCCGTGTTTCAAATCCAGCAGACAAGTTACAGGTAGGCTCTAGAATGGAGTAGTAGGGTCAGAGAAGGAGAAATAGTGTTAAGGTAGAAAATAGAGGCTCAAAGGAAAATAAATGATGAAGAATCAAAGTCTTCGGGCTCTGCAAATGACTCAGAATGAGCCCAAAAATCGACTAAGTATAGAGAGTCTGCGGATGGCTCCACGTGTTGCATCAGCGTAATTTCAAGGCGCGACCCAAAAGATGATTCCCAAATGAGCACCATCTCACCACATATTCAGGGCCTGAGAAAAGTATGAATGGCCGTTGAAAATTCCAAGAGTCTGTGGAAGCTTCCATGTGTCGACCCAATGCTCCTTCAAAGGCAAAACCCTGAGAGGGTTTTCAAATGAGCGCGGTCTCACTTCGTGTCCCAAGTCCAAAAGGGGGACATAGATGGGGGGTTGAATAGTCAAAGTTGAGGTAGGCCAGCAGAGGGAGCCAAGTTTCAGCATAATGCTACTTCAAAGGTAGAGTTTGGAGATAGTTTTTAGACATGCGAGAAGCCGCCACGTGTCTTAGGTCGGGCACAGTGTCTCTGCCAACATAAGGGACCCTGGAAAAATAAAAAGGGAGCCTAAGGAGCCTGCGGAAGCCACCACATGTCCCATGGGAAAAATTTCAAGAGTCAAGGAAGGAGCCACATCTCAAATGAGAGTAGGGCTGCCACGTGGACCCTATATGGACAGACTCGTTATATATTGCGCGCACATGACCTGAAAATTCAAATGGCCATATCTTTTGATTGGAATCTCAGATTTGGATAGGAGAATACTTTTTAGAAATGTCTCGACCCCCTCTATGCTATGGAAACATAAAATATCATTCTTAGCAGGCTTTGGTTGGTTAAAATTAGGAAAACCTCTTCCAGGCCATTAATGTAGAATCTAATTTCTTCAACTACCAGACTAGATTTAATTTGATCCTCTAGGGAGCCAAAATCGGTAGATTGTAGGTGGATTTGTAGGGGAATTGATTGATGGTGGTTGAAGCTTTCAAGGAAAGATTCAATGCATATCCCATGGTGGTTGAAGCAAGATTCGATTTTTCCCTCTTCTCTCTCTTATTCTTTCTATATATTGTAACACTTCTCATTTTGAGAAAGAGAGACATTCTGGGTGTAGGGAAACTCTGTCAAAGTCATTTCCTGACTCCATTTGATTTTTAGTCATTCTCCTACATCTGGAGAGTTTATTTGTGCCTTTGAGCACCACATGTAATAGTCTATGCACTTTATAGAGCAATAAAACCTTGTTTCATAGCGTCTTTCAACCCTTAGCATTGTTCTGTTGTCTCTCTGTGCCTCTCTATCTTGTGTTTGCTTCCTGTGCATGTATTTCACATTTTCAGGTACAAGACATTGTGCTTCATGGAGTTTCTATGGTGGACCTGGATCTACGTCTATGTCACTTCTGTTTGACCTTTCTAAGTTCCATTTTCCCTGTTTCATTCTTCCTCAACAGAGTATCTCGCACTTCCATTTTTGGTCTATCATCACTTAGTGTAGGATCTTTCACCCTCTCTCTTTCTCTCTGTCCCCCTGGAACGGTTAGATTAGGATTAGTTAGACTCTTCCTGCACTGGAGTAGTTTGTGGCAGGTAGATTAGGAAGCAAGAACTTGCTTTCTCCAGAGGGCCATCTTAGGTTTGCAAGTCCCACAGCTGTAGAGATGGTCCCATGTTGTGCAATCACACTGAATTCCCCACTTCACGATCAGGCCATTTAGGGGTGCTGTGATTCTGCACTAACAGGGTCTTCAGAGGTTAGTTTGGCCACCATTTTCGACCATTTTCTACCATATTTCACCATTTTACCACTATTTGTCCCTACTACTTAATCTTTCTCATGTTTCCATAAAATCAATAACTTAGAAATTAAACCAAATCCAAACCATAAAACCATGCATACATCTAGTTTCTATAATATCAATACATTGGAAATTAAACCCAAACAAAACCATACATCATCACCACACATACTAGCCCCACCACCTCACCAACTGCCTAATTATACTTAAGGGAACATTTTACCTTCACCTTGGCCTTACCCACATCCTTGCCTATACACCCACACTGAGCTTGCCCATTTGACACTAAAATTCACTTACTCACTCTACCATGAAATAATGCTACCCATGTTATTTAGCTTACCGACCTTGCCTTGCCTTATGCTGTGATGTTTATTTCGACCATACCAAACCTTTTAGTGCTTTGGAACACACATATGCCCATTCCTACAGCTAGCTTCGTTATGTTTCCAGGATCAGTTCATATACCTTGGATACCTAGACCATTGGATAAACTATCAACCTTTGACGATGTAGAGTTTGTGATCTCTTAGTTCTAGTGCCTTATTGCATTCTGGACATATGCATGCATTTGAATTCCCCCACCTATTACCCACACTAATATCACCATTTCCTATACCCAAACCTTACCTCATTTTTCATCACCTACCACTATATCCAACCCATCACCGAATTTTCCTGATCCTTAATCAGTTCATGGTTTGAGGGGGATCACCTTTACCCATACCTAGGGTAACCACCTCCTATTTTTGTCATCGTCACTTATCAATACAAACTATGTGATAATAAGGGGAAAATGTAGACACCTAAAATTAGGTTGCAACCCTCTAGACCCCGTTTGACTAACATACCCCCTACCATGATCCCTCAACACATCATTTTTAATTTAACTATCCATATTAAGTTAATAATTCCCTCACCCCTATACCTCACCTCTCTACCTCACCATGGACCCATTCTAAGTTTATTTATTAACCTAGACTAAGTCACCACTCCCCTTAACTAACTAAGACTCATTTTAACTCTAACATTCATTACCTATTATCCCACCTACCAATTTCCCACTTCATTTAATGTCAACTTAGACTCCTAGTCCATAACAAAACTTGAACAACACCAAAAATGGAGAGAAAAGGCTATTTTTGGCAAAATATGACCATTTATCCCTAAATTACATTGGTTATTACTCAACCATCACTGGTCACCTAACCGCCATTTGTTTTTTTAAATAAGGAATTCCAATCCTTTTCCCGGGTTCTTCCATCTTGGCTTTTGGGAGTTCTGGCATAACTATTCTCAAGCATCCAGAAAACCTCACGACAAACTAGATATCATTCCAAGACTTCAAAACCTACACCAAGCATAAATAGTGTGTGCTAGGGCATTCAATAACTCACAAGGAAGTCCAAAACCTTCTGCTATTGGTGCATGGGATCAAGACCTGTCTCTCCTTGAACCCTAACTATTCTTTCTACAACCAGCTTCCAATTTGAAAGTAAGTGATTTCTACCTTGTCATTTCTTTAAATATTTTAGTTGTTAATAATTTATCTACTTTCTTTCACCTTCTACACTTACTAGATCTATTCCATCTCACCTCCATCTAACCACTTTATCATTTGACCTTTATACCCATCCCAAATGCCTATTTATTCATCTTCGAGTCTTTAATAAAATCCTACCACCTTACCTAAGCCTCCCCAACTCTTTGTGAAATGATACATAATTTCCACAAATTAATCTTTGTACCCATATTCCCCTACCAACATTGGCCACCCAATTAGCATTGGTTATTACTAGGTACCGACATTGGTCCCCTAACTGATACTGGTCTCTGTGACTGGTAATTTATCTCAGACTAGCGAGATCCTAACTTACACAAAACCTTCCATAACCTCACCTAATCTCACCTAGACCTACCTAAACACCTCTGCCACAATTTTCAGCGTTAACAATACCCTACCTTCTCTAGATTTAGTTGTATATTCAATATTTATCTTAAATCTAGTCTATTGTTAGTATATGAGATACCTAAATCATATTGTTACAATAGGACCTTTGTTTTAATATCATTTCTTGACATTAAGTTATTTTTAAATAGTGGATTGATGACCTTTCTAGGAGTTATCACACTTTTCAGATCAAGCATATGCTAGGCAATCTACTATCATATGATATTGAACTCTATTTGGTGGTATTGTTGTGCTTCTACAGGTAGTCCAACCTAGCCAAAAAGGATCTCTTCACGATCAACCTGGTCTTCTCAATAGTGCACAACTTTTTTCAACTTCACAGGTATTCCTGCTCACCTCACCTTTACCTTATTTGTTTTATATGCAACATTGTAAACTATGAGACTAGGTATACTGACGCTGAAAAGCTTTTCCTAGCCTTGGTCTTCGTGGCCACTAAACTTCACCATTACCTACTTAACCACAAAACATTTTTCGTTACCATCACCGACCCTCTGCAGTACATGTATGTTAAACCTTACCAACACCAACGCACCACATGTTGGCTCATGCTCCTTTTAGACCTAGAATTACAATTCATTCATCAAAAGTCTATCAAGGAACAAACCATTATAGATCATCTTGCAGATGCTCCTCTTCCTGGAAATCAATCTTCTAACTTTGATTTTCTTGATGAATCCATTACCACTCTTTCCTTGGATGACACCTTACCAAATTAACTTATTCTTGATAGTTCCAAATGTCAATGTGGGAGAGGTGCAAGGGTCATCCTCATTCCTCTTGATGGTAAGCATATGCCACTATCCTTTAAGCTAGACTTCGACTGCACTATTAACATGAGCGAGTATGAAGCACTTATTTTAGGACTTCAAACTTCCATTGCCCTAGATGTTAAATCCATTAATATCTTTGGTGAGTCTCAACTGGTTGTCAACCAAGTCAATGGTTTGTACTAGTTTTGAAATGAAGAGCTTCAAAAGTATAAACATCATGTTAACATACTTTTGACCACGTTTGATCACTTCCTCATTAAAACCACTCCGCGATCCACCAAATTTTTTTTGGATACAATGGTTTGTCTTGCTTCTCAAATACCTACCTCACATTTGGACTTCAAAATATTTTTCATAGTACAATGGTTATAATTACTCTATTATAGTATTCGTGGCATAAATTTTGTGGGAAGAATCGAAACCAAACCACACGACATTTTCTACAAGTAGTTCACTAACTACCTCTCCCTTTCAATTCTGCCTCCTGATCTCACTCGCAATGGAAGACAAGCCTTCCTAAAAAGTGTCTCTCATTATGTCATCATGGGGGATTTTATCTACAAACATGGTTTTGAAGGTATCCTCCTGCGGTGCCTCGCTATTTCTGAAATCCCGTACACTATCAAAGAAATTTAGGATGGGATTTATGGGGGACATTTTAGTGGCCTCGCTGTCACAAAACATATCCTTCACCTTGAATATTACTAGCCAACCATTAACCAAGACTGTTGTGACTATGAATAATGTTGTGTGAAGTGTCAGCAACATGCTAACCTTCATCATACTCCTAGTCATGCCTTACAAGTCATCCGAGACTTTTTAGTGGCCTCCATGTAGCAAAACGTATCCTTCTCCTTGACTACTACTAACCAATCCTTAACCAAGGCTATTGTGACTACGTTAAATGTTGTGTTAAGTGTCATCAACATGCTAACCTTCACCACACCCCTAGTCACACCTTATAAGTCGCAAGAGAATTTTGGCCATTATCTCAATGGGGTTTGGATCTTGTTGGAGAGATTAAACCTCATTCCTCACAACATCATCACTCGATCATCATGGTAACTAAATATTACACTAAATGGATGGAAGCCATCCCTCTCATTTCTACTAAATCTGAGAAAATAACTAGATTTATCAATAACCATATCATTTACCTTTTTGGTGTTCCTCTTCACCTCATCACCGACAATGGAAAACAATTCAAAAATAAAATCCTCTGCAAACTATGTGACAAATTTTATATTCAACTCAATTTATCTTCACCATATTACCCACAATCAAATGGTCAAGCTGAATCTTCCAACAATACCCACAATAAAATTCTTATGAAAGTTGTAGACGACTCTGGTAAGGATTGGCACATGCACATTCCTTTCATCTTATGGGTTATCGTACTAGCATTCGTACCTCTAAAAGCACCACACCTTTCTCTTTGGTCTATGGTACAGAAGCCATCTTATCTCTTGAAGTCCAAATTCCATCTCTTCATATATCACTCAAGGATATGCTCTCTGATGAAGATTTTTTCCAAGAACGTTTGGCACAACTTGAGCTATTGGGAGAATTCCGTTTAAACTCTTTAGACCACCTTTATATCTACCAAAAGTGCATCAAGTGTGCATATGAAAAATTTTCCTGAGAAAAGACATTCCAGATCGATGACCTTTTCCTAAAGGAAAATCAATATGTGACAAGATGGAGAAAAGTAAACGAGGAAATTTTTATCCTAATTGGCTTAGACCCTATATTGTCACCCATACCTATGGATCGGGAGCTTATCGTTTATCTTCTCTTGAGGGTAAACATGAACATGAGCCCTTTAATCCCTTGCATCTTAGACAATTCTACTATTGAATAAAGTACTACATAAATTTATGTCTCTTATATGCTCGTCCCCTGAGAAAATCTCTCCTTCCACCTACCTCTTTTAAGGACCAACAACTAAACTAGAATTGTGTGATTATCCATCACCATTCAACCTTGTCTTCAACATGAGTACCACGACTCTACTCATGGCATGATTCTCATGGATAATTTTGTCCTTTTCAGGATGGAATCCCATGGTCGTTTGTCACTTGAAACGAATCTTTCATAGCTAATATTTTTGTGTTATGGTTATTCCTTCATAAAAAAGCCTCACTCCTTTATATTCTTATCTATGGCTATAAGTCCAAAATAATATAATAAATAAAAATTGGGATACCAAAAATTTACTCCTTGAGTCAAACTTCTTACAAATAGATGATTCTCTCCAAATGACATCTATCTCTCACTCATGCTACTATATGTAGACCGTTCCCTTGAAGGAAAACTATACAAAGCTAGCCACATGCTATACTTAGTCTATCCAATAAAAAAAGACTAACATGTATCTCTCAAACAAAATAATTCTGGAGCTTCCCACATCGATCAACTTCATGAAGACCTCAAGGAGAAACTATTTATCCCAATATATAGACTTCATGTATCAATCAATCTATACATGAAAATAAGAAAAAACAAAAAGAATAAAATCAAGAAAGATAACAACTTCTAGTCATGGACTTGCCTATTTTGGTTTTGGGTATCTTGTAGAAGTGGCATGCTATCCCACAACAAGGTTATGCTAAATGAACCAGTCCACCCACATTCATTTCTCTACTCCTATTTACTCAAGGGATGTGACACTCATGCAACACTTTGTGATCATGCAACTTCTTTCAACTATAGACCTATCAATCATGCAACATATATAGGGACTTATGTTCATAAGAATATGTTTATGGCCATCATGGTCCTTTCTAACTATGGAGAAATTAACTTCTTTTAAGTTCACCTCTACCTACTTGTTGCTTCTTTAGCAAGATGAGACCATCAAAATTAAATATCTTGGTCTGCTTCTTGTTTTACCCACACCCTTAAAAAATAAAATCAAGAACAAAAACAAATCCATACCCCCACCAATCATAAAAGATAACAAATTTCCCTTTCTATTTTCTGCTCAACCTTTGACCTTGCATATTATTCTACCATGCCTAACCAGGAACATTTTCCTTACCTAACCAACATACCAAAAATTGTCTACCTTGCCTTAGGAGGACTAGTTGCCTTACCCAACCTACATATAAAAAATCTTATATCTTTCCTTACCAAGACTATTTAACTTACCCAACCTACCTAATCAGAAATCTTATTCTTCCCTATCCTATGGGATAACTATGTTGGCCAGAGACCCCTTTTGTAAGGGATATGTAGAAAACAATTCGAAGACATGGGGTATTCAAAGGTTAGCTCGGCCGCCATTTTCAACCATTTTCTATCATCTTTCACTGTTTTGCCACTATTTGTCCCTACTACCTAATATTTATCATGTTTCCATAAAATCAATAACTTGGAAATTAAACCAAACTCAAACTGTACAACAACCATGCCTACATCTAGTTTCCATAATATAAATACATTGGAAATTAAACCCCAACCAAAACATATATCATCACCACACCTACCAGCCTCACCACCTCACCAACTACCTAATTTAAGTTAAGGGAACATTTTCCTTCACCTCAGCCTTACCCACAAACTTTCCTATATACCCACACCGACATCACCCATTTGACACTCAAATTCACTTAATCTCTCTACCACGCAATAATGCTACGCGTGTTGTTTAGCCTACCAACCTTGTCTTGCCTTATGCTATGATGTTTATCTTTATCAAACCAAACCTTTTGGTGCTTCAGAATAAACCTATATTTGTTCCTACACCTAGCCTCATTATATTTCCAGGAGCACTTCCTATACCTTGGATACCTGGACCATATAACCTTGTTTGGATGAAATATCGACCTTTGACTATGTAGATATTGTGAGATCTTCAGTCTAGTGCCTTTTTGCATTCTAGAAGTGTGTGTGTGTTTGAATTCCTCTACCTATTACCCATACTAATATCATCATTGCATATACCTGTACCTTACCTCAATTTTCATCACCTACCACTCTATCTAACCCATCACCAATTTTTCCTACTCCTAAATTAGTTCATGGTTTGAGGGGGATCACCTCTACCCATACCTGGGGAAACCACCTCCTATTTTATCATCATTTCTTATCAATAAAATCTATGTGAAAAAATGAGCACATGTAGACACCTGAAATTGGGTTGCAACTTGTCTCTCCTTGAATCACAACTATTCTTTTTACAACCAACTTTCAATCTGCAAGTAAGTGATTTATACCTTGTCGTTTCTTTTAGTATTTTGGTTTTAATCATTTATCTACTTTATTTTACCTTCTAACCTTCTCGGATCTCTTCCATCTCACCTCCACCTAACCACTTTCCCATTTTTTATTTATACCTATCCCAAATGCCTATTCCTTCATCTCTGAGTCCTTAGTAAAATCCTACCACCTTACCTAAGCCTCCCCAATTCTCTGTGTAATCAAAGAGAGCTCCAAACCACCTTATTTTAATCTTTTCACCCAATTTCCCCTAACAACATCAGTCACCCAAATGACATCGGTTATTACAAGGTACTGACATCAGTCACCCAAATGATGTTGGTTATTACAAGGTACTGACATTAGTCACCCAATTAATACCGGTCTCTGAGACTGGTAGTTATCTCTGAGACTGGTAGTTTATCTCAGACAAACGAGTTCCTAACTTACCCAAAACCTCACTCAATCTCACCTAGACCTTCCTAACATCTCTACCACACTTTCTAGCCTTAAAAATACCCTTCCTTCTCTAGATATAGTTGTATATTCAATATTTAGCTTAAATCTAGTCTATTGTTAGCATATGAGATACCTGAATCGTATTGTTACAATATGAACTTTATTTTACTATCATTTATTGACATTAAGTTGTTTTTAAATAGTGGATTGATAGCCTTTCTAGGAAGTATCACACTTCTCGGATCTAGCATATGCTAGGTAGTCCACTGTCATATTCTATTTAACTCTATTTGATGGTATTATTGTGTTTTTAGAGGTAGTCCTTCCTAGCCAAAAAGGAGCTCTTCACGATCAACTTGGTCTTCTCAATGGTGCTCAACCTTCTTCGAATTCACATGTATTCCTTCTCACATCACCTTTATCTTATTTTTTTTATATGCAACATTGTGGTAAAATAATAAGATTTATGTATGTAATATGTGTGAAGATGCGTGATGTGTATTGTCGAATGTGCAGTGTGTGAGCTTCATGTGTAAAGTCTTCCCTCAACAATAAAGTGTGAACCAAATCATAAGAATGCGTTATTGGGTAGTGAGTGCAACAGACATAAGTAGACATGTTAAAAATGCATAATATATGTAATAGAAGTGGTGAGGAGAAATCACCATGTGATGTGTAATGTTAGTGTAGGATGTATAATATCTAATGTAAGATGCGTAGATGAGATAAGATTTGTAGATGCATAGAAAATGTAAGACCTGAGATATAAGATATAGGATGCAGGATGTATTTATGTAAGATGTGTGAAGATGCGTGATGTGTAGGTATAGGATTCCCTCAACAGTCAAGTGTGAACCGAAGCATAAGAGTGCGTCACTGGGTGGTGTCAATCTGAGCATGTGTCAAGCTGTATGCGTGAGAGGGTATGTACGTACTAAGGGAACTATAAGGAATGTGTTGATGCTATGGGGAAATAAGTGTGATGCCCCCAATTGTGTATGATGTAAGATATAATCATGTAATGTCATCTAGAAGGTCATCGGTATTAGGGTAAAATCCAAATGGATAAGCATCAGATAATTGGTAAGCAATAATGTCGGTTTGGTTACGTAATGAGCCATTGAGGCATAAGTTATACATACCAATGGCATACTCCTCATAAATGAAGGGTGGTAATGGACATCCATGTGTGTACTAACGAGTGATATTCTACGTATAACAAGGAAAGGAACTATTATAGATGTATACATGACCAAAGGGCACGAGAAATGATATATCAATATGATCAAGATCTAATGTGCCCCCAATGTAATCAATCCAATATTGTCCTAATGTAAGTGGTAAAGAGTGAGGAATTTGTGTAAGAAAAACTGTAAGATGAAAGACATGTAGACCATAAGTTATAGTAATGTGAATGAATCAATGATAAAGGTGAGTAGAATGTGGCAGAAGATAGAGATCCACAAAATCAAAGGCTGGCCGAGTCAAATCATCATGTGTACATACTATGTCATCAAAAGTAGGATGGAATGGAATATTCTCCCAATAAACATTCTTCATGAAAAGTGTACATGTAAAAGGAGGTCGTACTGATGAAGGTGGTACATAAGAAGGTGGAATATTTAGTGTGACATTTGTTTTACAGACAGGACCCTAATAAACAATTATATCAGTGGTAGAAGAAGGGGGAGGCGTAGATATAGTTAGTACATAATCTATCATGAAAATAACACCTTCAAGTGGTGGTAAATGTGGTAGATCATTTATAGGTGGTGTGTCATTATTATTGTCAGCTCGTGGAATAGGAAGTGTAGTATTTGGATCATGGTTGTAATATTTGTATTTATGATGGTCATGAAGAATAGTAAACTCGACACCCTCGTGTAAAAATTTGACACAAGGATGCACTATAGAGGTAAAAAAGTGCATAGCACAGAGCCATGACCTATTAAATAAAAAATTATATGAAACTGGAAAGTCAATGAAAAAGAAGACTGTGTTGAGATTTTTTGGCCCCAAAGTGATAGGTAACACAATGTGACCTATGCATGGATGAATAGAGCCATCATAGGCACAAAGAGAGAGACACGATGGACTAGCATTAGTGGTAGAAAGACCAATATTTTTTAGGAAGGACATAGGAAAAAGATTAATTTTGGATCCATTGTCAATTAGAATACACTTGATGCCCACATTATAAATGTGAATCATGATATGCAAGGGTGGATCATTGTCAAAAATAGAAATATCAGCATGAGGGTTAGATGTGAAAGCTATATGTTGAGAACATGATTCAAAAAAAGAGTTATAGATGGAATTTTGATTCATATTAGTGGGAATACGAGTAGTATAAAAGAGATGTTGTACTCTATATCTTAAGTAAGGATTGGAAAGAAAGAAATCATTAATTGAGAGACTCATGATGATAAGATTCTAGAATGATAAACAAAGAATGAGCATCCTAATAGCGTGAAGATTGAGTTTGGGTTCACCAAAATTATTAAATGAAAATGTGATATGATATCCTAATCTAATGCAAGTTTATAGTAAATAAATGAACAATGAAATACTAAAATTATAGCCAAGAAAACTAATATAGAAAATATGAAACCTTAATGTGAAAAGAGGGTTAGAAGAGCCTTAGCTGATTTGTAGAGGTTGATGGATTGTGTCGTAGTGGAAATTGATTGAAGAGAAATGGAGAACCATCACATAGAAGCTCTGAAACTTGTAGATCTGACAGATTTGACTGGACTGGGGTGCCTGGAGAGGGATAGGGGCACCCATGGGTGCCTTGGTCTACAAAAAATGGTTGAAATCTGGTTGTAATATAGTTACTAGGTGTATGCACCTCTTTAGTTCTTGTCACATGTATGTCTCTGAACTTCATTGGATATCAATGTAAACCTTCAATAGATAAATCACCTGCAAAACCAAAAACATAGCGTCAAAAAACCTAAAAAGAAAGATTCTTATGAATGGGTCAGATTGTCCTCAGCTGCTAAATTGATGGACTTATCATTGAGTGCTACACTGCATCTCAGACCCAATGTAGTTTTAGGTGTGTGTGTAAGGAATTGTGCCCTAGGTTACTCTTGTGCCAGTCACACTTTGTGAGTAGTGAGCAAGTAACTAGATGTAAAATGTAAATAATGTGTGCATGGAAACAATAGAATCCCCTCCTATGAAGTGTGATGTAGATGAACCAACCTTTGTCCCTTCTGATGGAGCTAGATGGATGCAAATGGAGCTATAGATTCCTTTGATGGATGAAAGCTTAGGTTGAAATAGTAGATGCTTAGTGCTTGATATCTTATTATGATCACATAACTTTATATTTATACGATTCCCTTGCTTGAATTTCTACTAGCATTACATGTTCCTGATGTTAATTTTGCTAGACATGCTTCCATTTCTTCAAGAAAACTTTATCTCTGGTAGGTGACTCTTGTCACCTTACCCCCTGATGACACACTTACATTCTTACAGTTCTTACATGATTCTTGAGGGATGTCTTACAATAAGAACCTTGTTTCATATTCCCATTACATACTTCATGGAAATCTCTATATATTACATAATCACTCACACACACATACATATATGAACATCTATTTCTATTCACACATACAATATGATCTCTCCTCATTTCTCACATCAATCAATCAATAATACACTATCTATTATAATTTATCACCCTCATACATCACCTATTTATAATCAAAGAATCTGCTCCTCAACATACACTTGGTGGGCATCATACTTCTTCCCCCTTTTCTAGCACCATCAGTTGTCTCACATCTTACACATATCACATCTAGTCTTTTACATTGATCACACATGCTATCATCGACATTACCCGATGATGCACTCTTGTGCTTCAGTTCACACTTAACTACTAAGGGAATCCTATGAACCTCACACACTGCACAATAAACACTATACATTATACATTATACATCTTAACACCTATTACATTTTTTTACATACACACCATCTTACCTCATAACTACATCTATTACACATATTATACATCCTACTTATCTACTTATACATGTTGCACTCACTACCCTATGACACACTCTTATATCACGGTCCATACTGGACCGTTGATGGTATACATCACAAATGGACCTCATCACATTCACATTTTCAACATTAAATATTTCTATCATGCAACATCCTTAGTGATATATACCATATGATACATAATCAATTCGGTTTACATCATTTAGTGATATATTCCATATGATAAATCATCACTTCTTCTACTCATCTTTATACGCTTTACGGTAAATCATAACTTCTTCTAGAATCCTTTAGTGTTATATGCTTTAAGCTAAATAATCACTTCTTCCATTATATTATTGTGATATACGCTTTAGGCTAAATCATCACACATTTTCATACCTCATCCATATGGTGCATATAATAACTACATATTCATCACATCATGCTACACACAACACATCATTTGAACATGGAAATTTTTAGTGGCTAATATTCATAACTTGGTTAAAGTAGGAATTTTGGATTGTGAATTTGGCTATTTTTACGACCATAGTAGTGCCCACGTTTCTCCAAAAAATTTCAAAAAACATTAATTTTTCCTATGTAAATAGTCAACAGATCTTCAATCCCAACATATATTTATTATTGAATCACCACGTGATTTACAGACTGAGATTTTAAAATATTCTTGGATTGTCATGAAATATATGGAACCTTCTCGGTCATTTGGTCTCATTTGCCAACATGTTTGGGAATGTTTTATGAAATTTGATTAAATTTTCCATATATATATACATACTTACATAGATCAAGATTCTAGAAATTAATCACTAAGTGGAACCCAATCACTTTGAAGAGGGCTGGAATATCGATACATGTCCTTATTGATGCTCTTGATATGCAACATGTATTTCCTTCCTTGGTCATTGCATGTCCTCCATTGATCACTGACCAAAGAATTGACCCCAGCTCTAGACCTGAAAGTTAAATTAATTACGACTTATTCCATGGGATTCAAGTCTATGAAAAGCATTTTGTTGGGAGATTTTCAAAATTGTGACACATGACATGTCTTTGGTGGGATTTTTGATGTGTGGTGGAGTTTCTATAACTAGTGGGTATTTTATATTTGATAGCCTTTAAAATGTAAAGTGGTCCTATAATTGTAAAGAATGGATAAGTCCATAATATGAAAAGTTATCCTTCATTCGCCACCCCATCGAAAATTTCCTTCAAAAAATATATCCTATTTTTCCAATGCCACAAATGTTGATTTTAGACAATTTACCAACCTAGAAAATCTAGTTATGGCCATATTCACCATGATTTATATAAGTTTTCTAAGGTGGGTTCCCTACAATTTTCCCTATATTTAAACCATTTCCCAATGACAAACTCTCATTTACAATTCATTCTTGATTACAGAGGGGGCATAAATAAATGAACCTCGCTACATAAAACTCCATTCACTCAGGGGGCACACGGCTCCTATCGTTCACTTTGCATTCCATTCCATCCATCTACAACATATTACATATCTTGGTTGCATTTAATCATACTTGCATTTACTTGTACATTTTAAATTTTTACACACTCTAGATAGATATCATATATGTGATTATCTTTATCATACACACATGCACGTTCACTTACTTTCTAGTTTTGATCAAGGATTCTATAGGACTATCACACACAACATGGATGCTTAGCGTAGTACCTAGTTCCAGTCCCATAACGGATTCTTGGGGCATCCAATTTGATATACTATAGGTGCTATTATTTCATAACAAACTACTTTACAATTTTATACACATTTTGACATACTTTTTACCTTTCTAACATGCTAACAGGTGATTCATGTGCAACATTGGTTTTGTAGGACTATTTTCCACCATGGTTATCTGTTATATTGCTTGTAATTCCTTGTCATTGTATTCCATTGTTTGTGGGATTTTCCCTTTGTCTTTTGTGCACACTTGTATGCTTTTTGCTTCATCAGCCTTGATTTTATTACGACATTGTAAGTGATGTCCCATGTTTACAATCCACTTTTCGTGGTCTACATTGTATTCTTGTGTGTTCTAGCTAACACATTGTTTTTTTATCTTACACTTTGTCTTATACATGCATATATGTCTTTGCTTGTAGTAACACTTGTTTCCTAGCCACTTGTTTACATGGGCCTTGGTTTCTACCAAACACATCCCCTTACCCTCTGTAGGGAACATTTTCAGCGGTCGATACTCCTTTGGGCCACATTATCCTTCAGTTACATTGCATACAACCCAAATGAGGGGGGGGAATCATTTGGGTGAATCAGTCACCCCATACATAATATACACAACATAACATAGTACTGGTACAATACAATTTTAAAATTTCGGGGCTCAGAATAAGACTTGGGTCCATGACACCATGGGCTTTCATGGATTACCATAAACCACATGGCATATCACACAACGACCTTACCTGGATTACCTGAGACTAGGGGGCATATCATATAGCGAATGATAGTTCAACATAGTCTATTGAAATCCATACAATATATATTACATGTTAGACAGTCCATATAACTCGTACACACCATCTGCAGTGGTGTTTTATACAACGTGAAACTATTAAAGGTTAGAGGATGACACCAGAAAATTCCTCCCTACACTTGTTCCATGACATTGGCATGAGATCGCTTGAAAAAATCTCTCACATTGAAATCATCTACAAAATCCTTTCTACACTCTTTCCTCTTCATCGATCAGGTGCACATGTTCCTTTTTCACATTTTCAGCATTTTCTTTTATATAATTCCTTACATGATTTTTACACATATACATGCGTATTTGACTACTTGATCACCTTCTCTTTTGTAGGTCTATTGGTATGGGAAACAGGTAGTCAACATCACCAAAATCACACACATCGACACCAACAACATGTGTTCCCACCCTAGGTTCATTTTCATCACCTTTTTACACTTTCACATCTTTAATCTCCATGTTACACCTATTTGTCATTGCATGCTTTGTCTAGTTCGTCGGTATGCCTTCTACATCAATCTACATAGATATCAACTACAGATCTCTATCTAATTTATGTTATCGATAATTCTACTCACCAACATAAAGTGGGGGAAAATGTACACTAAATCACACACTTTGGGTAATTTTTTAGTCTCAATCACATATTACTATTCATATGGTTCCTAAGTATGAAAATTTATTATTAACCCATGTCTTTAGCCACCTTTCTTTACTTTATACTTCTAATTTCAGTCTTGCACTCTTACTTTCTCAGTCTATTTTTTCACCTTTTGACATTTGTCATTCTGGACACCATCACCCAACTAGCATGCTAGCACATGGTTCCCTTGTCCTCTCTGCATGCCCTTGTCCTCTTTGTACTTTGGTTACACTTTTTGGGTCCTTTCTAGTTGCTTGAGCATCTTATATTTTTGTAGTCGACCTTTTCAGGGTTAATTATGAAATTCAAGCAAAGGAATCATATAAATATAAAGTTGTGTGATCATAATAAGGGACAAAACACTAAACATATACTATCTTCACCTAAGGTTATATCCATCAAAGGCATCTATAGATCCATTTACATCCATCTAGCTCCATCACAAGGGATAAAGGCTGTTTCACCTAAATCACACATCATAGGAGGGGAGTCTATTGTTTCCATGCTCAGATTATTTACATTCTACATCTAGTTACTTGCTCGCTAATTCAAGTTCGATACACACCAGAGCAACCTAGGGCACAATTTCCACACACACACACAAAACTACATTGGGTCTGAGATGTAGTGCAATGCTTAGTTGTAAGTCCACCATTGTGGTGGCTGAGGATAGTTTGACCTCTCATTTTATATTTTTAAAAGGATTTGATGTCTATTTGAGGGTTTTGTAGGTGCTTTCTTCATTGCAGGTTTACATCAACCTTAGCGATCTTGCAGGGACATACAAGAGATCAAAGGTGAATAAGTGTGAACCTCTTACAACACCTAAGAGGAGGTTTTCTAAGCATCTATGCAGACTAGGGTGCCCAAAAATTAGACCATGGCACCCAGAGGAACCCCTATCCCTCTCCAAGTGCCCCAGTTTGGTCAAATCTTCCGGATTTGTATTTTACTAGGATTTTGTGTGATGGTCTTCCATCTCTGCTCAACCGATATCCAATGCGACTCAATATAATGATCTCTTCAAATAAGCTAAGGCTCTTCTAGCCCTCTTTATAATTAGGGTTTCATATTTTTATTGCTTAGTTACTTGGGTTAATTTATGTATTTTATTGTTTCACTTATTTACTATAAACTTGCATTAGACTAGGATATTATTTTACATTTTAGTATAATGATTTTGGTGAATCAGACGTTTTCATGCTTATGATCCTTATTTTACCTCTATCACGAGTCGTAACATTCCTCAAGCTTATTTTTCTGATTTACTTCAAATGCATCCTAATTGCCAAGTTTATCTTAAGGCGACCCTAGACACTATGTATCTTGCTCGAGATATGCCTCCACATCAAAGTGATATTTTTATTGTTTATTTAACGACCCTAGTCTTCGTTATCCTCCATCTTATCAACCCATGTTGGAGTCAATTCAATCTTTAAATTCTTTATTTCAAGACAAATTTAAGGCTATGAAATCCACGATTACATCTCTCAAATCTATAATCTAACATCTTAAGGATGCTTCTCAGGCTCATGTTTGTTCTCCTTTTACATCTCATCTTCATTCTATGTCTACTACATGTGCTCATATAAACAAGCCTCAAGTCATACCATTACTAGTGCCTCTCACCTTTGATCAAAATACTAAGAAACATGACATACTTATTGAACTCCTTAGACATCAATTGATCACTTTATCGTCTACTCATTACTATCCTCCTTATTGGCTAGCAACATATCAAGGTTTTCCATATTGAAATTATCATCAAATCAAAGGACATAATGAAAATGATTGCTACTCTTTTCAATGGAGAAGGAAACATCTTGAGCGTTAGGGATTTATCTCATTCATTACACAAAATTTTTCTGCATGACCATCTACACTTGTTGCATCCCAATGGGTTCCTAAATCTGATTCGTTTATGTCTAATGAGCACCACACAATCAATTCTAATGGTCATTCTATGAAAGCTCAAGCACCGCCTAAGGAGCCACTTGTCACAATCAATATAACACCTCCTCCTCTCAAGACAACCACAAAATTACCAAGTCAAAGTATTCAACCACCTCTCAAAATCAATCAACCTTCTTCTCGTATCAAGTCTTCTGCAACATCGTCTATACCACCAAAGTTTCCACCATTCATGATTTCTGCCCATCACACTCCACTTTTGTTTCCAATTCATTTTGTCAAATCAATTAATCCTCCTATTGATAGCTAAGACACATTTATGCCACCATACCATGGTCATATTGTCATTTTTACCCCACACACTATCAGTGATTCATGCAAACTTGGTCTCTGGTAGGTGACTCTTGTCACCTTACCACCTTATGACATACTCGCAATCTTATAGTTCCTACATGAATGTTGAGGGATCTATTTCAATAAGAACCTCGTTTCATCTTCCCATTACATGCTTTATGGACATATCTATATATTACATAATCACTCATACATAAATACATATATGGCCATCTATTTCTATTCACACATATAATACAATCTCTCCTCATTTATCACATCACTTAGTCAAAAATACACTATATATTATACTTTATCACCCTCATGCATCACCTATTTATCATCGAATAACATGTTCCTCAACATACACTTGGGGGGCATCATACTTAGTCCCCCTCTTCTAGTACCATTGGTTGTCTCACATCTTACACATATCACATCTAGTATTTTACATTCATCACACACACTAGTATCGACATTACCCGATGACATACTCTTGTGCTTTAGCTCACACTAGACTGTTAAGGGAATCCTATACACATGAACCTCACACACTAAAAAATAGACACTATACATTATACATATTCAAACATATTATAATTTTGTACATACACACCATCTTACTTCATCACTACATCTATTACACATATTTCACATCCTACTTATCTAGTTATACGCGCTGTACTCAATACCCTATGACGTACTCTAGTCTCACGATCCATACTGGAATGTTGAGTGTATACATCACAAATGGACCTCATCACATTCACATGTTCAAAATTAAATCTTTCTATCATGTGACATTCTTTAGTGATATACGCTATAGGCTACATCATCACTTCTGCTTGCATCATTTAGTGATATACGCCATAGGCTAAATCATCACTTACTCTTGCATCATTTTGTGATATACACCATATGATAAATCATCACTTCTTCTACTCATCTTGTGATATATGATTTAAGATAAATTATCACTTCTTCTAGCATCGTTTAGTGCTATACGATTTAGGCTAAATCATCACTTCTTCCATTATCTTATTGTGATAGACGATTTAGGATAAATCATCACAAATTTTCACACCTCATCCCTATGTTACATATCATCACTATATATTCATCACATCCCACTACACACAACACATCATTCAAGACATTTCCCAATGAGGCACTCTCATTTATAGTTCATTTTTGAATTCTGAGTGGGCATAAATAAATAAATCTCGCTACATACAACTCCATTCACTTAGGGGGCACACGATTCCTATCATTCACTCTGCATTCCATTCCATCCATCCAAAGAATATTACATATCTTGGTTACATTTAATCTTTCTTGCATTTACTTATACATTTTAACTTTTTTACACATTCTAGATAGATATCTTATATGTCATTATCTTTATCATACACACATTTGCGTTCAATTGCTTTCTAGTTGTGATCGCAGATTCTACAGGACTATCACATGCAGCATGGATGCTTGGCGCAGTACCTAGTACCAGTCCCATAAAAACTTCTCGGGGGCATCCAATTTCATATACTACAGGTGCTAATATTTCATTTTGTCTCATAACACACTAGTTTATGAGTTTATACACACTTTGACATATTTTTTATCTTTCTAACATGCTAACGGGTGCTTGATGTGAAGTATTTGTTTTGTAGGACTATTTTCCACCATGGTTATCTATTATACTACTTGTAATTACTTGTCATTATATGCCATTATTTGTGGGCTTTGCCCTTTGTCTTGTGTGCACACTTGTATGCTTTTGGCTTCATCAATGTTGATTTTCTTATGACATTGTGAGTGATGTCCCATTTTTTCAACCTAGTTTTTGTGGTCTACATTGTCTTTTTGTGTGTTCCAGCTTACGCATTGTCTATTTAGCTTACAATTTGTCTTATACATGCATGCATGTATTTACTTGTACTAACACTTGTTTCCTAACCACTTATTTGCATGTGCCTTGTTTTCTACCAAGCACATCCCCTTCCCCCATGTAGGGCACATTTTCAGTGGTTGATACTCCTTTGGGCTACATTCTCCTTTGGTGAAATTACATGGAATCTAAACGAAAGGGGGCATCATTTGGGTGAATTAGTCACCTCATACAGAGTATATACAACATAAAAAAGTATTGTTATAATACAATTTTAAAATTTTGGGGCTGAATCAGACTTGGGTCTATGACACCATAGCCTTTCCTGGATTACCTAAAACCACATGGCATAGCACACAACAACCTTACCTGGATTACCTGAAACTAAGGGCATATCACATAACAATTGATAGTTCAAGATAATCTTCAAAACTCCATACACAAATTCTTTTATAGGGAAGACAATCCTTATCACTCGTTCACATCATCTGTAGTGGTGTTTTATACAATGGAAAGAAGTTAAAGGTTGGATGATGACACTAGATATTTTATCTCTACACTTCTTCCATTACATTCGCATGAGATTTCCTAAAAAACTCACAGGCATAAACATCATATACAAATTCCTTTCTACACTCTTTCCTCTTCACTGATCAGGTGCACACGTTTCTTTTTCACATTTTTCAACATTTTATTTTCATACTTCCTTACATGATTTTTACACATATAAGTGCATATTTGACTTCTTGATTGTCTTCTCTCTTGTAGGTCCATCCTTATGGGAAGCAGGTAGTCAACATCACCAACATCACACACATCGACACCAAAAATAGGTATACCATCGACATTTACACACGCCTTCCCACTCTAGGTTCATTTTCATCACCTTTTTACACTTTTACATCTTTAGTATCCACACTCTACATTTTTATCAGTCCACACTTTGTTTAGTCCCTTGACACGCCTTCTATATTGATCTACATATATATCAGGTATACATATCTATCTACTTTATGTTACCAATCATTCTGCTCACCAATATAAAGTAGGGGAAAATGTAGACATAAAATAACAAACATTTGGTAATTATCTAGTCTCAATCACATACTACTATTCATATGGTTCCTAAGTATGAAAAGTAATGATTAACCCATGTCTTTAGCCACCTTTCTTTGCTTAATGTTTTTGCTTTCAATCTAACACATTTACTTGCTCATTCTATTTTTTCACCTTTCAACATTTATCATTCTAGACACCAGCGCCTAGCTAGGATGCCAATGCTAGGAGCCCCTGTCTCCTCTGGGAAACCTTTTCTCTTTTTACTTTGGTCACACTTTTTGGGTCGTTTCTAGTCATTTGAGCATCTTATCTTTTTGGTAGTCAGCCTTTTCACGGTTAATTACAAAATTCAAGCAAAGGAATCATTTAAATATAAAGTTATGTGATCATAATAAGGTACCCAAAACTAAGCATCTACTATATCCACCTAAGATTACATCCTTAAAGGCATCTATAGATCCATTTACATCCATATAGCTCCATCACAAGGGAAAAAGGATGGTTCATCTGCATCACACTTTATAGGAGGGGAGTCTATTGTCTCCATGCACACATTATTTACATTTTACATCTAGTTACTTGCTCATTACTTCAAGTCTGACATGCACCAGAGCAACCCAGGGAAAAATTTATACACACACATATACAAAACTACATTGGGTCTGAGATATAGTGAAACACTCAGTTGTAAGTCCACCATTATGGCAGCTGAGGACAGTCTAACCCCTTATTTTGTATCTTTCTTTTTTTAGGATTTGATGTCTATTTGAGGGTTTTGTAGGTACTTTCTTCATTCAAGGTTTACAGAGACCTCGATGATCTTACATTTACATACACGTGATCAAAGGTGAACAAGTGTGAACCTCTTGCGACACCTTAGAGGAGGTTTTATGAGCATATAGAAAAACCAGAGTGCCCAAAAATCATACCAGGGTGCCCATGGTTGCCCCTATCTCTCTCTATGAACCTCAGTCTAGTCAAATATGCTAGATCTACATTTTACTAGGCTTCTGTGCAATAGTATTCAATATTTCTTCAGCTGGTCTCCACTGTGAAACATTACAACGACCTATTCAAATCAACTAAGACTCTTCTAACCTTATTTGTAATTAGGATTTCATATTTTTATTTCTTAGGTACTTGGGCTGATTTCTTTATTTCATTATTTCATTTATTTATTGCAAACTTGCATTAGATTAGGCTATTATTTTACATTTTAGTATAATCACTACCACCATAAGGTAACTAGGATTTATTAAAGTTGGTGATGAAGAGGCATCACAAAAGAACATCGCAAATGTTAAACTTCTAAGTCATATCATGTTATGATGTCATGAAGAATCTTTTGGTTTATTTCATAGTGTTAGGTGGAGTCTCAAAGTTTAAATATTCAAATTGGTATCTTTCCCTCCATTTCTTGTTTTTAAATCTTCTAAGGATTTAAGTAATGAAGTATGGCTTGTTAAGGAGTTGCAAGGGTATTTTGATTATTTTGAAGTGCATATGGAGGGTTAACACATCTTGTCATAGGTAACAGGATAGGTATAAGTTAATAAATGTTTAAAGAAATGTACAAATACCTCCTTGAATTAATGGGCATATGATGAGTCATGAAGAATCAACTAGGTTTTCAAAATGAGTGACATTAAAGGAAGATGATTTAAATGAAGGAATTCATTATACTTCTAGAGGAGGTAAGGAGTAAAGGAGAAATCATTACTTGTCAGAGAGGAGTAAGGAGAGGGAAGGAGGAGAGGGAATTTTATATGGAAAATCATAATCTATGAAAGCAACTTTGTTTCCATTATACTATGATTTTCTTTTTGTAAGTTTTCTGAGTTTCCTTGTTAGCTTTACTTAAGAACTAGTGACTACTTCCCTTTTAAGCACATGAAGAGTTTTTTTGATAGATAAATTCTTTTGACCAGAGCTATGAACCAGAGTAAATTCAGTAAAGACATGGAATTTAAGCTCAACAATTAGTAAACCTGAACCACAAAAATTTAACACACTTCTAGCGTAGGCATTTTTCAAACCAAAATCCATCGTTGTTAAATATGCTTATCAGCCGCACCACCTTGGAAATTACTACCCTGAATGAGGATCATGCCTAAGTGGGATTTGAAATTGGGTGAAGCCAGATACAACCATCTGTCTTAACCACTCTACCTTGACCCCATCAGTAACACATGAATATTTTGTTTATAGAACATTATAGTAACAGAGTAAGGTATTTTGTTTCTAGCGTGTAAAATGATGAAAACGAATGTGTATGACAGTGAAACTATGAATTTGCAATGACTGTGTTGATTTATGGATTTAGATCTTTGAAATGAAGCTCTTGTAAGAACCAAAACTTAGTATTGCATGGTTTTAAGTACTATTACATGATTTAAGGTTGAATCTTCTTGTATATTTCAATGCATTCTTGAACAAAGATAATTGAAACAAAACCGTGATTGGAAATATTAGAGTTGGATCAAATCTTAACTTGTTTCTCATTATGATAAGTTTTTGAAAGACATGACATCTATAGGAGGGGTTGGTTGTGTATAGAGTAATATAGAAGTTGCAGTTTTAAAGAAGTCTTTTATTCTTTTAGTTCAAGGAGTAAGGGTTCATACACCCTGTTTTCAATGTACATACATAGGCCCATTGTAGTAATAATTGAAGTTACTTTGTTTATTGTCCATAACTAATGGCTCAATACTTTGGAGAAGGTAATGAAACATTTAGGTATGAAGATTGAATTTTTGAATACATTTAGCAAGAAAGTTATAAGGAATTGAGTGTTCTCAAGTTATTTAGAAGCCTTCATTAGGGTTTAACCTAGTCCATGCATTTAAGGTTCCTAACCATTCAATATTGAGTTGAAACTTGATAGATAGAATGGTGATAGACCCTTTAGAAGGATTTTGAATAAATTTTAGAAAAATAATGGGTAGTTTTAGATAATTTCATGATAGTTGGGAATTCACATGTTTGACACAGTTTCAAGACCTAATTAGAAATTCCAATTTTGTATAAGAATGGTTTAAATTTTGAGATAGTCCCTCAAAATTTCAGGATCACTAAATTGAGCAAATGAGTATTGGGAAAATCCTATAGTGTGGTATATAAATTCTTGCATATGGAGTTCTGATGAAAATACTAGAATTGTAAGGGCTAGTAGAAGACAAGTGAACTAGGAAAGAGAAAGAGGTGTTTGGAAGAGAAGTTCTTAGAGTTAGCCCATAAAATTTACATCACACCATATTGAGCCAAAAAGGTGTCTAGGAAATTTGATACCTTGTTATGGGTGTTTCTATATCACCCCCACTATGAATCATGCAGAGGTATTATTCTTGAGATCTATACCATGATAGTTTTAAGTAAAATTGAGAAATTTAATGATTTCTTCTTGTTCTAATCTCTTTTATGAGTGCTTTCATGCTGGTATAAGCATGGTGAAATAGGTTACAAAGTTGGAAGGAACTAATGAAGGCTAAAAACTCAAGATGTGTCTGATTTGGGCTAAGTTCTTAAGGAACTAGAGAAAGGAGAATGGAGGTAGGTGAGAGTAAATGAAGTTCTCATAAATTGTAACCATTTTGATGGTTGCATTGAAAATTTTCAAGGTGCATGGAATGTTTAAAATAAGCTATAGTGATTGGTAAACTATCTAAGGTGAAAAAGTTAGTTTTTGCAAGTTTGAGCCATTTTTGGCTACTAGAGAAAGATCTACAAAACAAAGGACCTAGTAAATGAGGTATTTGTTGTTATTGACTTGATAAGTGGATAGAATTGTCATTAATCTCTCCATCACTTGGGTAGATAATGGGTACAACTCGTGAAATACCATATCTCCTCTCAAATATTCATGAAAAAGACTTTAGAGGGATGTGTAACACCATAGGTGGAGGTGGGAAGGAATTTTGAAAAACCTAGGGGATATTTTAGAAATTATGAGCTTCTAGGATATAAAATGGAGGACTAGGAACCATAGGGTCTTCTTGGATTTTCAAACATTGGGATACTTAACCATTGCATGAGAATTTTAAGGTGATTCAAAAAGTGAGGGAAGAATGAGAGCAATGGAAATGGATTTTCTCTTTCCAACGTAATTTAAAATCCTCTCAACTTGGATAGAAATATAAAATTCCTATGGACGAGTGTTTCCCCTAAAGGAATGAATCATAACAAAAATATTACAATAAATGAATCTCAAATAATACAAGAAAGTTATACCTAGTTGGGGTTTGAATTCTTGAAGGATTCTTCGACAAGTCCTTGTGATTATGAGGTTGAAGTGTGAAATAACCTGTATTGAAGCTCTCTTTATAGTGCTAAGGTATTCCATGAGAGATATAATATTTTCAATCTATTTGAAAAACCTCTTTAGTTCCTCTCCTAGATGATCCCATGTTGAGATAAAATGAGCAACCAAACTTAGGTACCAATCTTGAGCTTTACCTTGAAATGAAGAGATAAGAAGTCAAAGGCAAATGTTTTAAAATATGATATTATGTATGAAAAAATCATTGACTATATATTGAATGTTCTCAACATGAATTATATAGCCATTTCCAAGAAATATGGGAAAATATTTCAAGGTTGATTTGGGGATTTCATCCCACTACTACAAATAGAGGGGGATAGAGTTAAAAAGAGGGAATATGTAAGCTCTTTAGATAGCCATGAAAGAGTGAAAACATGATATATAAATTAAAGGAGGAAATAGTCTGTAAACTAAGAAAGTGGGTAAATTTGAACTAATGGAGTCATTAGGTTTGTTGAGATGATGCCTCCAAAGGATATATACCATAAAGAGACACAACAATCTTAGAGAAAGGTAATGCAAATGACTCAAGATGTCCCACCAGGAATGCAATTTTTTTTATCACTTGAGATTACATACTTTATTGATGTTAGGCATAACACCTCAATCAAACATTGGAATGTATCCATAGTGTGGGATATTACTCCTTGGGATATAAGTATAGAGAAGGTTATATCCTCAACTAGATATTCTAATGCTAACACTACTCCTAAGCTAATATAATGATTGTAGGGGAAAAGGGGAAGGAAAAATTCATGAAATAAACTAAGAAAAAGTGGGTGGTGATTGTACAAAAATAAAAAGGATATCTCTCCTTGAGGGGAAGGATATGAGGGAAAATATAGTTCCAAGAAGTAAAAAACAAGCCATAGACCGCCCTGCATAAACCAAACTCCCATTTTAGGCAATTATATTTGGTAATTTGTAATTTTGAAATCCTTGATTTGATTATGCAAATTTTTTATGATAAAAACTTCTCCTTTCTTGCTTAACACTTCCTGAGTTATGTTGTTAATTTGTTCATCCTTACACACTACCATGTCAATACATTATGAGAATATCATGCATAAAATTAATAGAAAAATATTATTCTATCAACTCTAAACCTCATTTGGAATATTCCCTACTCCCAGTCAGGACCATGTAGTTTGGTCAAGAATTTATATCTAGTCCTTACCCATTTATAGGGTCTTAGACCGACATGTCCTCCAAATATTCTTTCAAATTAATATCTTTCATTTGATCTTATACTTCATTTGGGTCATCCTTTCTTAGATAAATTGTCTATAGAACCATATACAAGTAAGTAAACACTACCTAATTTTATAACCTTGAACTCCTACTTGGCAATACACTAGAGCATTCACTTCATACACTTATAAAAAGCATCCAAATCTCTCTTAATATCATAATAACACATATGAAGTAAATATGGTAACACCTAAATAAAAATGAAGCTAAAAACTAGGTCAAAGAAACTCTAGCTCTCATCTGCAAGCACTCAAACATCCTCTCTCCAAGTATTTTAGTAAGAACCAAGTCAAAGAAAAATTAGTAAAAGTAAATGCCAAATTTGATTGATCTATCTAGATATCACATGCTAGGTGGAGAATGACTTGTAGTTTGAGGCATCTTCAAAGTAGTGCCAATGTTGACGATGCATAGGGGTTCCCACAACCATTTTAATGTTTTTTTTGTAGGACTCTTCATCCATAGATAGGTTTTGAGATGATGACCAATCCATTTAGAGAGCCTCATTACACGCAAGAAAACTAGGGTTTGATAATGACAGATAAATAAAAGAATGTATGCACTATATAAAGTTACATAAGTTAATCCAAAACAAGTCTAAGGCCATACAACAGGGTCAGGACCATATGGTATGATCTTGGCAATTTGGTATGGTTCTACCCTAGGTTGATTCACAATCATATTCCTAGTTGTGAAGGTCATCTAGATTTAGATATCCCAGTTTCACTATTGCACAGTCTGATATCTCTCCAGAAGTCATATGAAATCAGCCAAGTGCCTTCATACATTTATTTTGAGATTTCAATTACATGATAGGTTGATTGGTGTATGATAATTCTTTCTATTTGATTTAAGTTACAAATGTAAGTTATTTCTATTGTAACATCTTTGTAATATTCGCAGTCAACTCTAATCGAATCTAAAAAACCTAAATAAATTAGACTAAAATAGAAATAAGTGTTAAATTTTTTAGTGAACCCACTTTTGATTGATTCCTTCACCTAATCTAGGATATCTTTAGTTCCCTGTGTATTAGGCATGCTGATATGTATAACCTAGCTAACATATGGTTCATGTTGTTGTTCCTTCATTGTTTTATATTATTTTAGATTTCTTATGCTTGTCTTCTTGTTAGGTTTTGGAGCTTTTTTTCATGTCAAAAAGTGTTGAAGACTATACACTAAGATTACTATACACTTTCCACAGTTATCTTGTCAAGGTTTGGGGGCGTATCCCCTGATTTTTTTTTGGCCTTAAAACGTGCGTGATATATCGGGAAACGTGATTTTCTCATATGGGCAGGATTTTTGGCCCATAGGTTTATGGGACAGTTTTGGCCCATGGTTTTAATACCCACGGTTTTATAAAACTACTTAAGCATTTATCTAATTATATGGTTTTATGCATATGGTAGGGATAATGTAACATTGTAGATGTGTTTTGAATTTGGGTGTGAATTCTATAGAGTTTGTTGATCATAGATCCAAACAGATCTGGATACTATATTGAGAGAGCTGTGGCTTGTAATAAAATCCAAGCAAGTGATTCTTAGTGGACTCAGCCCAAATCGGGTGAACCACATTAAATACCATCTCTTTGTGTTGTGTTATTTTACTATGCACTTTTAGTTTGAGATCTGTAATATTTTCTGCATATTAATTTCTACTGTTGCGATTATGTGAGGGATTATTCCACTTTTTTTATCCCTTATTTCCTAATAATTCTTGGCTCTTGGTGTTGTATCACCATGACATTATTTTTCATCTTCTATGCTTGTAGATTTAGGTCTAAAGAATCTAACCCATGTGTTAGTATTAGCCACTATCCCTCTAACATGGTCTATGCTGATTCTTTACATATAGGTATCACTCCTCCTGTTAATCCTACGTGACACTCGTCTAATACAACACCTTCACATATGGATTTAGTTATAAAAATATTTCAACTCCCTCTATTGGCAAAGATGAATTTTTTCATAATTCTATCTTAGAGTCTATTCAATGTTTACACCATGATTTTTAAGTTCAAATTCAATTTATGAATAGTAGGATTACATCTCTCAAGGGTGAGATACAACATCTAAAGAATAATTACAATGCAAATCTTAGTTCTCTCTCTACATATCATGATATTTATAGGGCTACTGATAAGAAATGTGATACAAGTTTTATGTCCACTACACGTGCTCAAACAAGTGAAGTGAATGTTCTACATAGAGGAAATAATGTGTATGTTGCATGAGATTAACCTCTTTAGTGTGACAAGCATGATACACAACATGATATCCTATCTATTCTACTTAATAAACAATTAATCAATTTGTTACCTACCCATACTACCACCTTGACAGAATCAATGGTAAACCATTTTGTAATTATCATAAAATTAATGGACATTGTGACAATGATAACTATGCTTCACAATGAAATATACAATAACTTGAGAATAAAGGATTTATTTCATTTGCTACATAAAATTATACTAAACATTCATATCAACTTTATAAATATAAATGGGTTACTAAATTTGATCCATTTATTCCTGGTGAACATAACACAATATAAAATGATACAAATTTTGCAATAATACAAGAGCCACCTATTCAAAAAGAGGATAAGAATTACATACTTACTTTAGAAGCACCAATACCAATAGTAGCATTATATCCTATGATTTTGCAACCTATAATGTAATTATTACCAATCAAAAATACACAATTACACACAACATCATAATCATCAAAAAATACACAAGCCTAATCACGGGGCAATATAGCATTGGATTTTACAGATAACTCTAATCTCCCACAACACACTAACACAGATTCTGATTCGGATGATGGTATCCCTATATCATTTAATATGTCAGATGAATCTTTGTGCATGCTGGATTTTTATCCCATTGAGGGGTTTGAATCTAATTTTAATGTCAGTAATGATGCATAGCTTGATACCCTAAGTAATCCTTATGTGGATATCTCTATTTCTCCGCACCTTACACAAAGGTAATTTATGAAACTCCCTGATGATCTACAGATTGTTCTTTGCTAATTACTTGAGCACAATCTCATGTCTCTCCCTCCACCTCTTGGGGTATTTGTTAAGAAATTATCATGGTGATATATTTATTTATACTTATTATTATGGCTATAATCACTGCATTGGTCACTTCACCGATAAATGTATCCAACTTTCCAATATCTCATCGAATCTAATGTAATTGAATGGGATGATCCCAATAAATATTGATCATGCTCCATTCCATCATCTTACCAATGAAAAGTGTACTATCAAAGGAAATCATTCCCATAATATGATACAAACTATGCCATATTATAATCACCCCTACTAATAATAATCTATGAACATTCAAGATACTTCACACACTACCCATGCTTCTACCTAGAAACTTCATCTTATACACATCATTGTATGCTACCTTCTCCAATACTAAGGGGAATAATTGGATTTCCCTTCCCTATTTTCCAAGAATAGGTCTCCTTTCATGCCCCAATGTGATTTGTTAAGGGCCACATTTACCATATGTGTTAGAATCACAAATACTGAGAGGGGTGGGCTAGTGAATTAGTCTTTAAAAACTTTTACTTCAATTTCCATTACAAATATTCATCATTAAACCATCCATTCAACATCCATAACCAATGTGAGATTATTAAGTGTGAATAAATCATTTATAAGTACATAAGATAAGAGAGAACAAAATTACACTAGATTTAATGTGGGAAAACCTCAAGGGGAATAAAACCAACTGAAACCTTTTCTAATATTACTCATAACAAAGGAATTGCACATGAATATTACACATAACATAAAAAGTGAAGCACCCACTTCACAAGGATCGCCCAACCCTATTTAGTATAACACCCACTATACAAGGAGGATAATACCCCCTAAGGTGATCAAGAACCAATTTAACCACCTAAATATGAATATCACAATTTTTTTTTTCTCCCATAAAGGATTTTTATTATAAGTTCAACTCCATACTTGTCAAACCCTTTCAAAACAAGCTCTTCTCCTATTTGCTCAAATATATTCTCTCATATGCTGATTAGGTCATATGTACATGAAAATCATCTCCTCTATATTTATAAAAAACTTCATTCCTATTCTCAAATATTCCCTTGACCCCTCTATACTCTTCTTCCACTTTCTCTAGCTTGCTCACATCCCCATAACTTCAACTCTTACAAATGAGCTAATACACTAGCCTTTATATACATAACACTAGATCATAACACACTTAAGTAGGAAAAGACCATATATGTCAGACTTAAAAACATAAAAACACATCCTAAACATCATATAAGATCCCTTGGAAGGACCAAGTAGGTCAGAAAAGGTCACAACATCTTGAACTAGTTCAAAGGTTCTCAAACAAGCCTAAAAATAAGGTCTTCATCTCCAATGAATAAATCATGAAATTTAAAGGAAAATAGAGGATTCACCAAAGATATAAAATATTAAGACACTTTAGGGACATCATCTCAACATCATTAGAAAGGAAAATAAGCTTTTCATAAGCTATCTCCATCATTAAACATACCAAGAAGCAAGAAAATCCATCAAAGACTTCAAGCACCAAAAACCTTTCCACAAGAGTGAACAAATTCACATAGAAAAATCACCTGTCAAGATGACTTGGAAACATGAATCGTTGAAACATGACTCAAAATCACTCTCTAAGTCTATGAGACACCACCAAACATGACACAACACTCCAAGACATCCATCTCTCCTACCTTGCTTAAGCATGGTGATCATGCCCAGAAATAGGTCTTTTAGAACAAACAACTTAGCACATAAAATCACCTCACCAAGACTCAAGTAGTATATGTATGAAAATATCATGAAGTATACTATCTAGAAAAACTCACTTCATCAATAAAATTAGTTCATAAGGAATCTAAACAAGCTAATTTCTAGAACTGGTCGAACCTACTCCAAGGACTCAAGAACCAATCTTGAGAGATCAAGCTCCAATTAGCTCAATGATCGCTTCCAAGCTGAACCAATGAATAAAAAAATTTAAGGGAATCATGAAAAACCTTTTAAAGCTCTAAAAACCATATATCACATGGAGAAAACATCATTACCATACCTGTTCCTAATAGCTTCTTGAAGAGCCTAATAATAATGCTTAGGCCATTAGGGATTCAAATTAAAAACATAACTCCGGATAGGGGATAAAATATGTAGAATAATCCCTCAAAAAATCACAACAGTAAAAATCAATATGAAGACAATATTACAGATCTCAAATAAAAGTGCAGAATAATAATAACACAACATAAAGAGACAATATTTAACATGGTTCACCCAATTTGGGCTACATCCACCAAAATCACTTGCTCAGATATTATAACAAGCCTCCACTCTCTCAATACAAGACCCAGATATGTTTGGAGTTATGCTAAAAAAAACTCTACAAAATTCACACTTGAATTGAAAACACATATGCAATGTTACATCATTCTACAATATGCACAAAACCACATAAGTGGACAACTGCTTAAGCAGTTTTACAAAACTGTGGGTATCAAAACCATGGGGCAAAACCATCCCATAAACCTAAGGGTAAAAAATAACACCCAAATGAGAAAAGAACATTTCCCAGTATGTCGGCAATGTTTTAAGGCCTGATTTTTTTCTCAGGGGTTGTGCCCCCAAACCCCCACTAGAGGAGGTTTCCGTCCCTGGACTCCTGCTCGAGGTCCGACCCGACCCCAAACTCTAGTGAGAAAAATATGGAAAGTGTATAGTACTCTTAGTGTAAAGTCTTCAACACTTTATCACATGAAACACAGGCTCCAAAACCTAACAATATCCTACTTGGAGACTAGTTTTCCTCTAAGTAAGCTTCTCAAGCCTTCACTAGTTTCTGTGAAGACCAAAAAAATCTAAAAAGAGATTCAATTTTTCCCTTGTGACCACCTTGGTCATCATGTATGTAGGATTATGACTAGTATGAATCTTCTCCAACTTGAACTTCTCTTCCTCCAAGGTTGTCATGATGAAATGGTACCTTAACTGTATATGCTTTGTCTTAGAGTGGAAAGAAGAGTTCTTAGCTAGGCATATACCACTCTGACTATGACTATGCAAATTTCCTTCCTCCTGCTTATGCCCCAACTCCTTAAGTAATTACTATATCCAAATCATTTATTACTTACCTCTGTTGCAACAACATACTCAAACTTTGTGGTTGACAAAGCCACCAACACATGTACTCATTAAATCCAACTCACTGTTGTCCCACCTATGGTGTAAATATAACCTGTCGTTCTCCTCCTACTGTCTACATCTCTAACCATATCTGAATCTACATAATCACTCAAAGTGGTGTCTGATCCATTGTAGCACAAAAATGTCTCCATGGTACCTCTCAAATACTGAAGGAACCACTTTACTACTTGCCAATGATCTCTACCTAGATCAGTCATAAATCTACTCACCACTCCCACTGTATGGGAAATATCAGGCCTAGTGCACACTATGGCATACATCAAAATTCCAACCGCTAATAAGTAAGGTACCTTAGACATATGATTTCTCTCCTTCTTTGTCTTAGGACACTGCTCCTTTGATAAATTCAAATGGCCTGCCGAAGGAGTCCCAAACTGTTTAACATCCTTCATATTAAATCTCTCCAAGACCTTCTTAATGTACTCTTCCTAAGATAAAGTTATTTTCATTCCTTCCTATCTTGAGATATCCTCATACCAAGGATTTTTTTGGCTAACCCCAAATCGTTCATAGAAAAGGATTCACTTTGCTGCTTCTTTAGTACTTTTATTTCCTGCATGGTTTAACTTGCATCCAACATGTCATCCACATACAAACATAGGATAATGTAACTGCCATCCTCAAATTTCTTTATATACATGCAATGGTTAGAATGACATCTAATATAACCTTGCTCCATCATGAAGCTATAAAATTTCTTATACCATTGACGTGGAGCTTGTTTCAAGCCATACAAGCTCTTCTTCAGTTTTCACACCATCTCCTCTTTACCTTTGACCTCATAGCCCTCTGACTACTGCATATATAGATCCTCCTCCAAATCACCATGGAGAAATGCAGTCTTTACATGAAGTTGTTCTAAGTGCAAGTCTTTTACTGTAACTATTCCAAGAACAATTCTAATCAAAGTCATTTTTACTATAGGAGAAAAAATCTCACCAAAATCTATACCTTTTTTCTATACAAACCCCTTGACCACTAACCAGGCCTTGCATCTTTTCTTTCTTCCTTCTTCCTCTTTGACTCTTTATAACCACTTATTCTGTAATGCTATTTTTCCTTTGGGTAGCTTCACCAAATCTCATGGCTTGTTCTCCATGAGAGGTTGATGATCTTCATCCATGGCTTGCTCCCACTTCTTCTTGGAATCTACTTGCAGTGCTTCATCAAAGATATCTGGCTCTCCACTGTTAGTGAGTAATAAATAATAAAGAGAAGGAGAAATTTTTTTAGGGTATTTTCTAACCCTAGAAGATCTCCTCAATATAAGAGTTTGGGGTTCCTATTGAGGAGGTTCCTAAGCTAATACATGTGTCACTTTCCCATCCAAAAGATCCTCTACCGCTGCATATTCTTTCTTGGATTCTTCCATATTTTCCTGTAACTACTGCTTATACATTGAATTTCTCATGAAGACCACATCCCTAGATTGAATTATTTTCTTGTCCTTAATAATCCAACATTTATATCCAAAGTCATCACCACCATAACCAATGAAAGTATATTTTTCTGATTTAGCCTCTAGCTTGGTCCTATTATCCTTGTCTATATGGACAAACACCTCACATCTAAAGACTCTAAGAAATGAATAATCAAATTTCTTACCATACCAAGCCTCCTCAGGTATGCCTCCATCCAAGGCTCTTGAGGGTCATCTGTTTAGAAAGTACATAGTTGTGCTCACCGCTTCTGCCCAAAAAGAAAGAAGTAGTATCACATGTAACCTCATACTCCTCGCACGTTCCATTATTGTTCTGTTCATCCTTTTTGACACCACATTCTACTGTGGAGTTCTTGGAACCATATTTTTCTTGCGGATTCCATTCTTAGAACAGAAATAATCAAATTCATTGCTGCAATACTCCTCTTCATTATCTGACCTTAGAAATTTTAGCTTAAGACTTGTTTCATTCTCTACCAAGGCTTTCCATTTAACAAAAGTGTCAAATACACCATATTTGTTTCTAATACAATAAACTCAAAATTTCCTTGTTACATCATCAATAAAAGTAACATAATAAATTGAACCCCTCAGAGATGATACTTGAGCCAACCCCCACACATCAAAATGCACTAGCTCCAACTTACTCTCTTTACTTAATAAACAATTAATCAATTTGTTACCACCCAAACCACCTTGACCGAATCAATGGTAAACCATGTTTAATCTCATCAAAATAATGAATTGTGCCAATGAAATATGCTTCACAATTGAAAATATACAATTAAAGTGAGAATAAAGGATTTATTCATTTGTACATAAAATTAACGAAACATTCATATCACCTTTATAAAATAAATGGTGTTACTAAATTTGATCCATGGATTCCTGGTGAACAAACACAAATAAAATGATACAAATTTTGCATATAAAAGAGCCACATATTCAAAAAGAGGATAAGAATTGACCTACTACTTTTAAGAAGCACCAATACCACTGTAGCATCTATCCTAGATTTTGCCAAACGATAATCGAATGATACCAATCAAAAAAATACAACAATTACACACAACATCAGAATCAAAAACAAATCCACAGCCCTAAAACGGGGCAATATAGCATGGATTTTTTAAAAACAGAAACTCTTAATCTCCCAACCCACTACAACAGATGATGATTCGGATGATGTATCCCCTATATTCATTAATATGTCAAGATGAATCTTTGTGCATGCTGGGATTTTTATCCCATGGAGGGGTTTGAAACAAATCTAATTTTCATGTCTAGTAATGATGCAATAGCGTGATACCCTAAGATAATCCTTATGGGGATATCTCTTTTTCTCCGCACTACACTAAAGGAATTTTGATGATGAAACCCCTGATTTGTTGGATCTACAGATGTTTGCTAATTACTTGAGCACAATCTCCAGGTCTCTCCCTCCACCTCTTGGGTGGGAGGGGTAAGAAATATCATGGGGATATATTTATTTATACTTATATTATGGCTTAATCACGCATGGTCAACTTCACAGGATATATAGTAAATGTATCACACTTCACAAAGATCTCATCGATCTAATGTAGTGAATGGAGATGATCCCAATAAATATTGATCATGCACTCAAGCACATCATCTTACCAATGAAGAAGTGAAGATCAAAGGAAATCATTCCCCATAATGATACAAACTATGCATCATAGTATAATCACCCCTACTAATAAGAATAGCCAGATGAACATTCAAGATATCACACACTACCCATGTTGCTTTCTACCTAGAAAAAACATCTTATACACATATTGTCTGCTACTTCTCCAATACTCCGGGGATAAGTGGAGGTCACTCCATATTTCTTCTCCAGAAAGGGCTCCTTCATGCCCAATGTGATTTGTTAGGGCACATGTACCATATGTGTTAGAATCACAAATACTGAGAGGGGGGGCTAGTGAATTAGTCTTTAAAAACTTTTACTCCATTTCCATACAAATATTCTCATTTAAACCATCCATTCAATCATAACCACTGTGAGATTATAAGGTGAATAAATCATGTTATAAGTAAATAAGATAAGACGAGAACAAAGAAACTAGAAGTTAAATGGGGAAAAAACCTCAAGGGGAATAATAAAACCAACTGAAACCTTTTCTAATATTACTCATAACAAAGGAATTGCACATGAATATTACACATAACATAAAAAGTGAAGCACCCACTTCAAAAGGATCACCCACCCCTATTTAGTATATCCCCCACTATACAAGGAGGATACTACCCCACAAGATGATCAAGAACCAATTTTTAACCACCTAAATATGAATATCACAATTTTTTTTTTCTCCCATTAAGGATTTTTATTATAGTTCAACTCCATACTTGTCAAACCCTTTTCAAAACAAGCTCCTTCTCCTATTTGCTCAAATATATTCTCTCATATGCTGATTAGGTCATATGTACATGAAAATCATCTCCTCTATATTTATAAAAAACTTCATTCCTATTCTCAAATATTCCCTTGACCCCTCTATACTCTTCTTCCACTTTCTCTAGCTTGCTCACATCCCCATAACTTCAACTCTTACAAATGAGCTAATACACTAGCCTTTATATACATAACACTAGATCATAACACACTTAAGTAGGAAAAGACCATATATGTCAGAACTTAAAAACATAAAAACACATCCTAAACATCATATAAGATCCCTTGGAAGGACCAAGTAGGTCAGAAAGGTCACAACATCTTGAACTAGTTCAAAGGTTCTCAAACAAGCCTAAAAATAAGGTCTTCATCTCCAATGAATAAATCATGAAATTTAAAGGAAATAGAGGATTCACCAAAGATATAAAATATTAAGACACTTTAGGGACATCATCTCAACATCATTAGAAAGGAAAATAAGCTTTTCATAAGCTATCTCCATCATTAAACATACCAAGAAGCAAGAAAATCCATCAAAGACTTCAAGCACCAAAAACCTTTCCACAAGAGTGAACAAATTCACATAGAAAAATCACCTGTCAAGATGACTTGGAAACATGAATCGTTGAAACATGACTCAAAATCACTCTCTAAGTCTATGAGACACCACCAAACATGACACAACACTCCAAGACATCCATCTCTCCTACCTTGCTTAAGCATGGTGATCATGCCCAGAAATAGGTCTTTTAGAACAAACAACTTAGCCCATAAAATCACCTCACCAAGACTCAAGTAGTATATGTATGAAAATATCATGAAGTATACTATCTAGAAAAACTCACTTCATCAATATAAATTAGTTCATAAGGAATCTAAACAAGCTAATTTCTAGAACTGGTCGAACCTACTCCAAGGACTCAAGAACCAATCTTGAGAGATCAAGCTCCAATTAGCTCAATGATCGCTTCCAAGCTGAACCAATGAATAAAAAAATTTAAGGGAATCATGAAAAACCTTTTTAAAGCTCTAAAAACCATATATCACATGGAGAAAACATCATTACCATACCTGTTCCTAATAGCTTCTTGAAGAGCCTAATAATAATGCTTAGGCCATTAGGGATTCAAATTAAAAACATAACTCCGGATAGGGGATAAAATATGTAGAATAATCCCTCAAAAAATCACAACAGTAAAAATCAATATGAAGACAATATTACAGATCTCAAATAAAAGTGCAGAATAATAATAACACAACATAAAGAGACAATATTTAACATGGTTCACCCAATTTGGGCTACATCCACCAAAAATCACTTGCTCAGATATTATAACAAGCCTCCACTCTCTCAATACAAGACCCAGATATGTTTGGAGTTATGCTAAAAAAACTCTACAAAATTCACACTTGAATTGAAAACACATATGCAATGTTACATCATTCTACAATATGCACAAAACCACATAAGTGGACAACTGCTTAAGCAGTTTTACAAAACTGTGGGTATCAAAACCATGGGGCAAAACCATCCCATAAACCTAAGGGTAAAAAATAACACCCAAATGAGAAAAGAACATTTCCCAGTATGTCGGCAATGTTTTAAGGCCTGATTTTTTTCTCAGGGGTTGTGCCCCCAAACCCCCCACTAGAGGAGGTTTCCGTCCCTGGACTCCTGCTCGAGGTCCGACCCGACCCCAAACTCTAGTGAGAAAATATGGAAAGTGTATAGTACTCTTAGTGTAAAGTCTTCAACACTTTATCACATGAAACACAGGCTCCAAAACCTAACAATATCCTACTTGGAGACTAGTTTTCCTCTAAGTAAGCTTCTCAAGCCTTCACTAGTTTCTGTGAAGACCAAAAAAATCTAAAAAGAGATTCAATTTTTCCCTTGTGACCACCTTGGTCATCATGTATGTAGGATTATGACTAGTATGAATCTTCTCCAACTTGAACTTCTCTTCCTCCAAGGTTGTCATGATGAAATGGTACCTTAACTGTATATGCTTTGTCTTAGAGTGGAAAGAAGAGTTCTTAGCTAGGCATATAACACTCTGACTATGACTATGCAAATTTCCTTCCTCCTGCTTATGCCCCAACTCCTTAAGTAATTACTATATCCAAATCATTTATTTACTTACCTCTGTTGCAACAACATACTCAAACTTTGTGGTTGACAAAGCCACCAACACATGTACTCATTAAATCCAACTCACTGTTGTCCCACCTATGGTGTAAATATAACCTGTCGTTCTCCTCCTACTGTCTACATCTCTAACCATATCTGAATCTACATAATCACTCAAAGTGGTGTCTGATCCATTGTAGCACAAAAATGTCTCCATGGTACCTCTCAAATACTGAAGGAACCACTTTACTACTTGCCAATGATCTCTACCTAGATCAGTCATAAATCTACTCACCACTCCCACTGTATGGGAAATATCAGGCCTAGTGCACACTATGGCATACATCAAAATTCCAACCGCTAATAAGTAAGGTACCTTAGACATATGATTTCTCTCCTTCTTTGTCTTAGGACACTGCTCCTTTGATAAATTCAAATGGCCTGCCGAAGGAGTCCCAAACTGTTTAACATCCTTCATATTAAATCTCTCCAAGACCTTCTTAATGTACTCTTCCTAAGATAAAGTTATCTTTCATTCCTTCCTATCTTGAGATATCCTCATACCAAGGATTTTTTTGGCTAACCCCAAATCGTTCATAGAAAAGGATTCACTTTGCTGCTTCTTTAGTACTTTTATTTCCTGCATGGTTTAACTTGCATCCAACATGTCATCCACATACAAACATAGGATAATGTAACTGCCATCCTCAAATTTCTTTATATACATGCAATGGTTAGAATGACATCTAATATAACCTTGCTCCATCATGAAGCTATAAAATTTCTTATACCATTGACGTGGAGCTTGTTTCAAGCCATACAAGCTCTTCTTCAGTTTTCACACCATCTCCTCTTTACCTTTGACCTCATAGCCCTCTGACTACTGCATATATAGATCCTCCTCCAAATCACCATGGAGAAATGCAGTCTTTACATGAAGTTGTTCTAAGTGCAAGTCTTTTACTGTAACTATTCCAAGAACAATTCTAATCAAAGTCATTTTTACTATAGGAGAAAAAATCTCACCAAAATCTATACCTTTTTTCTATACAAACCCCTTGACCACTAACCAGGCCTTGCATCTTTTCTTTCTTCCTTCTTCCTCTTTGACTCTTTATAACCACTTATTCTGTAATGCTATTTTTCCTTTGGGTAGCTTCACCAAATCTCATGGCTTGTTCTCCATGAGAGGTTGATGATCTTCATCCATGGCTTGCTCCCACTTCTTCTTGGAATCTACTTGCAGTGCTTCATCAAAGATATCTGGCTCTCCACTGTTAGTGAGTAATAAATAATAAAGAGAAGGAGAAATTTTTTTAGGGTATTTTCTAACCCTAGAAGATCTCCTCAATATAAGAGTTTGGGGTTCCTATTGAGGAGGTTCCTAAGCTAATACATGTGTCACTTTCCCATCCAAAAGATCCTCTACCGCTGCATATTCTTTCTTGGATTCTTCCATATTTTCCTGTAACTACTGCTTATACATGAATTTCTCATGAAAGACCACATCCCTAGATTGAATTATTTTCTTGTCCTTAATAATCCAACATTTATATCCAAAGTCATCACCACCATAACCAATGAAAGTATATTTTTCTGATTTAGCCTCTAGCTTGGTCCTATTATCCTTGTCTATATGGACAAACACCTCACATCTAAAGTTTCTAACAAAATAGTAACATTCGTCATAAATTACTTATAATGATTATTAGAAACACAAAAACTTAATCACATTTAGAGTTTGGAAATAATGAGAGTAATTCCATTCAAACAAATGTCATTTTTTAGTTAGTGTTAGAGAATGAGCGGACATTCCTTGTTAACTATTAACAAGTTTGAATATGACATGGGTGGTATAAGATCTAGTATAACACATATTCTAAAGAGTGTCATAAAATATTATTTCTTTACAAAAGTTTATACTTTACAAAATTAAGGTTGTATAATTGGGTCTTACAAAATTAGGTCTTGTTATATGATTGGTCCTTACAAAATTAGAGGTTTTGGTATAATATTAGATTTTTTACAGTATAGAGCAGGACCAAATTGTAGTACACCCTAGAAGAATATGTATGGATCCATATATGAGAAACTTTCACTTGTCACAGTCATCCATGAGCAAAGTAACATAATCAACTCTGAACCACCAAGTAGATTATAACCTGAGTATGCATACCCAAATCACTTCAAAGTGTACCAGCTCTAGCTTACTCTAACTTCACTTCCCTCTAGGTCTCAACCTTAAGAAACCTATACTTGCTTCTCACTTTCCCATATATTCAATTCTCACATAGAATTCATATTTTTGTTTGTGTATATCTATTGTTTAATTAATAAATTTGAATGATGTCCATGCCCTTATGGCTCATATGACCGACCCTATAATGCAATATAATGTTGTAGTCAAAAGCATTAACCTATGAAGATACAATCATTAATACAATCAGTGGATAAATACAAAATTCCAACCTTAATACCCCTCTTTCCACTCTTACAAGAGCACCCTTGTTATATCACTATTTTAGAGTCAGCTATTAAATACTCACAGTACAACCATCACTTAGAGACATTGCCTCGCTAACCATATCCCATTCCTATCCTTAATAGTGAAACCCATGTCTGACATCCTTCAAAAGCCATGTATTATATATTTTCCCCTCTTATACCTGAATAGAACAATTCTCCAACTATACTAGTAAGGCTCATCATCACCATTTGGAAACCATGCCTAACATTGTAGTATGCATAATCTACAATATAATTCCTAAGATGCAGTAGCATGAAAAGAAGCCCCTGAATCCAAAGTGACCCAAAATGTGAGTACTATTATGCAAAGAATGAATGCACTAAGCATCCTTACATACATTACCCGATACACACCTTAGGATGCATTGTTTAGTCGTCTCATGTTGTTTACTTCATGATACACCCGAACCACTAGATAGGAGGATGAGGCTAATGGTATCTGCATCCCGTATTTGGCTTGTCCAAAGTTCACAACCCTATAACAATATAAGCTCTTAGGATATGCTTGACCTTGCCCGATCTTATCGATATTTCCACGAGTTTCCTCTAATATTGGTGTCTCCGTATGAGATTCCACTGTGGATGCATTCCTTTCAGTAGAAGATTCCACGGATCTTTTTACTTACAACTATATACTCGCTTAGAATAACTCATACAACATGAACCAAAAAATATGTGTAACTTCGAGTCAAGGTGAAGGATCCGACCCACTGGACCGCCATGACCAGGCTATTCCAGCTCTACAAGTAAAGAGCACTTACATTAATCCAAGCCTACTTAAAACTATGTTCCCATCAAGTTCTATTGTAACTATAGCTGTGTCAAGGTATTTGATAAACCGTGATTGAAATCATGTTAAATGATCCATGTTCACTTGAACTATGTCAAACAGACATCTGCTACTATTAATACCCAACTTTGCCATCCTAATGATCATCTTAGGTGTAGAGTGCATAGCCTTCTTCATACAACTTCCCTAAAGCATCTATTAGTTTTTTTAAGTAGTCTGATTTCCTTTGAAACATTAAATACATACCGAAGGTGTGATGCAATAAAAATAGCCGGACTCATGTGAAAAAAACTTATTTATCCAACAAATCCCAATCTGCATCTGTCATACTCAAGGGTTTGTTTACCTTATCAGACAGACGGAATTCATCCCAAAGACCCTACTTATGATACATAGGTAATACCTTACCCTCCGAGAACTTCCATAAGACTGAAATTACCTGCCCGTAACAAATTTATCAATCCTTTATCTTCCATCATTTGCCAAAGGAATCCCAGGTATGGGATTAGATAAATGTACTTTCCCCATTTAATTTTTTCATCTTCTTCAGCAAACCAAATCAGGCTCTACATAGGAAATGTTAGGAATTATGGTATAACAAACTATGTGATATATCATCCACTCTTTTATACACGATTTCATCGCCATAGGATGAGAACTAATAGGCAGTTTTTACACTATTGACAGACCTACAATTTAATACCAGTGTAGAGTAATGAATTTCACAACACAGATAATGACAATGCATATAACGTGGTGGTACCAACTATGGGCTTAAAGTCCAAAAATAATCACACTATGCTAAAATAAAATTACAAGCCTTGAATTTCTTGAGTACAATGGACCCAAATCCGTTTGGAGCTAATGGGGAAGGAAAACCCATACAAAAGTCACTAACCCCAAATATCATATACCACATCTGTAATACAAGTTGCTTGTCTTTGTATCTATAATGCATAAGACCTATATAAAATATACCATATTACATTAAGCAGTTTGATACAAAACAGTGGGTATCCAACAACCATGGGCAAAAAACCGTGGGTATCTAAAACATATGTGTTTACACTTGAAACTCCAAATCCATGGGCCAAATGATTTGTAAACAACCCATAACGGTTACCACCCTTGTTTACCCATGGGTTAATAAACCACCCATGAAAAGTTACAAATTTGGTAGGCTTCGCCCATGTTACCCCCCTGACCCGCTCAACGAGCGGTACATGTACGCTATAAAGAATTTTTTTTGTAATCAACATATAAGGTGTACCAGTTGGTTTCTAACAAGAAAACAATAACATTCACAAATATAACAGAACATGTATGTATATTCAAATTATTATATTAAACATTCAGATTAATATATACATATACAACATGTTTAGTGGTTGGAAATCGTGATAAAATAATTCCATCAAGAACATACCCCAATGTTTAAATGGTGTTAGTAAAGCATGAGTAATACATTCCTGTGCTTAGCCCATTTGAACTCCTCTATAAGCTAATGGCATGGGTATGCACAAGATCTAGTGTAACACATATTCTAAGGCTGTTTTCTAAAGTATCATTTGCTTTACAAAATGCTAAGCCTTTATTAAATTTTGGCTTGTCTGATTGGTTCACTAGGACAAAATTCAGGTCTTGTTACATAATTTGTCCCTACAAAAATTAGCTGTTTTGTGGCATGATGATGTTAGAGCTCTACATGATGTTTTATTTTTTTTTTTTGCATAATGTAAATGTTATAAAATATAGTTTTGTTGCAAAATATAAGGTCTTGAAAACAAAATTAAGGATAGAAACCCTCTTTAATCTTTTTTCAATATTACCCAGAACATAATATGGGTGAAATTAAGTTTGAGTAATTACAAAAAAATGTTAGAAAATTTAAGGGTTGACTAAGTGTTACAAATTCATAACATCCGTCTATGTTGGAAATACTGTCAAAGATTGTAGTTCATGAAGTGCACATGTAGTTAATCCACCTAGAGATTGTGATATCTCTAATGTAGATTAAAAAATGTAAAACACCATGAATAAAAAGTAAATGAACACAGTGATAATGCTTTGTAATGGTATGTTTTGGCTTAAATGCTTAGACTTGATTTTAAGAACCACTTTGGGCTTCAATTATATTCCTAATGTGTGATGCTAAACTTTAGGGACCCAATATAGGAGAGCTTTGTATGCACTTTTGTACTGATATGTTTCTTCCTCCTGAGCATACAAGTGTTGATATGTGATTTCTTTGTAAAAAGGATGTGTTCCTTGATTGAGAAATCATGCTTGATATGTACTGTATCTTCTTTGCAGATTGCAGATCTTTGACTGAGTCGGAATATGATTGGACTCTTTTATTTCTTTCATTTTGTATCTGAGTTTAATCTGATCTCGGAATGAATCATAGAGTTATCCATCTATAAGACCTAGCCTTGGATCAGTGGAATTGATCCAAGTATTGCTTTAAGTTTGTTCGTGATGAATTAAAATTACAGACCTTGAACAGGTTGCAAGGTCTAGAAGCATTGAATAAGCTAGTCCAGAGTATAACTCAGGTTGATCATGTGAAATGGATTGGTTCCCGATATCGAAGTATATCTGGAAGGTCTCGATCGTGGACCAGGTAATAATTCGGTTTCATACAATTTTGTAGCCTAAAGGCAGAACAGGAGCTAACCCTGTTCAAGAATGCATGTTGTAGGTCTTTTTCTGAGTGTACGGAATGTAGACCTAACTGGAATTATTAATGTTAGTAACCTAAAACTAAACCTAACCTAGGGGTTAGATTAGTGTTAATCTAACCTAGACCTAGGCTAAGAACTAATGTCCTAAGTTAGTATCTATGTTCTATGAAGTTAGACTAGGTGTTATCCTAAATTCTAACCTAAGTTACTAACCTAACTATTGGGCAAGGATTATGGGGACCTATGGAGGGGATGCGAACCATGGGCGGCAGTTTCTATGTTATTTAATGCAAAGGATAAGTATGAAGGACAGGTATTGGCGGAGGTTTTAGAAACGGCTAACTGAGCCGACGTGGCAGGTCGCCAAAACTGAAAATGGTCTTGAAATTCTATTTGTCTATCGCCAACTTTGGCGGTCGGTGGCAGTGGAGTTTGAGCGGGAAATTTGGAGTAAATGCAATTAATGAGCTCGGTAGTTGAGCTCGGAATTCACGAGAAGGCATGCAAATTGGAAATTTGTTGTTTTGTTTGGCTTATCGTGAATTTCAGTTTTCCTTCTGCCTGTTCACTGGTTCTTCGCACCAGTCTTCTTTGTGTTGCATGGCGAGTATGAGCGTATCTAGCTCTTTTCTCTGGCAAGGAAAATATATATGTCATGGAGATAGCAAAATTTTGTTGGTCGCTCTAACTTGGAAAAGGAAAAGAAAGTCTGAGCTCTTTCAGTGGTCTGCTTCGGAAATTTGAGCAAATACCCAGGCATGTTAGGCCCTAACTTTTAAATATCTTGCTCTTCTTCAAATGATTTCATTAGAACAACTCTGTTCAAATGATTTATGGAAATAGATGATTTTCTATGGTTGTCTTGTGTGATTTTGGTACTGTATCTTCATGCTGGTTCGATTTTTCTTTTATCCCTTGATGGGTGTTTATTAAATTCGAACTGTTGCTATATTTCTTTGGGGTTTTGCATCTCGGCTTTTGTATGCGAAATTATTGCAAGTATATGTGATAGGCCTGCTCTGTGTGAGTCCGTAGATTGTTCTCTCGATGGGTACAGACTATTGAGATGCTTGTTGATGGATAATTTTCGTTAATTCTTGTTGTGGAACTGTCGGAAAGGATACTGAAGGACATTTGTTTGATTGTTCAGTTAATTGACCTTTTCTTTCGGAAGCTCTGTCGTGGTTGTTATTTAGCGGTGGTTATGGATTCTGGTAAGGTTTCGTTATGAAATTTTATAGTTGTTTGGGAAGAGGTAACTACTGTGTTACAGTAGTCATTACGACCCTGTGGAAGTTGTTTTTCCCTTGCGTGGAGGTTATGGGGATTCAACCCATTGATAGTATTGATATATATATATATATATATATATATATATGATTATTGTATTGAAACGACTCTGTGGAGTCCTCTGAATGAATCGTATATTATGGTTCACTGTTGAGGATATAGATTCATCCTTGAGTTTTGATAATCTGAATTTCGTAGGAATCTTGTAGAAGTAACAGGTCATACGACCTCTGTTATTTGTAATGAAATTTGGTACAGACTTCCTGGGTATACATTTATGTTTCCTTCTGTGTAAGCTTGTTTGAGAATTTTGAAGAGGTTCAGTTGAATTCCTTTTTATGAAATCAGTATTTTGATTTGCTTACACCTGATTTTTGAATGCTTACCATAGTTGGCATAGATAGAATCATTAACTATTTTTATCCTGTATACTGTTGTTGGGACTCAGTTGAATTCTTGATAGATAAACAGTGTAACTGCTTCAAATAAAGACTGTTGGGTTTTCTATTGTTTTCGACACCGTTGGGTTCCATGAGTATGGGAAGATATCTTGTATATCGGCTTCTTGAAAAGCTAAACTGTGAATACTGTTTCCGGACTTAGTTTTAAATCCTCGAATGGTAATCTATGTCACTGTTTTCTGTATAAGCCTGAGTATGAACATGTAACGTTCTTGGCTTTGTTGGTTTTCTTTAATAAGCTTGACTTCATGAATTTTGGCTTCTATGAAGTAGGTCGTGAATACCATACTTTCAACTCTGGATGCGTTCAGAAGTGACTAAGTTATGTTATGTTATGTTTTCTTTCTGACTACATTCCAGTTGGATATGGATGTGCATGTTGCTTGGATTTCGTTTAAAAAATCCCTCCGCATAGTCTTAGGGAAATGTCATTGCTTAAATGATCATGAGTCTTTGGTCAACTGTGATAACAAAGGAGATCTTTTGAATTCGACCTTGTGTCTAAAAGCCTTTCAGTGTTTATCTTCTTGTCTGTCGCTTCTTGCGCAAGGTCATACTGAGTCTGCTTGGTAGATAGACACCATTGTTTGGCAAGAGGGTTACTGTATTGTAGTTGCTTTACTTTAAGTTTTAACAAAACAGAGTGCTGATTGAGGGACTCGACTGATTTATTTGCATGAGTATTAGGTGAATGCCTTGCTTTTGAAAAGACGGTACAGTCATGAGCTAATTCAGAGGGAAACATGTACAATTTGTTTATTTCTCTTCTGATATAAAGTATAGGTTGAAATAATTGTTTATCTAACCTTTGGAATTGTTCTATCATGCTGATGGAATCATGATAGGTTAATTTTGTATTATGTTGAATATATAATCCGTCTGATGTTGCTGTCCTTGGGATTCAGATGGATAGTTGGTTAGATGCATTTGTCTTCTTGATCACTAACGTTTTAATGATTTGATTTCATTTAAACAGGGTGTTTAATGAAAACAATTGATGTTTTGCAATTGTTTTAAAGGTTAGTGCTTATCATGCTCAGTTCATCGAACTGACCCATGTTGACTATTTTTGCAGATGGTTGCCGTAAGTGGTAAAAGCATGCAGATCTGATAGGATGATCAGATTGTTTAGATTTGATTTTAAGTAGAATTTCAGTTTGAATTTCTTTAAATGTACTATAAGAGGAAAGATGTTCTTCTTCCGTTGAGTATTGTATCAAGTATGCTGAATGCATAAAATGTATTTGATTAGTTCTGAAAGGAATGGAGATTGATATTGTTACTTATGTGTCTATATCCTTATCTTGATAGTTTGACCTTCTTCGGTTCAAATGATCTAAAGAGCATTGTTATTATTATATAATTTGGAGACTTTTGTGATTAACAATGTAAGCTTTGCATGAATATAAGACTGAATTCTTATGATTGTTTAGCAGTTCTGGTATGTTCTATCAAAAGCTAAATTGAAATTTAGGTAACTGTCTTTTTGGAAGATAGGGTTAAAATATACCTAAACAGAACGCTAAACAAATTGAATTAAATTATTAATCCCTAGTCCTGATTATGACAGGACAACATTTAATTGGATTCTGAATCATTTATATTTGATGCTAATAAGTATGATATAAATTCAGTTATGAGAACTGATATAAATCTAATGGGGTTCAGATGGCTATCTCGTGAGAAATTTATGAGATATTGACCAATTCCGTTGTTTTAGAATTATGTATATTCTATGAACTCCTTGATGAGACCTTGGCCTTGATAACTCCTCTGAGTAATGGGTTTTATTGAGAAAGGTCATCCTAGGATGAGGAATCCAGGGATTGGGAAAGGCTAACCTTAAGGGAACGTCTTTAATGTAATTTAAACTCAACGTGCTTAACGTATATTATTAAGTAGATCTTTTCGAGGCGGATTTAAAGGTTGACGGCACAAGTCAACTGCAGGGTTGTACCTCCGAGAAGATTAGGATCTTCTCGAAGTTACAACAATGCAGGTGACTTATGACGACACCCTTTGCATTGATCGCTAAGATTTACACTTTGATCTCGTACAAGTTACTTTTGGACCGATTAGGTATGTGGTCACATTATATGGCTGCCTAGGAGACTCGGGGTATCTTGACACACTGGTTTAATTAGGATTGACCCAGTATGTCATCTTATCCCTAGTCTTCGGGAGCATCCATATAATGTGGTTACCTTACTAATCCGTTCTCGAGTGATTAACTGGGATAAAAGGGACTGACAGAAGTCGGTATAAGACATTCTACATAACATAAGAATGGGGTGAAGGGTGTGTTCTAGATTGACAAGTATGTCGTTAAGGAATACGAGACATAAACAGTATGTTTCAAATCTTTGGCCAAAGTATTGCAAGCTGCTGATTGCGTTGTCCTAATTCACCTAGTCTAAGGGATGAGATGCCGATGAATAATGGTAACAATTATTCAGTTAGGTTCCTTGGACAGAGCATTCTGAATCCCAGAATAGGGAAGAGAACCGCAAGAGTGAAGTGTTAAATAATAACGCCAACTCTTATTACTCATGAATAGATCGGTAGATTACCGAGTCATGGAATGAATAGATCGGAGGTACTCCGAGTCATTACAGCTGCATATGGTTATCTGTTATATGAATGGTTATTTGATTTGTGAGTTCTAAATTATGTATTTAGAACCAGGATGCAATTATCAAAAAAAAAATTTGACTTGTTCTATTGTCTAAAATGAGGATGTTACATCTTGGTATCAGAGCTGAAGGTTGCAGCTCTTGGACCTATTGTGTCCATAATCTGATAAAAACCTAAATTTTCTTGTAACAGAAAATGGTTAGAACAAGGGGGAACGTTGCGAATAATGCTCCACCTGAAGGAGGAGCGACAACCACCCAGAAACTTGATGAGATCCTTACTGCCCTGTTGGACACAAGAGATCGCTTAGCTGTACTGGAACAGCAGGTGATGGGAAATGAGGAGGATGAAGAAGCTGATAATAATAATCAGCAACCTCCTGAGGACAACCCCGACATGGGTGTTGATGTTAATGCTGGGAATGCACCTGTCCAACCAGAAAACAAAAAGGCCAGATTGGCAGCAGAACTCACTAATGATATAAAAAGGATAAGTCCACCTAAGTATGATGGCACCACATTAGGAGATGGAGCTGAGAACTAGCTCAGTGAAATGGAGAAGTACTTTGCAATAAGGAACTTCGCAGAGGAAACCAAAGCAATTTGGGGAGCCTATCAGCTTTCCCACGAAGCATCTTCGTGGTGGGATAGCCGTAAAGCTGAACTAAACATTGATGAGACCAATATTACTTGGGATCAATTTAAAGGCTATTTTAGGCAACGTTGGCTGCCACAACTTTTCTATGATCAGAAAATGACAGAATTTCAGAACTTAGCTCAAGGGAAGCTAACGGTAACTGAATTCTGGGAGCGGTTTACAAAACTCCTCAAGTATGTACCGCAGTATCAAACTGACGAGAAGTTTAGAATTTAGAAATTCATCATGGGATTGAATCCCGTGATAGGGGGAGAGGTCGATGTTCACAGTCCAACCACTATGGAAGGAGTTGTTGAAAAGGCCATAAGGCAAGAACAGAAATTAAAGGCTATTTCTGCTCATAAAGAGGAAGTGCGGAAGAAGACTGCAAACCCTTCTTCAACCTCTCTTGCACCTAGAAAAGGGCCATGGAAAAAGTTTGGAAACAAGAGTAAGTTTCCAGGAGATAACAATAAGAAAGCAGTAGTAAATAAGCCTGCTGGAAATGTAAGGGATAATTTTGTTAAAAATTACAATAATGGGCAGAAGCCCTATGGAGGACAACGTGACAATTACAAGGCTGGAGGAAATTCTGAGCCTAAAAAGGGACCTGTAGGAGGCTGCTACAATTGTGGCAAAGATCACTACGCAAATCAGTGCCCTTTGAAGAAGGATGATCGTAATCAGCAGCATAAGATACATGCTGCAGTAGCAGACAAGCAAGCTGAAAAGCAAGTGACACCTATAGAAGTTCCGGGTAAGTTATTTGGCATACCTGTCACTATTCTTTTTGATACAGGAGCTACTGAATGTTTTATTTCTAATAAACTTGCTTCTAAACTTAAAAGAAAAGCTGGGAAAATGGATAAATCTTGGACTGTACAGTATGGTAATAATTCTATTCATACAGTGAGTATGTGTCTTTTTGGGGCAGTCCTTGACTTACCTAACTTTTCCACGGAAGTTGACCTCTATGTTGCACCTTTAGGATCGTATGACATTGTTATCGGTGTCAATTGGTTAGCTGACCATAAAGCAAAAGTAGACTACTATGAAAAGAACATAAAATGTTTAGATGATCAGCTGGAATCAGCAGAGATTCAAGGGGTGAAACGGGAAATTTCAGTTAGAAAACTGTCAGCTATGCAGCTTAAAAAGGCTAAAAATAAAGGATGTACCCTTTATGCAGTAAAGATATCCGAATCTTCGGAAGAAGATGATGATTTCATGAAACGATTCCCTCTGTTACAAAGTTTCAAGGATGTTTTTCCTGAGGAATTACCAGGGTTACCACCCAAGAGAGAATTTGACTTCACCATTGAAATCAAGCCAGGAACAGAACCTATTTCCAAGGCACCTTATCGGATGACTACTACAGAGTTAGTTGAGCTTAAGGCACAGTTGCAAGAGCTTTTGTCTAAAGGTTTGATCAGACCAAGTGTTTCACCTTGGGGAGCACCTGTAATATTTGTGAAAAAGAAGGATGGAACACTAAGGCTGTGTATTGATTATCGGATGTTGAACAAAGCAACAGTCAAGAACCGATATCCACTTCCTAGGATCGACGATCTGTTTGATCAGATGCGTGGAGCAGCGGTTTATTCTAAGATAGACCTTCGATCTGGTTATCATCAGTTAAGGATTAGAGAGGAAGATATTCATAAAACAGCTTTCCGAACAAGGTACGGACATTATGAATTCACAGTTCTACCCTTTGGATTAACTAATGCACCCGCAACCTTTATGAACTTAATGAATAATATTTTTCAAGAATATCTGGACAAGTTTGTACTTGTATTCTTGGATGATATTCTCATTTATTCTAAAAGCGTTGAGGAGCACAATGAGCATTTGAAGATAGTTTTGGGAATTCTGAGAAAAAGAAGGTTGTATGGTAAGTTATCCAAATGTTCTTTCTTTGATTCAGAAGTTCACTATTTGGGTCATGTCATAAGTAAAGAAGGAATTGCTGTAGATCCTTCAAAAATAGTGGCAATAACTGAGTGGCCTGCGCCAAAGAATGTGCATGAAGTAAGAAGCTTCATGGGTCTTGCAGGTTACTATAGAAAATTTGTAAAGGACTTTTCTAAGGTAGCTGCACCAATAACTTCATTGCAGAAGAAGGATAAGAAATTCTTATGGAACGACAAGTGTGAAGCGGCTTTCAGAAGTCTGAAAGACCAGTTGACTTCTGCACCTATATTAGCTATACCAGACCCTAATGGGAATTTTACTGTTGTAACGGATGCTTCCGGGGAAGGCCTTGGAGGTGTTTTGCTACAAAATGATCAAGTCATTGCATATGAAAGTAGAAAACTCAAGTTACATGAGCTGAAATATGCCCCTCATGATTTGGAGCTTGCTGCCATTGTTCATGCACTTCAAGTCTGGAGACACTATTTACTTGGGAAACCTTTTGAGTTGAAAACTGATCACTTAGGGCTGAAATATATTTTTACTCAGCCTAATCTGAATGCCAGACAGAGAAGGTGGTTAGAATTTTTATCACAATATGACTTTGATATTAGTTATATCAAAGGGAAGGAGAATAGAGTAGCTGATGCTCTAAGTCGAAGGAGGCACATTTCTGCTCTTATAACATTAAGAACTCAGTTCAAGGAGGAGGTAAAGAGTGCCTCAGAATCTGATAATTACTTTCTGCAGGTGAAGGCAGCGCTTGCTGCAGAACCAAAGGATGAAAGGTATAAAGGTTTTCATTTTGATAATGAAGGAATCTTGCGTTATGAAAACAGGGTATATGTACCTATGCTGAATGACTTGAGGAAGAAGTTGTTAGTGGAATTTCATAATTCACCTTTCTCTGGACACCCGGGTATCACAAAGATGCTTGCTGATCTGAAACAACAATACTTTTGGAAAGGTATGAAAAAGGATGTCATAAATTTTGTGACCCATTGTTTGGAGTGTCAGCGGGTTAAGGCAGAACACATGCACCCTGCTGGACTGTTATATCCTCATAGCATACCGCAGTACAAATGGCAAGTAATAACCATGGATTTTGTACAAGGATTACCCATGTCCAGGAATAAACATGATGTTATCCTGGTAGTTGTAGATAAACTGACTAAGGTAGCTCATTTCATCGCTGGAAATCTAAAGGATGATTCACCAGTGCTGGCCAAAAGATTCGTACACGAAATTTTCAGATTGCATGGTGTACCAGAATTGATTATATCTGACAAGGATCCTAGAATGACGTCAAGGTTTTGGCAAACACTTAACGCAGCTCTTGGAACAAAACTAAACTTCAGTTCTGCATATCATCCGGAAACGGATGGACAAACTGAGAGGGTAAATCAAGTGTTGGAGGACATGTTGCGTATGTATTGCATGGATCAATAGTATAAATGGGAGGAGTATCTTCCATTAGTTGAGTTCGCATACAACAATACTTATCACTCATCTCTTAAAATGGCACCATTTGAAGCACTTTATGGAAGAAAGTGCAGAACTCCTGTTAGTTGGGACAGTGTTGAGGATAGAGTGGTAATTGGACCAGAGATTCTCACAGAAATGGAACAGCAAGTTAAGCTGATTCGTGAACGACTAAAGGAAGCAGCGGATAGACAGAAGAGCTACGCTGACCTTAAGCGGGTTGATAGAAGGTTTGAGCTTGGTGATAAGGTTTTTCTTCGTGTTAAACCCAGGAAGAGTTCAATAACTTTTGGCAAGGCTGCCAAGTTGTCACCTCGATTCGTGGGACCTTTCAAAATTGTCGAAATAATCAATCCTGTAGCTTATCGTTTAGCATTGCCACCTGCTTTATCGCGCATGCATGATGTTTTTCATATTTCTTTGCTTAAGAAATACGTTTCAGATCTGTCACATGTTTTAAATTGGAATTCCTTGCAGGTCCAAGACCCAGGAATAATCGTGGTTAAACCCACACGAGTGCTGGAAACTCACCAATTGCATTTAAGAAATCATGAGATACAGCAATGTAAGGTCCAGTGGGACCAGTTTAACGAAGAAAGTGCAACTTGGGAAAATCTGGAAGAGATGAAAACTACTTTTCCTTCTCTTTTTCAACAGAATGAAATCTGTTAACAAAACATTCTTTAATGAACTTATTTTTTTATAAGTATTTATGAAAGCCAGATGAAGGCAAACATTATTCAGGTTGAATAAAATGTGTTGTGACATTGATTTCTGGAACTATTCAAGTTGGAAAATAGTCGCATTGATTTGTGAACTAATAAATTGATTGACCTGAAGGTTAATCGAATATGTAATCATCGGGATGATGAATCTTTTTAGGAGGGAAGCATGTAACACCCTGAACTGTTGTTACTTCCTCCTGAGCATACAAGTGTTGATATGTGATTTCTTTGTAAAAAGGATGTGTTCCTTGATTGAGAAATCATGCTTGATATGTACTGTATCTTCTTTGCAGATTGCAGATCTTTGACTGAGTCGGAATATGATTGGACTCTTTTATTTCTTTCATTTTGTATCTGAGTTTAATCTGATCTTGGAATGAATCATAGAGTTATCCATCTATAAGACCTAGCCTTGGATCAGTGGAATTGATCCAAGTATTGCTTTAAGTTTGTTCGTGATGAATTAAAATTACAGACCTTGAACAGGTTGCAAGGTCTAGAAGCATTGAATAAGCTAGTCCGGAGTATAACTCAGGTTGATCATGTGAAATGGATTGGTTCCCGATATCGAAGTATATCTGGAAGGTCTCGATCGTGGACCAGGTAATAATTCGGTTTCATACAATTTTGTAGCCTAAAGGCAGAACAGGAGCTAACCCTGTTCAAGAATGCATGTTGTAGGTCTTTTTCTGAGTGTACGGAATGTAGACCTAACTGGAATTATTAATGTTAGTAACCTAAAACTAAACCTAACCTAGGGGTTAGATTAGTGTTAATCTAACCTAGACCTAGGCTAAGAACTAATGTCCTAAGTTAGTATCTATGTTCTATGAAGTTAGACTAGGTGTTATCCTAAATTCTAACCTAAGTTACTAACCTAACTATTGGGCAAGGATTATGGGGACCTATGGAGGGGATGCGAACCATGGGCGGCAGTTTCTATGTTATTTAATGCAAAGGATAAGTATGAAGGACAGGTATTGGTGGAGGTTTTAGAAACGGCTAACTGAGCCGACGTGGCAGGTCGCCAAAACTGAAAATGGTCTTGAAATTCTATTTGTCTATCGCCAACTTTGGCGGTCGGTGGCAGTGGAGTTTGAGCGGGAAATTTGGAGTAAATGCAATTAATGAGCTCGGTAGTCGAGCTCGGAATTCGCGAGAAGGCATGCAAATTGGAAAGTTGTTGTTTTGTTTGGCTTATCATGAATTTTGGTTTTCCTTCTACCTGTTCACTGGTTCTTCGCACCAGTCTTCTTTGTGTTGCATGGCGAGTATGAGCGTATCTAGCTCTTTTCTCTGGCAAGGAAAATATATATGTCATGGAGATAGCAAAATTTTGTTGGTCGCTCTAACTTGGAAAAGGAAAAGAAAGTCCGAGCTCTTTCAGTGGTCTGCTTCGGAAATTTGAGCAAATACCCAGGCATGTTAGGCCCTAACTTTTAAATATCTTGCTCTTCTTCAAATGATTTCATTAGAACAACTCTGTTCAAATGATTTATGGAAATAGATGATTTTCTATGGTTGTCTTGTGTGATTTTGGTACTGTATCTTCATGCTGGTTCGATTTTTCTTTTATCCCTTGATGGGTGTTTATTAAATTCGAACTGTTGCTATATTTCTTTGGGGTTTTGCATCTCAGCTTTTGTATGCAAAATTATTGCAAGTATATGTGATAGGCCTGCTCTGTGTGAGTCCGTAGATTGTTCTCTCGATGGGTACAGACTATTGAGATGCTTGTTGATGGATACTTTTCGTTAATTCTTGTTGTGGAACTGTCGGAAAGGATACTGAAGGACATTTGTTTGATTGTTCAGTTAATTGACCTTTTCTTTCGGAAGCTCTGTCGTGGTTGTTATTTAGCGGTGGTTATGGATTCTGGTAAGGTTTCGTTATGAAATTTTATAGTTGTTTGGGAAGAGGTAACTACTGTGTTACAGTAGTCATTACGACCCTGTGGAAGTTGTTTTTCCCTTGCGTGGAGGTTATGGGGATTCAACCCATTGATAGTATTGATATATATAATATATATATATATATATATATATATGATTATTGTATTGAAATGACTCTGTGGAGTCCTATGAATGAATTGTATATTATGGTCCACTGTTGAGGATATAGATTCATCCTTGAGTTTTGATAATCTGAATTCCGTAGGAATCTTGTAGAAGTAACATGTCATATGACCTCTGTTATTTGTAATGAAATTTGGTACAGACTTCCTGGGTATACATTTATGTTTCCTTCTGTGTAAGCTTGTTTGAGAATTTTGAAGAGGTTCAGTTGAATTCCTTTTTATGAAATCAGTATTTTGATTTGCTTACACCTGATTTTTGAATGCTTACCATAGTTGGCATAGATAGAATCATTAACTATTTTTATCCTGTATACTGTTGTTGGGACTCAGTTGAATTCTTGATAGATAAATAGTGTAACTGCTTCAAATAAAGACTGTTGGGTTTTCTATTGTTTTCGACACCGTTGGGTTCCATGAGTATGGGAAGATATCTTGAATATCGGCTTCTTGAAAAGATAAACTGTGAATATTGTTTCCGGACTTAGTTTTAAATCCTCGAATGGTAATCTATGTCACTGTTTTCTGTATAAGCCTGAGTATGAACATGTAACGTTCTTGGCTTTGTTGGTTTTCTTTAATAAGCTTGACTTCATGAATTTTGGCTTCTATGAAGTAGGTCGTGAATACCATACTTTCAACTCTGGATGCATTTAGAAGTGACTAAGTTATGTTATGTTATGTTTTCTTTCTAACTACATTCCAGTTGGATATGGATGTGCATGTTGCTTGGATTTCGTTTAAAAAATCCCTCCGCATAGTCTTAGGGAAATGTCATTGCTTAAATGATCATGAGTCTTTGGTCGACTGCGATAACAAAGGAGATCTTTTGAATTCGACCTTGTGTCTAAAAGCATTTCAGTGTTTATCTTCTTGTCTGTCGCTTCTTGCGCAAGGTCATACTGAGTCTGTTTGGTAGATAGACACCGTTGTTTGGCAAGAGGGTTACTGTACTGTAGTTGCTTTACTTTAAGTTTTAACAAAATAGAGTGCTGATTGAGGGACTCGACTGATTTATTTGCATGAGTATTAGGTGAATTCCTTGCTGTTGAAAAGACGGTACAGTCATGAGCTAATTCAGAGGGAAACATGTACAATTTGTTTATTTCTCTTCTGATATAAAGTATAGGTTGAAATAATTGTTTATCTAACCTTTGGAATTGTTCTATCATGCTGATGGAATCATGATAGGTTAATTTTGTATTATGTTGAATATATAATCCGTCTGATGTTGCTGTCCTTGGGATTCAGATGGATAGTTGGTTAGATGCATTTTTCTTCTTGATCACTAACGTTTTAATGATTTGATTTCATTTAAACAGGGTGTTTAATGAAAACAATTGATGTTTTGCAATTGTTTGAAAGGTTAGTGCTTATCATGCTCAGTTCATTGAACTAACCCATGTTGACTATTTTTGTAGATGGTTTCCGTAAGTGGTAAAAGCATGCAGATCTGATAGGATGATCAGATTGTTTAGATTTGATTTTAAGTAGAATTTTAGTTTGAATTTCTTTAAATGTACTATAAGAGGAAAGATGTTCTTCTTCCGTTGAGTATTGTATCAAGTATGCTGAATGCATAAAATGTATTTGATTAGTTCTGAAAGGAATGGAGATTGATATTGTTACTTATGTGTCTATATCCTTATCTTGATAGTTTTACCTTCTTCGGTTCAAATGATCTAAAGAGCATTGTTATTATTATATAATTTGGAGACTTTTGTGATTAACAATGTAAGCTTTGCATGAATATAAGACTGAATTCTTATGATTGTTTAGCAGTTCTGGTATGTTCTATCAAAAGCTAAATTGAAATTTAGGTAACTCTCTTTTTGGAAGATAGGGTTAAAATATACCTAAACAGAACGCTAAACAAATTGAATTAAATTATTAATCCCTAGTCCTGATTATGACAGGACAACATTTAATTGGATTCTGAATCATTTATATTTGATGCTAATAAGTATGATATAAATTCAGTTATGAGAACTGATATAAATCTAATGGGGTTCAGATGGCTATCTCGTGAGAAATTTATGAGATATTGACCAATTCCGTTTTTTTAGAATTATGTATATTCTATGAACTCCTTGATGAGACCTTGGCCTTGATAACTCCTCTGAGTAATGGGTTTTATTGAGAAAGGTCATCCTAGGATGAGGAATCCAGGGATTGGGAAAGGCTAACCTTAAGGGAACGTCTTTAATGTAATTTAAACTCAACGTGCTTAACGTATATTATTAAGTAGATCTTTTCGAGGCGGATTTAAAGGTTGACGGCACAAGTCAACTGCAGGGTTGTACCTCCGAGAAGATTAGGATCTTCTCGAAGTTACAACAATGCAGGTGACTTATGACGACACCCTTTGAATTGATCGCTAAGATTTACACTTTGATCTCGTACAAGTTACTTTTGGACCGATTAGGTATGTGGTCACATTATATGGCTGCCTAGGAGACTCGGGGTATCTTGACACACTGGTTTAATTAGGATTGACCCAGTATGTCATCTTATCCCTAGTCTTTGGGAGTATCCATATAACGTGGTTACCTTACTAATCCGTTCCCGAGTGATTAACTGGGATAAAATGGACTGACAGAAGTCAGTATAAGACATTCTACATAACATAAGAATGGGGTGAAGGGCGTATTCCAGATTGACGAGTATGCCGTTAAGGAATACGAGACATAAACAGTATGTTTCAAATCTTTGGCCAAAGTATCGCAAGCTGATGATTGCGTTGTCCTAATTCACCTAGTCTAAGGGATGAGATGCCGATGAATAATGGTAACAATTATTCAGTTAGGTTCCTTGGATAGAGCATTCTGAATCCTAGAATAGGGAAGAGAACCGCAAGAGTGAAGTGTTAAATAATAACGCCAACTCTTATTACTCATGAATAGATCGGTAGATTACCGAGTCATGGAATGAATAGATCGGAGGTACTCCGAGTCATTACAGCTGCATATGGTTATCTGTTATATGAATGGTTATTTGATTTGTGAGTTCTAAATTATGTATTTAGAACCAGGATGTAATTATCAATTTTTTTTTTTTTTGACTTGTTCTATTGTCTAAAATGAGGATGTTACAAACTAGGAGTAACAAATATGTTAAAATCATCATACCAAGGTTTCCATATAATTTAATGACCATATCCTTCAAATATCTCATATCTCTATAGAAGAAGGGTTTACCTAGGGTTTTAGACATGTTTACCTTATTAGAAATGGTTCACAAAAACCTAACGTTTATTTTATCCCATTATTTTTGTGAAAGATTCTATAATCCATGAAAAAAAATCCTTGAAAGCCACAAGGTACCATGAAAAGCTCACACATGTGGGTGAGCAAAAGAAGAAGACCTTAGAGTTGGATTCTACGTTCTTAAGAACTTAGTTTGACCAAAAATCAATTTTCTTGCCTTATCTTGACTTCCTTGACCCAAATTTTGACCCAAAGCACCATAGAAACCTTCTCTATACTTTATAACTCTCATCCATGCTTAAATTCACATGAAACTCTTGAATCACTAGTAATTAACTCTGCTTTCATACCTTGTTCTCAAAAAACTTGCTTCAATGGACCTTGAACATGCACAATATACCTAAAAATTGACCTGCTGCAATTCCTACGCATGTTGTAAAACCTCATCATACATCCCACATGCTTAAAAAAGTCTGCCATGCTTTATTTCTCATGTCACCATGCCATACACCATGCACTAGGTCTAGGACTAGGCCTAGAGTGACCTGACTCAACACATGAATCTCATGATTTTACCTTGTTGAACTCTTATAGAATCATTAACATCTCTTACACATCTCATGGAACATGTTTGACCTCATGAAGACCTCCTGCCATATTTAGAGTACTCATACTAGATCATAATAGCTTCCATCATGCTCCAGACCATGCCAAACTCCATAACAACTATACCAAACCAGACACTACTAATCATCCTTCATGCTTGACTATGAATGACACCTCATGGAGAGATCTAGAAAACCTTTTAAATCAATGAAAATACTAGACATAATGCCCAACAATCTCCCCCTTTGTCATTAATGGTAACCAACTTTAGAACCATAGATGAAAACCACAAATGCCAACACCTACAAGAATTATTTTTCATGTTTCTAAGCCTACTCTCCCTGTTTGATTTCTATGAAAATTTTTAAATGACAATTTAGACATGAAAAACAATGACAATCCACAAACAAATTTAATTTCTTACAAGCTCCCCCTTGGATTCTACTTTCTTTTCTTGACTTCAATTATGCTATGAGAGATCCATGGACCTGATATGATCATAGAAAACAAATCCCCATGAATTGATACATTACATGTTGGCTTCATTCCTACTATACATCATCTTCTAGGAATGTACCATGAAAAATCAACAAGTTCTACCTCCAATCTCTAGCATAACCACTTTTGGGACTAAGATCCCTAAAACACTTCTTTAGACCAAATTTGCCGAATTTATCATTGCAATAGGAACAATCACATCATATACAACACCATCTAAATGATCCCCCTAAAATCATACCCTTATCCTCTAATTGTCAATGCAAGCATAAGAGTTCATACCTTGATTAAATGCCATGAAGATGGGTCATGACAAGTGCCATAATCTCTAAGTAACATTTCAGTGATCTTTGTCTTATTTTATTTCTTGTTTGAAAAAATTCCCAAATCTTTCAAAATTCTTGCAATAATAAACATCTTTGCTTACCAATCCTTCTTGGTACCTCAGACCCCTATTTTAAAGATCATACCTCTACCTGATAATGTCTTGAATTTAAAACTTTTAGGAATCAAAATATTGTCAAAGGTATTTAAAAAATATATTTTTGTGCCATTACTACAAATATCCAAGAGTCTTCATAATCAGTTGATATTACTTTATCCTTCATGAGATAATAGATGCATGGTATAACTAAAGACTATCCTTTAATCTCTTTAAGCTAGATCAAGACAAACTCAGACTCATATACATAATAGAATGCTCAACATTTTATATCTTAGACCTCTTCAACCTTTCTATATTATGTCATAATGATGAGTGATATATTTTCTCTGCATGAAGTGAGATTATTCTCGAGCTACTTAATTATTTTATGCTATCATAGAGTACACCTAAGTTGTATTGATTCTCAAGTACTAACATATATGATTTCACACTTTCTTATACCTATGAACTTTCTCAACTGATATAGATCATTCTTACACATGTTCTGTACTATCATTGATAACCACTCATAGTTTGATCATGATTACAAATTTAGAGGTTCACATAGTCTTGGGATACCAAAACAAACCTTACACAGTCATCATATATTCAAAACACATTTTATAGACATCTACACCACTGTCTCAACCTTGGACACTCACACAACTACATGATCTTGTTGATTATATTCATAAGATATAATCTTCTATACTTAGATAAGTATATTCTTAGAATGTTGACAGACACCTAGGGCCACTTTGAAATCTTTCACTTGTATAGATGAGATGGTAAAAATTTATTGCATTTAGTAAGTACCCATAACATTTACAAATTAGAGGTAAGATGTCTCAAGAAAAATGTGAATTTGTAGAGGTTTGGAGGTAAGAAAACACATTACTCCAAGGAAAAACATGAAAATTACATAGAAGGAACACATAAGACATGCCTAAGGACTTATATTTATACCACATAAGATTGGGAAAAGGAATAGATAGAGGGAAATTTGAAATTAGATCTACCATGGATGAAGACAACCTACCACCCACATATTCTGTCACCATTAATCTCCCTGACAAACCACCATTTTCTCTTATAACACACCATTGTGATTTACAAGTGAGGGAATGTGTGTTGTATTGCATTTATTCTTGGTAGGTGAGGTGGGTGGATGTTTGAAATGAGAAAATTATGCTTTCTCTTTGTGTCCCCAAGTTTTCACGATTCTTTTCTTATAACAATACCCTTCTCCATATTTCTTCATTCTGCAATCCAACCCTTAGATATATGAAATGAACACAACTATTTTTATGCAATTTGGAGATCTCAACTAGAAGAGTCAAACAATAAAAAAAATTCACTTTGTCTTCGGGTTTCTGTGGCCATGATAATTTCTTGCTACCACAGATCCTGACCTTGTCCCACGGATTTTGGATTTGAACATCCTTGCAGATTGAGAAACTTGCGAGACAAAAAATTTCACATATCTATTGAGGTATCTTCTTACACTACTACAGAATTTTATTTCTACACTTGGCCTCCCACACAAAACTCCTTGTGTTCATACTTTTTTTCTTACATCAAAACATGTGAAGGTCTTTCTACTTCTCTATTTCCCACAGAATTAAAAATCTGTGTAATACTACACTTAAAGAACCTGTAGAATACTAGAATAGTGTTTCATGGTTCTTAGACTTAGTCGATTCTTAGTTGCATCGTGGCCTTCACCTATTACATATATTTATCATGGAGTTGAGAAAATCCAAAAATCTTATTTTCTACATGACTACTAGGCTCTACAATCTCCCATCCTATGAAAGTGAACTTTATGAAACAACAACATTTCCTCATCCATCATGAAGTCTCAGATGCCTCCAACCTTAACTTTCAGATTCGAAACTTATCAGAGTTTCATATTCTTATGAAAAAAATCATAATTACGATCCTCAAAATTTCTTCACACCTGTGGTGGATGATCATTGTGTCCATAGAATACTTGAACAATCGACACTTTATTCCATAGAACTTAAGAACCCATAGAACACTAAATGTTTTTCAATAAGTGTCTGTAACTTGTATAGCTAGCCAAATTTGAACCTTGATGCTGAGAAGGAAGTCACCTTGGCCTTGATATTGATGTGTCATAAAAAATAGTAAAGGGAGTGTGATTTTAGATAATATTCTAGCAACTCAATAGGGTTATCTACATGCAAATAGATGATCATTTGCCTTAAAAATACATTCGGCATGGAGTCAAGTGCCTATCTTTTAAATTTTGATCCTTGGTTTATGTTTTCCCTCAACTTCACATGGATCAAAATGTGATAAATCCGTGTAACACTAAAAATCCTTCAAAACCTTGAGAATTTAAATAAAATCCGTGGCAGCCAGAAACACATGCAAATAACTTAGGGAAATGAAACTACACTATTAGTAAAACAATGTGATGAAAAGAACTTGGAGGAACTAAAACTAAAATAATATGTATAAGGTAACACCTTCTCTTTAAAAGGTAGATCCCATTGATTGGAATCACAATATCTCATCTGTCTAATTTTTACAATTGGAAAGCATTGCGTGGCTTGCATCTTGAGATAACATAGGGGCCGCTCCATATAGCATCAAAGTTTGAATGTCTTCCTGGTTTGGATGTGTCTTGGTCCCAGTTGAGTACAAGATTTCCTTCTTGAAATATTATAGTTAGTGCTTTCTTGTCAAAACACTTATTCACTTGAGCTTGATTCAATTCCATTGCCTATATGTATTGAATTCTTAACTATTATAACTCCAAAAACTTTACATACCTAATTTCAATGGCCTCTACCTCAAACATTTCAAGCTGAATAATGAGCACTAAGGCTGGTAACTCAAGGGATATTGGTAATTTTACTTCCTTACCATAAAATAGTTTGAAGGGTGAGATTCCTGTTGATCTCTTAGGAGTGATCTTGTAAACTCATAAGGATGATTTCAATTTTTTATGCCATGTTCTATGATTTTCCTCTAAGGTTCTTCTTATGACCCTAAAAAAATTCTTGTTTATTGACTCAACCCATCCATTGCATTAGGGGTAGTAAATTGAGTATGTGGTCAAATATATTCCATTATTGACACCCATATTAATGATTTTGGTGCCAAGGAATGCTAAAGAATTATCAGAAATGATTATGTAAGGAACACTAAATTTGATCACGATACCTTCACAAAAATCCAAGATACTAGCTTTGTTTTCCTCCTTCAAAGAAACTACCTTTGTCCATTTTTTGAAGTAATATATAGTTGTGAGGATATGCTTATGACCTAATGTTAAATGTAAATTGATTACTCCAGTAAAGTCAAATTTTCATTGTGTGAATGGTTGATCTAAAGAGATGGAGTGGAGTGGAAGAGCTGTTAGTCTCTCATTTCGTATAAGAAAGACACATTTTTTACATTTTTTTACCCATGCGTGATGTTTCTTATAAAGAATCAGCCAATAATAACCACCCTTCATTATTTTGAGAGTTTTAAACCTCAGAGTAAAGTTTCCTCCAGCCACAACATTATAGAAATCATGTAAGATCTTGTAAACCCAATCCACTTTAACACACCTTAAGTATTCTATTTACATCCTTTTTAAAAAGGATGTCATAAATAAACACAAAGGTGATGGATTGTAGTCTGAAATACATTATCTTGGCCCTGGTCAAGCCTTGGGGGAATTAGCCTATTTGGAGAACGTGCACTATGTCGTAGGTTCAATAATGGATATGCAGAGCATCTGCGGGTTATATATTCTTCTTGATCATGCTGGAGCACTAAAACAACCCCCTCTTAAGTTTGCAGTCCTAAAACCATCTTGTAACAAAAAACATGGCCTCTAACTAACTTAGTCACTTTTATATCAACATAATATTCCATCACTTAGGTGATCTAGCTAACCCATTTCTTGTTAACATCCTTATTTGGAAGAAAATCTTTCAAACCAACATGTGAAACCATAAGATGGATCTTATTATTGGACACAAAATGTCTGAATTTTTTCAATATTTTTATGAAAACTAAGGCTTGCTTCTCAAAAAATCAATACCTTACTTTATAATATTCAAGGATATGGATGAATAATGGAATTTTTTACTCTTTACCTTCTTCGCTAAATTTCACCAACATGGTAGATATTATATCTGCACCTCTAAAGACATACAATGTGAAATAATTTGTGAAATCAAGATTGATGAGAGTTAGGGCCCATTAATTTTATTGTTTGATAACTTAAAATATCTCTTTTCCTTTCATGGTCCACTTATAGAGCATGCTTTTCTTTAGCATAGATGTCAATGGTGTAACATCAAAATTTTAACACTTCTCACCTAGGATTTTATTAAAAAACTTTATGCTTCTTGATATAAATACCCATATATTTAAATCCAACATAAAACTTACTGTAATCCATTTCCGGTAATTGTCATAAACCATGTGTAACTACATGAGAGTATACATATCCTACTCAATCCCCCTTAACACTCTTCATAAGCCAATACATCAAATGTATCCTTTGATATTTCCTTTATCAAAATATAATAATTAAGTGATGATATCTAAGAATCTACCTGGGTTCCGCCAAGGAATTTCCATCTGAAACTCAAAACTTAGATCTTGGTGAAATCACGACAGTGTAACCAATAGCTTACACTACTTTGGGTAAATTTTTAGAGTCATGTATGCCATGCTGAACTCCATGATGACACACTTGCCATTGGGAAATTGTAATCTCACCTTAATCACTTATTCAGTTATATGGATTAGAATTAAACAATGGTGCTATAAACAACTAAAAGTCTCGTACAAGGTAGAAATACTAATTAGCCTACAAGAAGACGTACCTTTATGCCATCCTACAATGCCTATGGGAAAGTAACTGTCTACGTAATGATTTACATCATTACTAGACAACATCCCTTCCCATAGCCATCACAAGTTGGCATCGGGGTACATATCCATGAGGTTCAATCCACCTTTATAACTCTAAAAAAGCTTGTACTTAATGTAATACCATTCCATATAACAATTAAGGGTCTTGATAAGACAACTCATTATAGATGCTAAGCGATAATATCTAATTAGTGACTACCATTGTTAAATGGATACGACCGTGTAGTGGCCGAAGTGACTTGACCTTCCAAGGGTCCTAAATTAGAACATTATATCCTAATGTTTCAAAGTAATTAGTTTAATCATGATAGGTTATCCTAAGTCTCATGACACTTTCTCCTTGAATGAGTCAAACCTAAGGTCCTATTACAAATTGATCCAAGCATATTTAATTTCCCAAATTTAATTATTTAATTTAAAAATTGTCATGACAATAATATCCTTTATTGGATCTAATATAAAAAGATTAAAAAATTAGTCCATGTTGAGTAGACATAGTATGACACTAAGGAGAGGGCACATAAAATATTTAAGTGTAGGAATTAGTCACATTTGAAGGCACAAAAGGATCAGAAAGGAAACATGCACAAGGACAAGATGATTTGGAGACTTAGCCATTTTCATGGTTACAGTTCGTGGTATACCAATATTTATGCATCGTGTGGTTTACCATGAGGGATGGGACATGTAGCCCATGGTACAAACTACCCCCATCCTTCACAACACGCTACTTCCAGGCATCAGTCCACCAATTTACTGATGCACACCGTCTAAAATTTAAAGTAGACAAGGTAGACTGTGACTACCACACTCTAAGGAAGACATAGTGTGTATCTAGGCCAAAATGCCTACATTGAGAGGCTTGTCTCAGACGTAATAAGTATGAAGCCAATAAGTTTGGCTATTGGGGATAGTGGAGCCGCACTCATATACATTCAATTTAAGCCTAAGCTCGAGAATAACAAATATGTGGAGAATGAGTTCGTGTTCCATGTGCTGCCTAAGGGGAAACATACAGTGGACAACGTGCCAGCCCAAAAACTTGTAGTAAATATAAAGGTAGAAGAGGAGGAAGAAGAATGTGAAGATAGAGGCAGCTTAGATCATAGAGGTTGGAGGCAACCCATAGATAGAGTGGAGATAGAGCATGTGGATACTACACCTTAGGCACAAGAAGGATACAAGGACTTAGACATGGAAGAATTCCATGAAGAGTTCCATTTTAAAATTTTATTTCAAAGAACAAGTACCCAAGGCATGAGAACTCCACAGCCTATGAGGAGATCATCACAACTCTCCCCTTAGAAAGAGGACACTGATAAAAAGAGGAGGAAGCAAAAACTGAATAAGGAGGTGGAGGAGTCTGCAGAGAGCATGTTTGGAACCCCAGTGCAACCAGAGGATATGGAGGAGCCCAGGGATGGGGACATGAAGAATGAAGAAGAAGGTGCAAAGGAGGCAGAAAAATTAGAGCATGAGAAGCCTCGCACACATGACACTACCCAGGATGTCAAAGGGCCAACTCTAAACCTTGGCGCTTAGGTTCCTAAGGGACCAAGAACAAGGAGAACAGGTGGATAATACACTGTGTGAAGTATGGGCTATGTTGAGGACACAAGAAAAATTATCCGCGCCCCTTTTCAAAGCACATTGGACCTGAAGGAGTTATATGGGTGAGAGATGATGGATCCAGACATGGCCACTATGTGCGCAAGGAAACAACTATCCTGGTCCATGCAGACTCACATGGATGAGCTGAATTTTTATGTATGTGAGGAGTCTTGTGTGTGAAGAAGAGTGAATAAGGCACCTCAGAGTAGGCACATGCCTATAAAGCCCACTTTCATGTCTGATGAGCAAGTGATCAATTCCTTAGTTAAGGTTTTTAAAGAGGTTGCACAAAGGAAAATCGATAAGGCTGCTAATATTAGAGCACTACTTGAAGATAATAAGGAAAAAATTGTAGAAATAATGCATTTAAAAGGAGAGAAGGATCTAGAGAAGAAAAATAATCAGGCCTTCATCAACATGGCATAATAAATTGGTGATTATGTCCTGAAAGTAAGATCGCATCTAGAGTGTGAGGTACCTGAAAAATTTACTTCGATTATGCATTATGTGTGCACATTAGTTGATTTGAATCTTGAAGATGGAACAATTCGAATGCCTGTGCCAATGAATCCTAAACAAGAAGCAGATAGAGACGACATATATAAAAATTTATGCTTCTCAATATAAATACCCATATATTAAACTTTATGTTTCTTGACATAAATACCCATATATTTAAATCCAACATACACCTTAATGCAATCCATTTCCAATACCTATCATAAACCATGTATAGCTGCATGAGAGTATACATATCCTACTCGATCCCCCTCAATGCTCTTTACGAGCCAATACATCAAATGTATCCTTAGGTATTTCCTTTATCAAGATATAATAATTAAGTGATGTTGTTCAAGTTTCTACCTGTGTTCTATAATGGAATTTCCATCTGGAAAGCACAACTTAGATCTTGGTGAAATCATGACAGTGTAATCAATAGCTTATACTACTTTGTGAAAATTTTTAGAGTCATGTATGCCATGCTTAGTTTCGTGATGAAAAACTTACCATTGGGAACTTGTCATCTCAGCTTAATCACTTATTACCAGTTATATGGATTAGCCCTCAAAAATGGTGCTATAAACAACTACAAGTATCGTACAAGGTACAAATCCTAATTAGCCTACAAGAAGATGTACCTTTATGCCATTGTAAGATGTCTATGGGAAATTAAGTTTCTACGCAATAATTACATAATTACTAGATGGCATCCCTTCCCGTAGCCATCACAAGTTGGCATTGAGGTACATATCCATGAGGTTTAATCCATGTTTATAACTCTAACAAATCTTGTACTTAATGTAATACCATACCATATAACAACTAGGGGTCTTGATAAGACAACTTAGTATAGATGCTAAGCAGTAGTATCTAATTAGTGACTACCATTGTTAAATGGATACAACCATGTAGTGGTTGTAGTGACTTAACCCACCAAGGGTCCTAAATTAGAACATTGTATCTTAATGTTTCAAAGTAATTAGTTCAATCATGACAGGTTACCCTAGGTCTCATGACACTTTCTCCTTGAATGAGTCATACCTAAGGTCCTATCACAAGTTGATCCAAGGATATTTAATTTCCCAAATTTGATTATTTACTTTAATAATTCTCATGACAATAATATCCTTTATTGGATCTAATATAATTATATTACAAAGTAGTCCATGTTAAGTAGACATAGTATGACACTAAGGAGAAGGCACACAAAATATTGAAGTACAAGAATAAGTCACATTTGAAGGCACGGAAGGATACGAAAGGAAACACACATAAGGACAACATGACTTGGGGACTTATCCGTTTTCATGGTTACGAGATATTCTTGAAGTTAGCGTGCAAAGCACACATCGGGATAAAGACTTGTGCGACATGTAAATGCTATTTTAGGATGAACGTTTGATGAGTGCCATGTACAAGTTTAAGATAACAATAGTATTACTACTGACCATTAACTATATGAGATCTATTATTAGCATACTTGCATGTGTGCCTATTTTTGTAAAGGTGCATGGATTTCTTCAGCATGTGACCTATTTTAGGAAGTGTGTAAGTGGTGAAGGGAAAGTCCCCACCCTTATAAATACGGATCGAACTGTGTAGTTTGATATACAGAGACACTGTGTATGTGCTATTGGAGTTATGTTACTAGATCTAATGCGCACATAAACTTATGATACTATTTATTGTAAGAAGTTTCTATATTTACTGTTTTTAATATAATAGAGTGTATTGGCTAGATAATGGTGTTAAACATTACTATAACAGGCTCTTGTATGGTTAATCTTATCATTGCTATTATTTAATTCATGATTATTTATGATCTAGATCTAGTTATACTATGTGGAATGTTTATTATATTTATGGATATGAATGCATTATATCTTCATCATGTTAACATCCTGCACAAGCAACTCTAAGGAGGGGCTTGACACATTTGTGTGCTTTAGGTGAGTGCTCAGCTCAGGCTGGGTGATGTGCTAGCATGTTTGGGTTGTTCGTGTAAAATTCTAGGCTATATCATTGGTTTCGTTGTTGGGACCTCTTTTTAAGTTGTCTTTAGGATGGTTAATATTGAAGATGTACCAGTTGACCCTAGCAAGTGTTGAGGAGTGGATAAAAGATATAGAAGAAGAGTATGCACAGAGGGTCAACACTGGATCTGATTTTCAAACACGTGTGGGAGGAACAAAATATGTATGACTATTTGTATGAGAGCTTCTTTGCTATTTTCCTGGTAGAACTATATGAGTGGCTGGTTGCTTATGTGTCTAAATATAATTAGAGGTATCACACACTTATCTGGATGTAGGAAGAATTTTAGGCCCTTTATGATGCTGATTTGATTTAGATGCACACTGTGGATACTTGGTTTCGTGGTGTTTTGAACAACTATATTCTGGAGTACTCCATTGCCACTTATTCTTGCCTAGAGGTAGCTGAGTTCCAATTTTTATGGTATCCTAAGGGAACTTACTTGCAAGGCATTCCACTAGTGATCAATATCTTTATGGTGACCATGAAATTAGAAGAAAAACCAATGGCTAGCTAAACCCCACCATGCGTAGGGCCAGGAGCAAGTTTGGTGAAAGGTGGTGTAGCTAGCGGTAGAAAGGTAGAGATAAGAAAGGTGGCTTTCGTAAAATGAGGAACACGAGAGGGAGATAGAGAAGTAACATGACATTGCAGAGCATATGACATTGAGGAGAGAGATGGCTCGTGAAGGATTTGGAGGTTGCGTAGAAGGTATGAAGCTAGAGCATCAGGAACTCCCCCATTTGGGCAAGCATGATAGGGAACCATCCTTGGAGTCACATAAGAGTGCACAAATAGAGATGATCTGGGCCACATGTGCACATATGAATCTACCTTGTAACCTAGCCCTTGTCCTTGGTTTTCAAAAAGATAGTACATCCAATAGTCAACAAGCTAATTTGGGCAGTAGAGAAGCATGGGTACGTCACACAACAAGTACATCTATGGCAGGACACATGTCTTCATTTTTGTTTGGAGGGACCTTTTTAGGTGCATCATCACCATATAATTTGAGCACACAAAATTTTGGACTCACTTCTGGGAGTAGTAACACCACACAGACTATAGGAGTTCAGTCCAGTACTACTGTTGGGACATAGGGAAATACATATTTTGGTCCACTTCCAGCTATAGGTGGAGGATAAGGGGGTATAGGTGGCTTTAGTTCTGGTGGATGTGGTCGTTCTGGAGGTAGAGGTAACACATGAGGTTCTTGATCAGGTGGGCAGGGTCCGCACCAACCCCAAAATATTTACATGGAGATATCCCTCCATCTTCTAGAATATAAGGGCTTAGAGGATGCTATTGAACATGTACACATGTGTGAGATACTATGGCGCACAAAACATATCACAAATTTTGAGCAAAAGGCAAGTCAATTTGTAACTACGTTACAAGGACACACACACACCGTTAGCACATGAAGTTTGACCTAGATTAAACATTTATAGAATATGTAACATTAAAAGATACATTCCTTAAAGAGTTCTATATCCTTAAATTTGAGCAGAAGAGTATAAGCACACTCAAGGATATTAAGCAGGGCACTATAGAGAGTGTTCAAGAGTATGATTCCCATTTCAAAACACCTTTTTCTAATATTTCTTATGATACTCATGCAAGCCAACATGTACAATGGTTCGTTGGAGGACTGATCATACCTTTTAGAAGGGTGTTGTCACATAAGACATACATTGATCCATGCAAAGAACTTGAGGTAACTTTTCACGCTGAGGTGGTTGGAAGTATAGATACTAGAGTCAACCCATTCTTGGAAGCACAATTTACAGGTATGCTAAATTAGAACATTGTATCTTAATGTTTCAAAGTAATTATTTCAATCATGATAGGTTACCCTAGGTCTCACGACACTTTCTCCTTGAATGATTCGTACCTAAGGTCCTATCAAAAGTTTATCCAAGGATATATAATTTCCCAAATTTGATTATTTACTTTAGTAAGTCTCATGACAATAATATCCTTTATTTGATCTAATATCAATATATTATAAAGCAGTCCATGTTGAGTAGACAATGTATGACACTAAGGAGAAGGCACATAGAAGATTTACACGTAGGAATAAGTTTCATTTGAAGGCCTAGAAGGATAGCAAAGGAAACACGTGCCAGGACAAGCTGATTTGGGGACTTAGCCATTTTCATGGTTATGGGCTATTTTTGGAGATAACGTGCAAAGCACACATTGGGATGGAGACTTGCATAAATTCAAACAATACCTGCTAGATACACCATTTGTATTTTACACATATCACATGGCATTGAAATACTTGGTAAATAATCCCATTTTACAGGGGCACATATGTTGATGGGTGCTCTTATTCCAAGAATTTAATTTCAGAGTTGTGGTAAAAATAGGTAAAAGTAATTTTTGTTAGGAAATATATCTTAGTGCTCCATTTGTATGGGTGAATAATAATTACATGTGTAATTATTACTATGGTAAATTAGTGAAAGTACATTTACTATGTAAATGTAAATAGTAAATGTAAAATGTGGTTAGTATGTGGTAAGTTAGTAAGTTAGAATAATAAAACAATTAGTGTTGTTTTATTATTATATTGGTGAGAGGTTGAAACCATACTGGTGTATGGTTGTATATGAAGACAAATGTTGTTGTGAGGATTGTTATTTTACATCTCCTATATAATGGAGTGTAATGAAATAGTGAATGTATAATAAAAATATAATAAACATATAATATAGAGTTGTTGATTTCAATTATTTTCTGTAGCTATTTCATGGATTTGTATTAGATCAGATTAATTTCTACATTTGGTACCAGAGCAGGTTAAATCTGTCTCAAAGATGATCTTGTAACTTTTTTTTTCGCGATCTGGGTTTCTGTAAAATTTTGTAAGTGGAACTACCTGTTATAAAAAAAGCTACAAGAGAAATTTTAGCATAACCCAATTCGTAGTTTTGGAGAAATGTGTAATTTACTATACAACACATTGATCACTGTTGTTTTTTGAAGAAATCAGAGAATCAAAGGTAATTCAAATCTACATTCAATTTTTTTTGGATATTTAGATTCAGTAAAATGGATACACCATTAGATAAATTTAATGGGCTGAACTTCCATACATGGAGAGTAAAAATCTAGATGCAGTTAATGAATAAAAACCTATGGAGGATAATAGATGGAAAAGAAAAAGCACCTACAGATATAAGCAAAATTGTAGAATGGGAAACTAAAGATGAACGAATAATAGATGAAATTGACTATGATTCTGAATAATTTCTATTCTAAGTGAAGTTCTTGGAGGAAGGAGGTACAGGAGGTTGGAGGTCATTCAACGACCTCTCGTCAGTCACCAACGATGGGGCCGTATCAGCTATGGTGATTATTTTTTTATACAGTGCATTCTTGTTGTTTCTTTGTATTTCTGGCAGAGTGTTTGGTTGCAGTGTTCCTATTGTGGTTTGCATAATAAATGAAATTTCACATTGAGGGGGGAACATGATCTCAATGTTCCATTTCTAGTTTTCTACATTTCTGGTATTTTCTATATATGCAGCAGATTTCAGCAGAATTTCCTATGTTATTCCCTGCAGTGAGATGTGATGAGGGCTAAGAATAATAATTGGCATATCATGATGTGGTTGTAGGTAAACCACTTGAAAACCTTCATTTTTGGTTTGTCGTACACCCCTTGTAAAACCACCATTTTCGGTTGTTGGTAAACCCTATGTAAAACCATCACCCTTTTTGGTTTATGGTAAACCAATTACAAAACCATCATTTTTGGTTTATGGTCAACCCTATGAAAAACCATCCATTAGGTTTATGATCATCCTATAAAATCATCAGATCATGAGCAGGTGCAAGTATAAGGCAGGTTTTCCCCATGTTCGCACTAAGGGGGGGAATGTTAGGAAATATATCTTAGTGCTCCATTTGTATGGGTGAATAATAATTACATGTGTAATTATTATTATGGTAAATTAGTGAAAGTACATTTACTATGTAAATGTAAATAGTAAATGTCAAATGTGATTAGTATGTGGTAAGTTAATAAGTTAGAATAATAAAACAATTAGTGTTGTTTTATTATTATATTGGTAAGAGGTTAAAACCATACTGGTGTATGGTTGTATATGAAGACAAATGTTGTTATGAGGATTGTTATTTTACATCTCCTATATAATGGAGTGTAATGAAATAGTGAATGTATAATAAAAATATAATAAACATATAATATATAGTTGTTGATTTCAATTATTGTCTATAGCTATTTCATGGATTCTTTGTATTAGATCAGATTAATTTATACAATTCTTTCCCAAATAATTTATCAAGAATTCAGCTAGGGGAGGATGCACAGACAATTTAAGATACAATTCCAGATGCATAGTTTTATAGGTTAACACGCAAGCCTTCAAAATTGGAGGATATTGCTATCATTTTATGTACAGGTATGATGCATGAAGGAATGAAATCCTTAGAGAAGAAACAACTTGTGATTCAAGTGACACCTCTTATGTTGATTAGTGGCGACGTATACAATTTAGGCCAAGATGAAGTATTGCGTCAGTGTGTACTAGAGAACAAGCACACAAATATCATGGAAGAGGCTCATGGTGGTATTACAGGTGGGCATTATGCAAGTGATGCCACTGTGTGTAATATTATACTCATTGGATTATGGTAGGAGGCCCTTTATAAAGATTGTAAAGAATATTATAAGACTTGTGATCACTGTCAACACTTTGGTAAGCCTGGGAAAAGATATGAAATTCCTTTAAGACCTATTCCTTATGCAGAGCCATTTGAGATGTGGGTTCATTTTTTACCTTTGCGATCACAAGTATTTGAGGAACCTAAGTGAAATCAAGATGAGAAAATCATGTTGAGGTGCAGAGCATTGTGAAACCAGACATGGATATAAGACTATTGCGTGGAATCGACTTGTGTCCCCATTAGTGAAGGGTTTTAGTGAAGTAGAAGCATTGAGAAGGAGCTAGGGCACGCGGTTTCAAGATAGGGAACAAAAATTCAAGATAGGGTTTGAGTTTTTTCCTTATAGAAAGTGAAAAGGTGGTATTTTTGTGATGTTACTAGAGAAAGCACCTGAAATAGGCACGAAAGGAAAGAGGAAGGTAGAAGATGAAGTTGAGATTGCTCCTTAGAGTAATTTTTCAGAGATGCAATACCCATAGGGAGTAATAATTGAATAAGAGTGGGATTCCCACATTCGTAGGTGCAAGATAAGTGACTACAACCATGGTACCTCTGACAACAAGGGAGAGTTGGATGTGTTACTAAATAAGAATACCAACAAGTGCACAGTATAGGATATGCTAGTATATGATGATGTTGGGGAGAAATTAATGATGTAGGTATGATTTTATCAGTTGTACGAGATCTCATATTTTGGAAAATATGAACCCTTATACTAATGGCTAATGAGAAGTGTCAATGAGGACTTCTTTTATTTAGCTAGATGAATGGTTAAGATCATAGCAGCTCTGGTTTCAATACTAACATGATTGAAGGGCACAAGAGTAGACCTTGTTAGTGATTTGACCGATAAAGAAGTGATCATAGAAACAAGGAAGTATTTGTGGTATACCAAGGGTTCACATGGATGGACATTGATAAACTAAAGAAGTTTTCTGTGGTGCAGGTAGCCGCACATCTACTAACCAAGTTGAATCACCAAGAGAGATGGTTGTAGGTAAACACCATGTGGCTTGATATTTTAAAGAATATGTCTCAGGGAGTAGTATATAACCTAGCAAGATATATTGTAGAGACCATTGTTGAGGAAGCACGCATAGGAGAAAAGATAAGTTTTGGCACTATCCTCCTTTCCCTTGTGTTTTTAGAAATTGGAGTGCCCGATGGGCCAAAGAACAAGATCTGGGAATACCCCTTGGAATAGAAGTCCCTCGTGGAGAGGATTGAAAAGTATTTATGCAAAGGATCAATGAGTGGCCCATTTACAAAGAGGACAGAGATGTGGTATGACCCACTTTGTGTGACATTTGAGGAGGAGTGACACATTCCCAATGAGTGACCTTTGGTGGTGGGAAAGGTAGTACAGTTTTTGGTGTACCAATATTTCTACATCACGTGGTTTTTTCATGAGGGATGGGATATGGAGCCCATGATGCAAACTACCCTCATCCTTTAAAGCGTGCTACTTCTAGGCATCAGTCCACCGATTTACTGATGCGCACCATCTAAACTTTAATGCACACAAGGTAGACTGTGACTACCACACTCTTAGGAATACATATGTGTACCCAAGCCAAACTTCCTACATTGAGAGGCTCATCTCAAATGTAATAACTATAAAGCTAGTAAGTTTGGCTATTGGGCATAGTGGAGCCGTACTCATATACCTTTAGCTTAAGCCTAAGCTAGAGAATAATAAATATGTGGAGAATGAGTTCATGCTCCATTAGCCACCTAAGGGGAAATGTACAGTGGAGAATGTGCTAGCCTCAAAACATATAACAACTATAGAGGTAGATGAGGAGGAAGAAGAATGTGAAGATAATGGTGGCTTATATCATAGAGGCTAAAGATAGCCCACAAATAGAGTGGAGAAAAAGTGTGTGGATACTCCACCTCAGGCACAAGAAGGAGAGGAGGACTTAGATATGGAAGCAGTCCATGAAGAGTGTCATTTTGAGAGGGTATTCTGAAGAACAAGGACCCAAGGTGCGGGAAATCCACAACCTGTGAGGAGATAATCATGAGTCTCCCCTCAGAAAAAGGCAATTGATAAAAAGAGGAGGAAGCTAAATCTGAATGAGGAGGTGGAGGAGTCTACAGAAAGTGCGCCTGGAACCCAATGTAACCAGAGGATATGGAGGATCCCAGGGATGGTGACATGAAGAATGAAGAGGAAAGTATGAAGGAGGAAGAATAATCAGAGCATGAGTAGCCTCGCATGGATGAAATTACCCATGATGTCAAAGGGCCAACTCCAAACCTTGGTGCTCAGGTTCATAAGGGACCAAGAACAAGGAGAACACATGGAGAATACATTGTGACAAGTATGGGCTATGTTGAGGACATAAGAAAAATCATCTGCACCCATTTTCAAAGCATAGTGGATCTGAAGGAGCTATAATAGTGGAACCTGATGGACCCAGACATGGCCACTACGCACACAAGGAAATAACTATCTTGGTCCATGAAAACTCACATGGACAAGACAAATTTTGATGTATGTGAGGTGTCTTGTGTGTCAAGAAGAGTGAAAAAGGCACCTCAAAGCAGGCACATGACTATAAATCCCACTCTCATGTCTGATGAGTAGGTGAGTAATGCCTTATTTAAGGTATCTACAAAGGTTGTGTGAAGGAACATCGATAAGGATGTTACTATTAGAGCACTACTTGAAGATAATAAGACAAAATGTAGAAATTACATGTCTAAAATGAAAGAAGGATCTAGAGAATAAAAAAATTGAGGCCTTCATCAGCATGGGAAAAGAAATTGGTGACTATGTCCTACAAGAAAGATCACATATGGAGTCTAGGGTACTTGAAAATTTTCCTTTGGCTATGTATTATGTGCACACATTAGTTGATTCAGTGCTTGAGGATGGATCAATTTGAATGCCCGTGCCAAAGGATCCTGAAAAATAAGTAGAGAGAGCCAATATATATAAACCTTTATGCTTCTTGATGTAAATAGCCATATATAAAAATTTATGCTTCTCAATATAAATACCCATATATTTAACTCCAACATAAACCTTACTGCAATCCATTTCCAATACCTGTCATAAACCATGTACAACTGCATGAGAGTATACACATCCTACTCGATCTCCCTCAATACTCTTTATAAGCCAATACGTCAAATGTATCCTTTGATATTTCCTTTATCAAGATATAATAATTAAGTGATGCTCTCTAAGTTTCTACCTGGGTACCGCCATGGAATTTCCATTTGGAACTTACAACTTATATCTTGGTGAAATCACAATAGTATAATAAAAACCATACACTACTTTTTGAAAAGTTTCAGAGTCATGTATGCCATGCTCAGTTCCGTGACGACACACTTGCCATTGGGAACTTGTCATCTGATCTTAATCACTTATTCAGTTATATGGATTAGCATTCAACAATGGTGCTATAAACAACTACAAGTCTCGTACAAGGTACAAATACTAATTATCCTGCAAGAAGATGTACCTTTATGCCATCCTACGATGTCTATGGGAATAAGTGTCTACGTAATGATTTGCATCATTATTAGTCCACATCCCTTCCCATAGCCATCACAAGTTGGCATCGGGGTACATATCCATGAGGTTCAATCCACCTTTGTAAATCTAAAAAATATTGTACTTAATGCCATACCATACCATATCACAATTAAGGGTCTTGATGAGGCAACTTAGTATAGCTGCTAAGCAGTAGTATCCAATTAGTGATTACCATCGTTAAATGGATACGACTGTGTAATTGCTATAGTGACTTGACCCGCCAAGGGTCCTAAGTTATAACATTGTATCTTAATGTTTCAAATTAATTAGTTCAATCATGATAGGTTGTCGTAGATATCACGACACTTTCTACTTGAATGAGTTGTACCTAAGGTCCTATCACAAGTTGATCCAAGGATATTTAATTTCCCAAATTTAATTATTTACTTTAGTAACTCTCATGACAATAATATCCTTTATTGGATCTAATATCAATAGATTATAAAGCAGTCCATGTTGAGCAGACAAAGCATGACACTAAGGAGAGGGCACGTAGAAGATTTGTGCACAAGAATAAGTCACATTTGAAGGCACAAAAGGATAGGAAAGGAAACGCATGCCAGGACAAGCTAATTTGGGGACTTAGCCATGTTCATGGTTACGAGATATTTTAGGAGATAGAATGTAGAGCACACATTAGAATGGAGACTTGTGTGACACACACTGCTATTTTAGGATGAGCATTTGATAAGTGCCATGCTCAAGTTGAAGATAATAATAGGATTACTATTGCTAGTTAACTGTAGGAGATATATTATTAGCGCACTTGCATGTGTGCCTATTATTGTAAAGATGTATGGCTATTTTCAACATGCGACCTAGTTTAGGAAGTACGTAAGTGGTGAAGGGAAAGTCCCTACCCTTATAAATATGGATTGAACTATGTAGTTTGATACACAGAGACACTGTGTATGAACTATTATGGAGTTATGTTTCCAGATCTGATGTGCACATAAAATTATGATACTATTTTTTTGTATTTTTTGTGTTTAATATAATGGAGTGTATTGGCTAGATAATGGTGTTAAACATAACTATATCTTGTTATTCTATGGTTAATCTTATCATAGCTATTATTTAATTCATGATTATTTAAGATCTATATCTTGTTATGCTATGTGGAATGTTTATGCTATTTATGGATCTGAATGTATTATATCTTCATCACGTTAACATCCTGCACAAGCAACTCTAAGGAGGGGCATGATAACTTTGCACGCTTTGGGTGAGTTCTCAGCTCAGGCTGGGTGATATGCAAGTGCGCCTGGGTTGTTCGTGGTAAATTCTAGGCTGTATCAGTCCATGTTGAACACAATCACATATCGGTTATGGACTTAGTTATATTAGTCTTCCAAATATAAATCAATTATATTGTGAGAGAGTTCTCATTTCATATCTTAGTTATAATTTCTAAGTTCACTTTATATGCCTATCTTTATTGGAATTCATATCCATAATTCACCTTTATATAAGTAGCCAAGTATATTTACATTCATTAAATAACCATAATTTAATAAACTTAGTTACTAGGAATAACTCATAAGTTACTTATACAAACATTCCTTAATAACTTATTCATTCCTACTAAATGAACTTAGTTCAATAGTCACAAGTCACAATTCATAAAATACTTAGATCATTAACTAGTATTAATTCATTCTTTCCACAAGCATTCAATACTTTATTGTCAATTGCCAAGTTGACCATGCTAAGTAATTCATTCAAATTTCTTACATTCAAGATAGAATCCAATTATATAAGTCATGCAACACTATATTGCCTTATACCTAGGCTTGATATAATAGTAGCATCTACATCTACCTTTCTTAAAAGAATTCAAAAAAGCTAATTCTTCAATCAAGAAATCCTTTCCAATCAATGAAATATAAAAAAGTATACTAATTTTATTACTTTCCAAGAATAGGTGTCAAGTCTTATTCATTACAATATAAAAAATCTTTCTTTTCAAAACAATTTACAAAGAAGGCTAATTTTTCCTTTTTAGTTAGATAAACAATACATTAATATTTCTTTGGATTATAAATTCAATATGCTATCAATACATCTTTATAAATCAGATAGATCAAGTAAATACTTTCATCTTCATTTTCCTTTCAATCTTAAAGTTCTCCATCTGCAAAATATGTTAACATTCGTCAGTTCATATGAACTGAGCATGATAAAATATTTTTCTCCCTTAACGGTTTACACTATTTATTATTTTCATAAATGAAATTTTGCATTCACCTAAACTAATATAAGAACATAGATGACTCAACTCAACACTGATTGCATACTCATATTATCTTCTTCATAAAACAATCTACATAACAATTAATAACATGTGACTGAATACACATCTTTTTCAAGCAGTCAAACATAAAATTACTGTAACTATAAGGTCAAAAGTTATAGGAAAATATATGTGATGATACTATATAATCTCATTACCTTAATCAAGTGTCAATTAACATATGTGTGTTCCCTCTATTTACATGTACCGAATAATAATAATTTTCTAGACCAAATATAATGTCCAACAGTATTGATTCACACAGCTAAATACCAACTTCAGACATTTTCACCTCACATAAGGAAGGCAAGTTTCTATTAACACTTGTATCTTAAAATTAATCTAATTGTTCGTTTAACATAGTTTTACCTAGAAGCAATCAATTATATATATAATCAGGATACCCTTATGATTGTCTTATTTCCATATCTTTTTATATTTCATATAATAACAATCTAGCATTGAGGTAAAGGTTTAGTCAATAATACTAACCTCAAATTCTTAATATACATGGTCACAATGGAATTGAAAATGTACAATTACATCTCAGTTACCATCGACATTAATTATAACTCACTATCATAAGTATAGTAGTTATATTGATAGTGTAAGGTCCATTCATACTTATAAAAGCATCAATTAATGTTTTATCTCTTGAATAGTTATATGTACAAAATAATGCTCATTCTTAGAATTAGATACAAGTATTGAATAGTAATTTACCACTCGCTGATAATTAAGTATCAACTACATTTATTCACATAATGGAGTACAAGTAACTAGTATCTCACACTCGTTTAATTAAATACAACTATTCATAATAATATTAACCTCACCAAATATAATAAAATAAACCATTGTAAGGAACCCTTTAAGTTTTAATTTCATATATTAGAGCTGATCACTCAAAATAAGGATTCACCAAACACAATGGAGGGTTACAATCAACTAGAAACTAACACATGATTTAACATATGCCAGGGAACCATAGTGAAGATTTTCCCATTCAAATCTTCCCAGGAGATTTTACACAACTCAAATGAGCTAAGTTAATATTTACTTACATAAACGAGTCAAAACCTATAATCTGAGGCTTGTCCCTGCAGAACAATAAACCATCCTAAGCAAAACAATACAAGGGGCCCACTTGTTAATGAACAACACATTTGACAGTTTTGACCATCTCCGCGTACTAGTAGTGAACAAAGTTATGTTCTCGAACATTGATAGAGAGATTCGAGATCCAAAAATATGAGATGCTAGGGTCCGAATAAGAAGATTCAATACAAGTGTGAATATATAACAATGATATCTTAACTTTCTATGTCTACACATCCACAAAAATAAAACCGAGGCACATAGAACCCACTAATAGTACAACCGATATATGTATGTATAGTATATCCTTTACCACTCGGAGCCCTAGGTATTACAAGAATAATGCCCATGCCTCATATTTTTCTCCATCTATGTATCAAAAGGTTAAAATTTACCAATCCTCAGAAGTAACTTGAGTCATAACAACCAAGAAAAACAACACAAACAACAGTCCACAAAACATTGCATCACTCTTGGGGTTCAAGCAAGCCATAACAAGTAAAGGAACAACATAATAAACCCCAAGTCTATAATACTTCAAAAACCCCTATTTTATAAATTGAAATACAAGTGCAGAGATTTGATTTATGAAATTAGTAAATGGGGTAAACCTATCATGAGAGAGAGAGAGAGAGATATTATCATGTCTGATATAATATCACTGTTTATTTCTTACACAAATATTAAAGCAACCTCCACCCAAAATCTCTCACCAAAAATTAAAACAATACTAGAATCCAACCTATAATGCCTCTACATAGTCTTCCACCAAACAAAAATTCAATAATTTATAGTAAAGATCCCTTGATTCACCATATTTCCTTTACTGGAAGATGTAGAAAATAGATCACCACAACCCCCCAAAAATCTCAAGAGTTTCATTTAAAAAGGTCCTTGATTCCACTTAAAACACAATATGTATTTTACTTCACACAATTACAGACTCAAATTAAAAATAGGCAAAGTGAAACCCTTCATGTAGAACCCCCATATTCGAGCTTCATAAAATAATGCTAACCAAAATGGAATTTCTCCTTGTATGGTGATAGCTTCTCCATGAAGCTTTGAAAAATTTGATACAATTAAAGAATATTAAATTCCAAGGTACCACTTAGATGGATTCAAATCTATCAACACCATCTTCCAAATTCCTCGCCATATTTGGCGGTTTTAGCAATGATTTAACTTTAACTAGATGCATGACTAAGTGACCAAGATAATTACGTATTTTATGTATGGGTCAATTTTGACGTAAAATATTCATAGCAATAATTAAACAGTAATATCACCTTGTTACCTATGAATAAATAGTTATAACCATAACATGATCGATTAATTCAATATTTTCTTATTTGGATACTCCACAACAATTCAAGGCTTAACATTTCATCCAAGTTTACATACATGGATCGGGTTTGACCCAAAACTTCTTAAAATAATCAAGAATGATAAAATTTTAACTACCACTGTAGTCCCATAGTGTTACATATAACCCAAGAAATCAATTTTAATAATTCTATAGCCCAAACATAAAAATATTGACCTAGGATTCACAAACCAAAGTCATCTGATCACTAGTGTGATCGATCATGAAAATGATAGCTAGGTGAATCTCTTAAATAGATTCTAATGTTTATAAAACATTCCCTTCAAGGGATAGAATAATGTCAATAATTATATCACATGTATATATATTAACCTTAGAACATTTCAATAATATTAATGCCTTTGTCATGTTTTCTTAACCATTATGGAAATACTTGTTTCTCTTTTTCTTGATGTCACAATCAATCAAAGATGGCGATATTATTATAATCTTGACTAAACTTGTGGGTATTACAAGTGGCTTGGTAATATTGGAAAAATTTGGAACAAAGCACCTGACAAATTTGATTCTTCTTAAGAAAATTTGTAGTGCTTTCTTGTGACTGAGTAATGGTAATGCAAGGATACTACTCACTCTTTCCATATTAATTACAAGGAATTATTTTGAGATAATATTATTTAATATTTTACCTTCATGTGCTAGAAAGACACATTTATGGGATTGACATAAATCACAAACTATCTGCATCCCTCAGATACCTTCTTGAGATGAAGAATATGATCATTTACATATTTGGAGAACACTATGATATAATCTAGGTAGATAATGATAATACTATTATTAGTCCTTTGAATGCCATATCCATGGCTCTATGAAATATTGTCCTTGCATTGGAAAAATCAAAATACATCTTCTTGTAATCATATGTTCCCCACTTGCTGGTAAAGGTTGTCTTAAACTAGTTTTTGTCATTTACCATAATCTGATTATAGTTAGAGTAGTCATCTAAAAGAGAAAACCTTTATGACCTATTACCATTTGTCAAATTTTATCCACAGAAGGAAACATGTAATGATCTTTCAAAGATTCTTTATTCAAGTCTGTGAAGTAAACACATAACATGATTTCCCCATTTCTCTTTCTTACTGGAACTAGGTTTGTAAGCTATGATGAATGTTTGACGAGGAATATGATGTTTTCCGTAATCACCTTATTTAACTCTTTCTTCATGAGAGGCTCAAATTGTGGATTGGCATGCCTCTATTTTTTCCTAATGGGCTTGGGAATTTGGTCTAGTTCAATGGTGTGCTGAGCTAGATCAAGATCAATACCCTAAGGAATTTGAAAAAATGCACATAGGGGAAAAATGTCAACAGAGGATTCTTCACAAACCTATGAGAAAATGCACTTTTCTCTTAAGGAGTGCATGCCACCCCAAGCAAAGTACAGAAAATAAGACCTCTCTATGTTAAGGATGAAGGAGAAATTTGGATGACCTCACCTGAGGAAAGTGACATATTTGATTTTTTTTTTCTAAAGTTGAAGGGTGCATAATTCAATGTGGAGACTCCAATCATTCACTAATGTGGAGGATGAGGAAGAGCCTAAGAGTTTATATGTATAACATAGATGAAAATGGTCTCCTAGTGAATACAATGAATGGAACACAAGAGGAGAAGAGGATGATCCTGGTAGAAGGTGTGGGTGTTCACTGTAGAGATATAAGTGGTGACAGGAATCAACAGAGGACTATATGCAAGTTTTGACCGACAGGCGCACTAGTTAGGAAGGAATCAGAAGAGAGAAATCATGTTTTCAGCACAATATTTTCAGTGTTATATGGTAATGTATAAGCATTACTAAGGTTTTGTTGTGCAGAACATTTTGTAATCACAGTACCTACGGATGAATCTATATGGCTAGGATATGAGTGTGGAATACTCAAGGTTGATTTGGACCATGCATGTTCCATTGATTAAAATATGATTGTCTCATGGACGATCATAAGAAGACTCAGATGGTCGGATTCCAAAGGAATTTATATTAGCAATGTTAGTTTCATGATGTAATGGCAAACATAATGATTGATAGTTGTTGCTAAGAATAACCCATGTGACTGTGTCCAACATCCCATCATGATTTCTTACTTGTTATGTAATACAGGTCATAGTACCTTAATTGAATATGATGGTTAGTAGTTATAGTCGATCACCTCGATGATATTGTTTAGACCATAAAGGGCCACTCTCAGGTTGTTAATTGATTTGATAAGAAGAACAAAGAACAAGAAGTGAAGAAATCGACCTAAGGTACGAGGCAAGGAAGAATAAGTGTGTAAAGTATGCTTTTGTCATAAGCCAAACATATCTAGGGATACTCCATTACTGCAGTACCGGCCCCTAGACTATAGGTCAGGAAAGGCCGAAGATGAGTATCCAACAAAATTGTACATTACTTGGAGTATCTGCTAGGTTTATGTTTACTAAAGGATTCAAGAGTGTGCATAGAGGTCTGGCAGCTAAGAAGCCCAATTGGATGCAATAAAGAAGAGGAAATGTAAAACTATCCCAATAAAGGGGACACAAAATTATGTATAATATGTAGGCACTGACTCACCACCTCTGACGTGGATGAGCTACAAAAAGGAAGGTTGGGCATGACAACGAATTTCCAACCACCTTGGCCAACCATTTTAAATGGCCTAATTTTTCAAGGAGGAAAATGATGTAAAATAGGTGCAAGAACCTTATTGTTTTATAAGAGCAAGTATTGGGTGAGAGGAGATAATGGGTGTGCCAAAATTACAGTGGAAGTGAGAGGTGTTGAAGATGGATTCAATGGAGGCCTTCAAAATAAGAGGAAACTCTAAGGATTCCTTAGATCATTAGCTATGCATGTAAGGATGGACACATTTGAATTAAGTTACTATCAGGCATTGCAAGGATCATGCAGTTCTACTCTAAAAGAGAAGGGTGCGGACATGGACCAACATGTAGGTGCTAGAGATACCCTGAGTAGTACCTCATTAATCAATTGTTAAGGAGTTAACTTAGTTGGGGATTCAGATCCCAGAGAGCATATGATCAATTGTATTATTTCCCTATAATTATTTACTTAATATCTTAGGACTTAAGGACCTAAGCGCGGATGGACCCAATTATTTTACCCCATTAAGGACCTATTCCCTCATCTATTGTCTATTCTTACACCATTCTTTGATCAATTAGTTTAGGACCTAAAATTAACTCCTGATTTACAAATTTGCAGAGGATTCTTACTCATATCTCCTAGTGTGGGGTAATCACTTGAGACTTAGACAAAGATTGACAAGAATATGCTAAGAAGTAGAGAGGATCACATGTAGGATATGCGCATGTGCAACCTAGATATTCCCACCTGGTAGTGCGACAAGCCGGTGTGTATATTGAATGTATAGGTTGGCATATGAGGCTATACACATCAGATCAGTAAAAGGATAAGATACATTAGCCAAAATCCTTTATTGAGGTAAAGAGCCATTCAATTTGAGGAAAAACACATGCAGAGATAAAATAAGATCATGCAGAAATCAAAGATAATTATACGAATAAAAAAAGTGTTATAATTAGGTTAACATATTAGTATCACTACCATGTAGACCATTGGCATGCAAGCTACTTTTTTTACGATCATGCCTATTATTATGGAGACTCAAACTACATGGGCAGGTGATAGGGAAAGTCCCCACCCCCTCCATATATCTACCATGTATTCCATTGTTCAACACTTTCAAGAAGTGGATCTACTCTTCAGTATGTTATATCATACCTCTTCATTAGATCTCTATGTATATATCAGTAGGATTTATTATTGGTCGCAGTAATATAGTCCTTATGTACACTGTTGTACACCTCCCTTCCTCCCATTAACATATCAATTTTACCATACCTATGTAGTTTTTTTCTGTCTTCCCCTAATGAGTAATCATCTCTGAACCTCTTGGATAATGTCCATGATTTCACCCCCACCATTTCTAAGTGTCTGTGGAATCATTGATAGTCTAAAGACAATTGATAATTATTTTTTTCATTAACTTCCACTGGACTAATGCCGATTAGCCTTATTACCGATGTCGGTCATCCTACAAATTTTGCATTGATTAGAGTAATTATCTATTGCATGAATCGTTTTTTATTAACATGACCTCAGATTATGCGAGTTCATACCCATTCCATGTCAAGCATAAAAGATCAGGTACCTATTAGTTGTGTGTGATTCAGGTGAGCATTACCCATATCTATCTGAACGAGGGGCCTATACACGCAATATCAACCTATCACCTGACCCGCTTTGACCTCAAAAAAGGATACAATCTGACCTTTCTTGATTTTGTTGTTGAAGGAGATGTTATTTCTTATTATAATCCTTTAATGTCCAATAAGTATTGTGATTTCCATATTTACATCCTGGACCCACAGTAATATTTTTATTATAGATAAGTGGATTGGAAAAAAGGCTCCAAGAAGTCCTACGCTACATGAATATAGGTTATGCAATAAGGTAGCCCACTTGTTGTTTTACAAAAATCTATCTATCTGGTAATACATTGCATTTTATAGGTAGATACTCCAATAGAAACAAAAGGGAGTATTCAACGAAACCACAACATCAGATTAGCAAAAAGTCATCAATCTATCGCTTAAACACACTTTTCAATCTAGTTCACAAACTGGGACCAACACCGTCCACTTGGCCTATCATCCTCAATCTAAATCATTAATTATATCCAGCTATCCTCTTTTTACCTTTATCCCCATGCAATCAGTTAGACCCATTGGAGGGTCCTTGCATTCCTTCATTCTCTAGGGAAACTTCCACATTGGATGTTTGCATCCTTTGCAAAATGCCAGTCAACATTAAATTTTGATTCTTGAGCATCTTAACTTTCTGACTAATCGTGTCTTCGAGTGAAATTAAATATTACGTAGACTAAAGAAGTTAATCATTCTGTGTTTCCTTCCACCAGACCATCCTTAGTGCATGTAATCTCATCAACATCCCCATTCAAGGTCTTTATAAAGTAGTCACTACATCCACCTCCTTCATAGCTTTGTGATTCATGGGTTCCTAAGCCTAATCTGCATTCGGCTAAAGAAATATGGTATTCCCATTTTCAGTCCCAGATTAAAAATGACCCCCCCCCCCCTAGTCTGTACAATGGAAGTCATGCCCAACTGATGGTTAACCAAAAACAAAATTAAACCTTGATGAAGGACGTCCATTTTCTCTCCTCTTTAAAACTTTTAACTGAAAATTGCATAGAGAGTTAAACAAATAAAAAGGAATCCTCATTAAATAACTGCCTCTAGCTAGAAGAAGTTGTTCAAGAGCATTAAATGTTGAGAATGATAGACTTCTAGTACTTCCCATCCAATGGTAATATACTTTCTAGTGATTGTCAGAGAAAGGACCTGTCGTCCAAAATGTGCCTCCTTGGAAAATACTTTAGTGGCTAATACCATCCTTCCATGAAACAGATCTTCTCATGCACTCAGTCCAGAAAAATATTCACTTCATCTTGAAGTCAAGACCTATCCTTAAACAATTTACATCCCCCATAGTTCATCATTGGATAGAGATCTTACTCAACGAGATCCTCATAAAACAATAAAGTTTTCACACCTAACTCCATAGTATTTTTGAACCATTATGGCCCAAGCCAAAGAAAATTTCCTCGAGACAACTTCATTAGCCCCCCTTAAAGGCTCTGCAACAAAATACAGATGGTACCATCATCTCCAAGGAAATATCCGGAGGGTTGAGGAAGACTTAGAATTTTACCAAGTATTTGCCAAAAGTTTTCACAAGGAATATCTGGCCCTAACCCTAGGCTTCACCCATGAATCAGATCTGTGCTACTGATTTCCAGGGGAAAAAACCTACTTAAAAACTTGAACCAAAACCTTGGTAAATAACCACTCAAAACCAACACATACAATGTAATGATTTTGACAATAAATATCACCCATGGTGCCATTTATTTCCAGGGATGTCACATATCATATTCTGGATGTGCGGATCTGTCTTTCTGCAGTTAAGAATGACCTTTGGCAAACTGTTGGGGAAACTCCACCTCATCCTGCCACCCACCCTTCTTTACTTTATTCTTGTTAGTAACACCAATTTCCAGTGAAACCCTCGCTTTTTGTCCATGGGCAAGTGGGCAAGTTGAGTGCGAGGAGGTTTTTGCTTAGGTTTTAGTTTCTTCCTCAAAAGGGATTGTATTCATTTGTCCCTATGTTTCTCTTGGGCCTGCGGAAAATGAGGTCTTTCCATTTTTCCTAGACCTGTTGAAAAGCTTTTAATGGAATTGATGAAATTATTCTCTATCTTGAGTGAATCACCCTTCAAGCGTTGTTTTCATCTGGAACTCCTCCCATGTTTTAGGTGGCGGGATTACACTCATTAGATATGCCCGCATGGCACTAATTTCAAGGGAATTGCCCACATCAATTGGGAGGTTTTACCACGTGTCTAAGTCAAGATTTTGGATTCCACAAGCAGCGTTGGAAAATGCTTCATATGGTAATGGCTTGCGCTTAATGTGAGCAAATGCCACGTGGGATGAGATTTCATAAGGAATGTATAGTCAATATCCACTATGGAAGACAACTTCCTGTAATGCCCCATTCGGCGGTTACCCTAGGTTATCGGTCGTAGTGACCTTTCCCTCATTGGGCATTGAATGGCTGAGTGTAATTATCGTTGTCTTAGACCATGTCTCCAGCGATGTTTTAGAACCCCCCCTCTCCTTCTGGTGTTCCTCGAGTCGTTATCGATACCTCCCTATTTGTGGACTGTGTAATGTCCTGTGCGTTATCCTATTTCGAGGAGGATCTTGTTGTCGCATTATTAAGCTCAATCGTTGGTCAATCATTAATGTGGGTAGAAATTATATATATAATTATAATATGTAATGGTAATGATGTTATTTTAATTTAATGATTGATCGGCCTTTATTTTATAAGTATTATTATTTTACCTTAATTGTCAGGATCATCATCGATATGTCTTATATTCAGTATGATCTAATAAGCATTTTAAGTGGTAATAGTTGTAATCATAATAATAAGTAAATAATAATATTAATTGTAGGATGAACCCCATCCCGCATTTGAAGAAGGGGTTGCCCATAACTGGCAGCATGGTAGTGTCGATTGTTATCAACTATGTTCATTGCTTGAGTCGTTAAACGATTCTATTGTTTGGTTGGTCGCTTTGCAGAGTGAACCCCTTTTTGTGCATTGCTGAAGGGCCTACCCATGTTGGCCTGTCATGGTCGTTCCTGTTACTTGTGTTCCCTATTTGAATGCCAACCTTTACGTGTTCAAAAGCGCTTGGTCGCTTAGGCCTATTTGCATGTTATATATATATACATACATACATATATGAGTATATGGATAGTATATGATATATATACCTCCTATAGATATAAAAATAAGATGTAAATGATTAAAAAATATCGGGTTAAAAAAAAATCATAAAAAAAATAAAGGATATGTTGTAGTTAGCGTGGATGAGAACTGGGGGGGTAGGTCTTGTGGCTCCAGGTTGGAGGAGACTAAATTAATATATCAAAATTCTTAGGTATGCTTGTGCCTAAGGCTCTACCTTAGTCACTAGACCCCTTTCTATCATCGTAGACTTTGGTGAAGTGAGCCATCTCCCACTGGCCTTACCAAGTCGTGGCCAGGACCGCCCCAGTCTTCATTTAATTCTGATTTACAAATCTTCTTTCACCTACCCTTCACTGCCACCTTGACTGACCAGGTTTATTCGCATGTCTTGTAACCATGTGGATGGCATTAGTCTCCTCCCAACCACCAACCTGCATGTGGCGTAATGAGCCATTAGTGTTTCTTCCTTGCGTTGTGTGGAGATGGGAGTTGGTGGAGTCCAAAATCTCTGTCACCTTGATCTCATTTTGATTCTTCCTTTTTCAATGCGTATGGGCGCAGTAATGTGATTGATATGGTGGCTTGATGAAGCTTCAAGCTAGTGAGGTAGGCATGTTACCTCCACTTTCATTGGGTGTTGCGAGGTGTGTTCTGGTTAGGGAATCCATAGCAACGACCTACAACAGGTGATTAACCAGGCGTTCAGGCATGCTGTAGTATGGCTTCAAGCCTTTTTGAGCGCTTCCAGCAAGCAAGTTTTCTTCCTGCCAAATGTTGTTTTCTGTTCTGTATCGAATGCATCCTCTAGAGACTGGGTTTCTCCTTCAAGATATCTCTTTATCAAAAATTGACTACTGTGACAGTGTAGAGTGTTACCAGGAGACCTGATGAAGTGGTAGCTTGCAAAGGTTCTCTATTGAGAACCTGCTACTTGTCCTTACGATGCAACTCATGGAAGAGGATCTCATAGAGGCAGATTTGTTTCATATCAGAGATATTAGTGATAGCACAATTTGCTTTGCAATTATGCAGACTTATTAGGAGATCGATGAAGGATAGAAGAATTAAAAAGAAACTTCCAATGTAGTTGGATTAAAGTCCAACTAAAATGGTGCATGATTATTTGTGTCAGGTGATAGATCACACCTACATGCACAGGAGATCTATGCAATGTCGGAGAAAATGTCTTGGGAGATGAAGGTAGCAGGATATCTTTCAGATTCAAAACATGTACTAGAGTGAACAGGGAAAGTAAAAGTATTCCTCTGCCACCATAGATGAGAATTTATTGGCAAAGATTGCATTTGGATTGTTAAGACCCTTCCCCATTGATTTGTGACATGTTCTCAGAGTTTTCAAGAACGCTTAATGTGGATGTGTCTGACTACTCACACTGCACCAGGTTATTGTCGGAGGCGTATTGTTGCAAAGCAAATTGTTGTGAGAGATGTAAAGCTTGTTCCATGTGCTTTAAAAAAAAGGAAAATGTTCTTCTGTGGAGCCCCATTATTGGTAATGCCAGGCTGGAAGCAATTGTGCAGACATAGTCTGTGCACTATAACAAGGCGCACTGTGCCAGGTCTGCAGTGACAAATAAGAGACCAGATTTTATTTCCAGCTTCTTAAATGGGCTCCATAAAGTGAATTTTCCATTGTTTTGGATGGATGTCACATGAGACCACTGTAACTTTCCCTTTTGACGTTGCGTTGGGAGGATGGTGGAAAGCTATTTTAGACCACCTACCCTGGTCGTGAACTCCTACCTGTGCCAATGTGAAGATGGTCGATGTTTGGGCGCCCAACGAGCTATGAAGAAAATGGAGATTAGGCTTGAGGATTTTTGTTGCTGGTCTGAGTGGTGTCCATGAAACCTATTGAATCTAGAGAAAAAAGGTAAGATATTTCTACACTTTTCTATTGTAATTTTATTTAAATTTATTGTGAAATCGAACCACCTTTTCCGTGCATTGATTTTTCAGTTGGATGTCATGATGGGAGATTTCCCCTTTCTACTTGTTTTCTTCTTGTTTTAGCTTTTATCGTTGTCAATATGTTGGTTGAAAGGATGCATGTGCCCTCTCCTCTGGGTGTTATGTTTCTCTTGCTCAAGTGATAGACATTCGTCTATTTGTTTATGTATTTATTCTTCTCTACGATTGAGTTGTAAGTTATTATGTTTATCAAACTAGTTATTTTCGATATCATGGAATTAATTTTACGATAACTATGAAGCTCCTCCCTAGAACCCAAGTTTGTCTTTTGATGTTTTTTGTTAACTCCTTCTGCAAGTCCCTTTGATAACCTTTTGGCATCAAGAAAGAAAGGTTGTAGGATTAGTGTGAGCAATGCTGTGGGCTAGCCAACTTAGAGTTTTAGTATTAAAACTTATAGAATGAAAAGGTTTGTGTGTAATGTGTTTTTCTGTCTTGTGTGTTTAGACTCTTATTTTATCTTTCATCTTGTTTCTAGGCTTTTAAGGCCATTCTTAAGAAGTACCTTGACCATCCCTATCAACTTGAACCATAACTAGCTTTTCGGATCAACTAAGCTCGAGGTTTCATTATGCGAATCCAGTACCTTGTTGACACTAGAATAGTTTTGGTCTAATTCCCATCTCAGAATTATTTTTGATGGCGATCTTCTATTTTTTCCTAACTTGCATGATTTCTCCTTTGTAATGTTAACACTATTAATTAATATTAATCGGTTTTTATGCAGGTAATTACCTTAATATTTTGTGATGGAAATTTCCTTAAATGTGATTAATCTTCGGGAAAAACTCATCTTTCATTTGATAGTCTTATGGATTCATAGCAGAAGGTTTTTTTTTGATAATGTCACTTAGAAATTATGGTTGTATCTATGTGTGACGGTTGACTGTGTTACCAAGGGTTGCCTTAAAATATTGTTGTTTTGGGAAAAAGGTAATTTATTTTAAATTAACCAAACATTAGAATTGTTGTGGAGGTTTGCAAATCTTTAGTGTTATAAAATTTGTTGATGACATTTTTCTATACTCTTGTTTGACGGAACTCCCTTCTTCTCTCGCGTGTTTGCTACTAGCCTGTAAGGCATTGGCTCTTCTTGAATGATTGGAAAATATCTTGGAGTTAATGGTCAAAACTAGTATACTTTGCCTTCACTTCGAAACTTATGTTGTGTGTATACTCTATTTGATTTCCGATCTGAAACTCTATTATACATGGCTTTTTGTGTTATTTTTTTGAAACCTGTGGTTCCCCTTTCTTGGGCCGATCAACTCTTGTTCTTTTAGAAATATATTATTTTAGCCTATTTGTTTGGTACCTTTGATAAATTTCTAGATGGTTGGTCTATATATCAAATCTCAATCTTGTAATTATTATTTAATTATTTACTTGATGGGAATTCTGTTTTTGCTAGATTGTTTATTTCTCCTTATAGGGCCAAGGGCCATTCTCATACGATTGCTATACTTTCGTTGCTTTTACTCCTAACTGAAGTACAAGGTCTTCTCCTTCTTTGATTGGCAGGATGGAGACTTTATTATAACTTGATGTGTTGATAGTGTTTAGAGGTTTGAACCAATTCTTGTAATAAAGTGCTTCCTTTTCGTGGTATTGTTAGATAATAGTTATGGTGGTTTTGTGTAGCCTTATCTTGCTCAGTTCTCGTGAACTGACTCTTGTGAAAAATTTTGTTACAAATGGATTTTGCAAGTAGATGAGGAATAGACTTGTAGATTTTTACATCAACCTTAGTTGAGAAGTTCTTTTGCATCAATCCTTTTTATATTGTTCAACTATTGATAACATCTAGTGGAAAATTTAGAAGAGGATCAATGTCTTAGTAGATTGTATCATGGGTTATGTCATCTTAACTTTGGAACCTTGAATTGTCTGTCTATCTTGGAAAATATAAGAAAAAAATTTTACCACTTGTTGAGTAACCTTATTTTCGTTTTCGTAAATGAGTTTTGTAAATGAATACTGTTAAACTTTACCCCTACGATTAAATTTTGAGCTAAATCTTTCTAAGACTTAGTAATAGTGTGTTATAAGTAAAATAAAATGGGTTTTTTAATACTTATAGAAGTTAAAATAAAATTTATATTGCAAATAAATTTGTGTAGAGGTGACCAACTTAAGAGCATGTAATTCCATAAGTGATCAAAGATGAAACTATCCTTTGGTAAGTAACATTATATAACCTAATATCCCTAGCTGACACTAATGAACACTATCCCTTTTATGGTGAAATTCTTAAATGAACTTAAGGGAAATCTATGGTTAGATCTAGAAGATAATAAGATTTAATAAGCAGGAGAAAACAATTTAGAAACCACACAATCTATCTCTCAGCCATTGGAAGGAAAATTGTTTTATTTTTATAAAACTCATTGTAGTAAAGCCTAAGTAAAATCTTTAATAATTCTGGTTAAGTTTTCAAGTCTCAATTATATCTTGGTAATAGTTAATGAGGTTTTGAAGATGATTTCAACTCAACCTTCTCCCTCTAACCTTTTTCCAAGATGCCTTGTCTTTTTTATCTTGAGTTTGTTGAATGCAAACCCATGTTGTCGTATGGGCATGAACAAGTTCTAGTAACGTAAGTGTAAATAGATGGCCTTGTGGAATTAAAATTCCCCCTTTCTCAAAATAAATGAATTAAGCAAATAAATGTCATAATAGAGAAGATTTAAGGATGATTACTCAGTGTAAAAAGAATAAACTTAGCTTGGTAAGATGAATTGTATGAATCATGTCTTGAGTCTCCTTGAAAAAACGTAAGCTAAGAATTGAAAGATTTATTTTTAAAAATAAATAACCCTCATGAATATCTCATTGTGGTTGGCCCTAACTGTAAGTGTGTTCTGTGGTTGGACTTCTATGTTGTCATGTCAAAAAGAAAAAGTGTATTATCCTTTTGGGTGTGAACGTTTCCGTGCTGACCTTGTGGTCATTCCCGTAACAAGTGGTTCCCAGAGTTGGTTGTAACTTTGTGACGACATGTTGTGTCATGTTATGTGTGGAAGCAAGTCAAAAAAAAAATTATCCTGTCTTTTACTATGTTGTTCGTGTGTGAATTTTTGGGTCGTTACATTTCCAAAGGGTAAAACGATGGAAAATGAAGCATTAAAGGCCCGTGCCATATAAAAACATGCCACATGGTACCTGGAGAGGTAGAGCATGGGGAATTTTCAGAAAATTTTCCAAATGACCAAAAAGTGGAAAATTAAAAAAATTTTGCCCGCCAATCTGTTTTGGTTCTTTTTTTCCCTAAAATTTCAAACGGCAATATCTTTCGATCCAGAGCTCAATTTTTTGCGTTCTTTATATCAATGGAAAGCAGGTGAAATTCTCTACAAGATTTTGGGGTAATTTTCCCATTTTGATAGAGTTTGGAGAGAGAAAATTGAAAATGCCTCTGGCACGTGGTCATGGACAGAAATGACGTTTCAACCACCATTTTTAATGAAGAATGGCTCGCCTTCTCTCCCAGCATGGCCAAAAATGTCAGGGGATGGGCATGCACGGATGTCCATGCTGTTTTAATGTCTTTTGGATCAGTGGTTGAAGCTCTCCCATGTTTTCCCGTGTTTCTCTCTCTTGGGGTCGTGGCTTGCACTGTAAAACCTAGAATGGGTTCATTTTCAAAAGAGAGATACTTTTTCAGCTCTGTAACTTCCCTTTTTCTTCCTTTTTGGTAGAATTTGTGGAAAATTTTACCTTTCCATGTAATACAGTACCCCTTTTTCCTCTTGATCATTGTAATGCATTGTATTGGATCTGGAATGTTAATACATGCTCTGTGATTAAAATCCCTCAATCCTTTCATATATCTACCATTGTTTTCTTGATCTTTCATTACATTTTGAGCAATTTGTGCATGCTTTGTGCTGTGTTTTCTTATGGATTGTGTATGTATTATAGTATTAGGTGTCTGCAACTCCTTTGGTGCATCACCTCATTAGCTTTAGCTTCATTTTCTTGCATTCCTTATCTTTGTTCCCTTGGAATTTAGGGTAGGAACTAGGAATTCAAACCTCTACAACTTGTAAGTGATATATTTGATAGAGGAGTTGAGGAATCAACCTCTAATTTGGAGATTCCTCTCCCATTTTTACAAGACCCACACTTGGGGGAGAGGATTCAATGTTGTGCAATCACACTGGATGCCCAAGATGTCAACTAGAAGTCTGATCAACATCTAAGGGTGTTGCTGATTTACAACAGTTTTGGCACGCCTGGTGGGACCTTAGAGGTCTTCATCTTCTTTACAACAAAATTTATGTGCATTTGTTGCAAGTTTCTTGCTTAAAAGAGCCCTAAATTAAACATTTGGCGACTCCAAGGAATAATAATCAACTTTTTTTAGCAGTACAGACCTGAAAACTCATGAGAAGAATCACCACAAGTTCAAGAGTTGGAGAAGAAGAAGTGTTGTTTGAGTATCTATAGTTATCTCCAAGAAGAAGACAAAGAGGGATGAGAATTCAAAGGTCTCCATATCCACCAAACAGAACTCTCTCAACTCCTCCACCTGGTAGGCCTTTCATTCAATCAACAAGGGTTCTAAGGCCAATCAAAATAGCACAAAACAACCCCTATGTCAATTTCACTGGCTGTAGCCCACTTTCTCTCAATGCACAAAATCCAATCCCAGTTGCAGCATTAAAGAACATCCCATAATTTACCGGAGAAAATCAGACCACTCCTGGCGATCATCTTAAGGATATTGCCAATATTTGTGCAATCCATGAGATTAATGAGATGCAAGTTGTTGTCAAACTGCTGGCATCTTCATTCAAAGGGAAAGCTTTGCAATGGTTCAGGAGTCTTGCCTCAGGTTCTATCCAAAATTGGAACCAACTATGCATAGCCCTCCATGAGCAGTTTGGAGAAAAGGGAGACAACTTGTCCCTTTTGGAGCAGCTGACTGACTTCAACTTCAGATTTCAAATGACTTGGGAGAGAATTCCAGTGGCAGTAAGGCCAACAGCAGAAGGTGCTTTTCTATATTACCTTAAAGCTTTAAATTCTGATATTTCTATGTTAATTCAATCCATGGGAGGCACAACTATCCCTGTTGCTTATAACATTGCCATTAGAGCTGAAAATTGTTTGATTCAAGCTGACAAGCTAGCTCCTAGGCCTCCAATGCCACTATTTCCAAGTTTAGAGAGCCCAAACACTAATCAAATGCCTATTTTAGCCCCTATTCCCACTCCTAGGAATCAAAATTCAATTGAATCTTCTACTTCATCTTCTAGTGCCTCAAATGAACTTCAAGAAGTCATGAAGAAATTGTAAAATCTAGGTAATGAGCTGGTTACACTCAAGAGGTAGTAAGCCCAAGGTTTTAGGCCTTCTTTCTGGCCTCAAGCTCAGCCTAACAGGTAGCCAAGCCAACCTCAAAGACCACCCAATCCAGCTGCAAATTTAAATCAAGCAAGACCTCCTACCAACAGACCATTTCAGCCCTATAATCCCAACGTTACATCTACCTCTAAGGCATTAGTGCCAGTGCAAAACAACATAGCTCAAGAGTATGATTGGTGTTTCCCATGCAATGAACCTCATAACCAGTCTATGTGTTTCAACGGTGCCTTAAATAAAGCATTAATGGTGACAACTACTGGTGTGGATGGGTGAATGTAGTCAAGAAAATAACCAACAACAAGAAACATTCCAGTAGCAATCAACTCCAAATGATACTACACTTGTAAATTGGCAGGCAGAGGATTTTTTTGGGATGAATAAAACAGTTTCCCAAAGTGTTGCAGCTAACACAAGGTCAAAAAGGAGGAATTTGGGTGAAGAACAGCCATTGGCTCCAAATAATCCACAACCTCCTACTACTCCACAAATTATTGGCAAGCAAAATGCAGTTCCAAACACACAAGGACAGCCTAAAACAGTCCCTAGGCCAACTCAAATGCCAGTTGCTGCTGCCCATATGCAAGGAATGAATGTGCAGGCCAAGGGATAGCAAAGAGATACTTCATCTCCATTCAACATCATTGATCAGATGAAGAAGACAAATGTAAACATATCAATGTGGGAATCACTATCTATCCTAGGCCAGAGAGATTTGCTACAAGCTGCCATGAAGGACTGGTCAACTTCAAATCAGCAAGTCCAAATGCAAGAGGAGGTGCTCACAAATGCTGCCCATGCTGAAGGGAATCATGGAGGATAGTAAGGTAAAATGTTGAATCCCCCTCCATTCTATGTTTCATTGATCATTGGAAACCAATTAGTACACAATTGCATGATTGATTCCGGGGCAAGTAGTTCAGTAATGCCCAAGCAAATAGCTGATCAGTTGGGAATTTAGTATGAAGTCATATCCAAAGGGGTAGTGCAATTAGATGGGACAACAATAACAATAGTTGGAGTGATAAAAAATTTGAGTCTTACCTTGCATGCTTACCCCAACATTGTTGTTTTACAAGATGTCTTAGTAATATATCTTCCACCACTCTTTCCCTATGTCTATCAAGGGATTTCACAGCCAAGAGTGGAGGCTACTTATCTGCTGATTGGTCACACATGTTGTTCAGAACAAGATATGGAACCAAGGCCACAATCAGATTTGAACCTATTGCAAACTTTCACATTGAGCCTTACACTCCAATTCAGATCAATACCAATTGTTCAACGTTTGATCAAGAGGATTATCCAAGCATTGATGAAACTAACACCAAGGTAGGAAGCATCCCAGATCTAACTCTTGATGAATGGGAAAACAAGGTGCATGCTTTTGATCCTTATCAAGAAATAGAAGAATTTGAGCTAGGAGTCTATTGCATGCATGAAGAAAATCAACCTATTCCTAGCATCACCAAGCCAGATCACAAGGATGAAAATGAGGTATGGCATTTGTTTTTTGATGGATCAAGGAGTAGAAAAGGTGTAGGAGGTGGAGCTATGCTTGTTCTACCTCAGGGAGTTAAGTATTATTCAACTTTTAGATTCCAGTTTGCATGCTCTAATAACACTGCTGAATATGAAGCCTTGATACAAGGATTGCATTGGTCAATCAAGAGAGGAATAAAGAACTTGCAATTCTTTGGTGGCAGTGAGTTGATTGTCAACCAAGTTAAGGGGCAACATGCTGTCAAGAATGATCTACTCAAGTGCTACAAAAATAGGGTGTGGGACCTCATTGAAGATTTTGAGGGCTTTGGCATAAAATCCATTCCTAGAAAAGAGAACCAAGCTGCTGATAGGCTTGCAGCAGTTGGGGCAGCCTTTGATGTTGTTGAAAGCATTCAAAAAGACAAGGTATAGCCAAACATCCATGTGATTGTGAGGCCTTCGGTACCAGACAATAATGTAAGCTGACAAGTGTTTGAAAATGATCAGTAAATCATCCATTTTTTGCAAGCAGAGGCTAAGTTCTCAACTAAAAATCAGGAAAAGTTGGAGCAGCAATATGGTGACCAAGTGGTACAGCTGAGAACCAACAAACTACCAAAGGGACTTATTACTTTGGAGTCCATTTTCAATCCTAATGATTAGTTTAGGAAGGAGAAAGCAAACATTCAAGTCAAGGGAGAATATTCAGTGTCCATCTTGGTGGAAGAAGGAAAATCACTCTGAGTTGGTAAAGTGACAACTGAGCAAGAAAGGTATGGGTTCATACAAATTTGTCAAGAATTCCCTGATGTGTTTGCTTGGAGCTATGAAGATTTGAAAGGTTTGAATCCCAAGTTAGCTCAAAACACCATTAAATTGGATCCAAGTACTAAACCCATTAGACAAAAACAAAGGCCAGTCAATCCACACATGGAGCCTCTCATGAGAAAGGAATTGAATAAGTTGATAAAATCAAGAATCATATTCCCTATCAAGCATTCTAGTTGGGTAGCCAACTTGGTTCCAGTTAGAAAGAAGAGTGGGGAAATCAGATTGTGTGTTGACTTTAGAGATTTGAATAGAGCATCTCTCAAGTATCATTACCCACTTCCTTCCATGGAGCAGATTTTGCAAGTTGTTGCTGGTTCTGAGAGGTTTCATTACTTGATGGCTATTCGGGGTAAAATCATATTATGGTGAAAGAAGAAGATCAGTTCAAGACAGCCTTTACAACCAAATGGGGAACTTATGCATACAGGAAAATGTCATTTGGGCTGTCCAACGCTAGAGCTACCTTCAAAAGAGCAATGGACATGGTGTTCAAGGGTTTGATTAACAAAATTGTGCTGATATATCTTGATGATATCACTTCTTTTTCAAAAAATGCAGCAGACCACCTCTTTCATTTGAGACAAGTGTTCCAAAGTTGCAGAAGTTTTGGAGTATCCTTGAATCCTAAAAAGTGTATTTTTCTAGCCCATGAAGGAAAACTTCTTGGCTACATTGTCTCCAAAGAGGGATTAGCAATTTACCTAGAAAGAGTTGAAGCCATAAGAGCACTACCATTACCAAGCCACAAGAAGGCCCTTCAAAGTTTCTTAGGGAGAATAAATTTTGTTCGGAGGATTGCCCCAAATTTTGTAGCCCTTGTCAAGCCTATCACCAAGACGTTACAGAAAAGCATGGCTTTCAAATGGATGGCAGAAGGAAAGAAAAGTTTTGAAGCAATCAAAGAGGCCATCTCTTAAGCCCCAACTCTCATCAACCGGGATTTCCCCAAGGATTTCATCCTTTATGCATTTGGGGGTGATGATACTATTTCTGCATTTTTGGTACAGCAGAACAAAGACAATGATGAGCAGCCAATTACTTTCTTTCGCCAAATCCTGGAGGATTATGAGGTGAGATATTCTTTCATTGAAAAGCATGTTCTTGCAGTAATCAGAAGCTTGAAGAAACTCAATCATTTAGTTTCAAACAACAAGGTTCAGTTGTTGGTTTCTCATGCGGGAGTTAAAGACTTCCTCCTCAACAAAGACTTGAATGAAAAAAGGCAGGTTGGATTACTCGTTTCATGGAGTATGACATTGAGATGAAAGTCACCAAGTTGGTTAGAGGAAAAGGATTGTGTGAGTAGATGGTTTTGAGAAAACAAAAGGAAGCATGCAATGAGAAGGAAGTTTTTTTGGCGTTGCAAGACAACTATGAGCAAGGAAGCACTCAAAAGGAAAATGATGGTGTCCTCACTCCTTGCTGGACCCAAGACATAATGCACTTCCTAAATATAGGTCTATGCCCTCCAGAGATAGATAAAACCAAAAGAAGACACTTCAGATTGCAGGTTGTCCCATATGCCCTTGTTGATGGTGTTTTGTTCAAAAAGGACGTGAATGGAGTGTTGTTGAGATGCATTGGTACAAATCCGATTCATAGGGTGTTGGAAGAGTTCCATGGTGGACCAGCTGGTGGTCATTTTGCACTGAGAGTGATAGCTCTAAAGATCATGAGGGCTGGTTATTATTGGCCCAAGATTTTTAGTGATTTTTATGCATGGATCAAGGGGTGCAAAAATTGTGTATTCTTCACAGGTAAAGAGAGGTTAGCTGCCCTTCCATTGCATCCAATTTTAGTTGATCAACCATTCATGCAATGGGGTTTGGACTTCATTGGAGTCATTAATCCCAATTGAAGCCAAGGGCATAAATGGATTCTAACATCAACAGATTACTTCACCAAGTGGACTGAAGCAGTAGCACTCAAGGAAGCAAAAAAATCTAACATCCTAGACTTTTATGAGGGAATAGCAACCAGATTTGGCATACCTGCTACAATAATATTAGATAATTCATTGGCATTCATTGGGTCCAAGGTGACTGAATGGGCTGTCAAGAATGGGATCTACCTAATTACTTCATCAAACTATGACCCTCAGGGTAATGGCCAGGCTGAATCTACAAACAAGAACTTGTTGAGGATCATTAGGAGGAATCTTGATGAAAATCAGAGGTCTTGGAATACCAAATTGAAATCAGCCTTATGGGCTGATAGGATAACTCCTAAAAGATCTACAGGTAACTCCCCATTCAAGCTTGTTTATGGAAGAGAGGCAATTTTGCCCATGTCACTTGAGTTGCCAACACTGGAACTCATGAAACAGTTGGAGTTGTTGGAGTTTGAGCCCATGGAGGTCAGATATGCAAAATTGATGGAGCTCTAAGAAATTAGAAATCAGGCATCCCAAGCAATGGAGAAGGATCAAGCTTTGATAAATAAGACCTTTAATAGAAAGGCCAAGGATAGATCTTTCCAAGTTGGAGATCTAGTGTTAAAATGGGATGCAGACAGAGCAAAACCAGGAAGGCATTCAAAATTTTATGCCTTTTGGAGTGGCCCATACATGGTCACAAAGTGTAAGGACAAAAATTCCTTCCAATTGTCTTCATTAGATGGTGAAGAATTGTAGATTCCAGTTAATGGAATCCATCTAAAGCATTACTACTAAAGGGAAATTATCCACCTTGTACATATTAGCTTAGGTTTTCATTCCTCCAAGTGTTTATGCACATTATTTTGCTGTAGATTAGTTTTGTTTTCCCTAAGTGCTTTGGCACAAGCTTGTTGTTCCTAGAAATGTGTCTTGCAGGCCTTGCTCTAATCAGATGTTGTTCCACCCTCCATCTTCCTCCTTGCAGTGTTCTAGTCTGCTGGGGTACCAAATAGAGAATTTGATGACTCCATGCCCAATGGATTGCTTTAGGAAACTGGTAACTTCATCCAGTAGGTAGATGACCCCTCTGAGTCATCAAAATTGTTATCCAAAATGTGCCCCTTGCTCATTTTGTGGCTAACTCCTTTCATTCTTCCCTCTCTCGTGCCTCAGTCATAATTTTTTGCTTTTTATGCACTCAAAAATTTATGGAAATGGCACCATTAGATAGAGCTCTTTCTCAGCTTTCCAGAAAGGTAAAGTTTTCCTCCTAACTCCATGTATTTTTGAAGTTATGGTTCGGTGGAGTTTTTGTGGGAAATTTTCCCCTGAAAGGCCCGCAACCAATAAGATGGTGCCACGTGTCCAAGGAAGTGGCAGAGGGCGGATGAAGACTTAGAATTTTACCAAGTATTTGGAAAAGTTTTCACAAGGAATATTTGGCCCCGCAGGCCCGCTGGTGAATCAGATTGTGCCACGTGTCCAGGGGAAAAATTGAAAAATTTGACTAAGTGTTGGTGCCATGGAAAATTCAGGAGGAAAGGCCCGCACCCAAATACGCTTTGCCACGTGTCCCTGGGGAGTCAGAATTTTACAACACGGAGGTGGAGTTAAAATTTTGGCAAAGTGTTGGGGAAAAAGGAAAAGGAAAAGGAAAGTGTTGGGGAAAAAGAAAAAGGAAAATTTTCCTTTTCCTTTTTCCCTTTTCCCCAACACATGGCAGAGCACAGGAGGAGATTGGAAATTTTTCCCAAAAGGGATTGCGCAAAAGGAAAAATGTTGCCCAGGGCCCGCAGTGAATGAGGTGATGACACGTGTCCCAGACTGGCATAAGGTGGGAAGAATTTAGGAAATTTTCCCAAAGGAAAAGGAAGGAAATTTCAAAGGAAAAATCACCCCCCCAAGCATGAGCTAATGGAATTGTGTCATGTGTCAGGTGGCGGCAAAAAACTCAAGACAAACCCTCTGGAAAATTCAAAGGGAAAGGATCACAACGAATGAGGTTTTTCCATGTGTCTAAGTCAAGAAGTAGGATCAAACAGCAACGGAAAATTTGGGAGGACAGGCCCGCACCCAATCAACACGTGCCACGTGTCCTCAGATCATCGGCCCGGCGGGAATTTTTTGGAAAATTTTCCAAAGGGCAAAATGATGGAAAATGAAGCATTAAAGGCCCACGCCTAATAAAAACATGCCACGTGGCACCCAAAGTGGTGAAGTGCGGGGAATTTTTGGAAAATTTAACAAATTTTGCCGGCCAATCCGATTTGGCTCTATTTTGCCCTAAAATTTCAAACGGTCATATCTTTCGATCCAGAACTCGGTTTTTCACATTCTTTATATCACTGAAAATCTGGTGAAATTATCTACAAGATTCCATGGTTGTTTTTGCATTTTGATGGAGTTTGGAGAGATAAAATTTAAAAATGCCTCTGGCACGTGGTCATGGATAGAAATGACGTTTCAACCACCATTTTTAATGAAGAATGGCTCGCATTCTCTCCCAGCATGGCCAAAAATGTTAGGGGATGGGTCTGCAAGGATGCCCATGCTGTTTTAATGCATTTTGGGTTGGTGGTTGAAGCTCTCCCATGTTTTCCTATGTTTCTCTCTCTTGGGGTCATGGCTTGCACTGTAAAAGCCAGAATGGGTTCATTTTTGAAAAGAGAGACTTTTTCAGCTCTGTAACTTCCCTTTTTCTTCCTTTTTGGTAGAATTTGTGGAAAATTTTACCTTTGCATGCAATACAACACCCCTTTTGCCTCTTGATCACTGTAATGCATTGTATTGGATCTGGAATGTTAATATATGCTCTGTGATTAAAATCCCTCAATCCTTTCATATATCTACCATTGTTTTCCTAATCTTTCATTACATTTTGAGCAATTTGTGCATGCTTTGTGCTATATTTTTCTTATGGATTGTGTATGTATTGCAGTATTAGGTGTCTGCAACTCCTTTGGTGCATCACCTCATTAGCTTTAGCTTCATTTTCTTGCATTCCTTATCTTTTTCCCCTTGGAATTTAGGGTAGGAACTAGGAATTCAAACATCTACAACTTGTAAGTGATATATCTGATCAGAGGAGTTGAGGAACCAACCTCTAATCTGGAGATTCCTCTCCCAGTTTTACAAGTCCCACACTTGGGGAGAGGATTCAATGTTGTGCAATCACACTGGATGCCCAAGATGTCAACTAGAAGTCTGATCAACATCCAGGGTGCTGCTGATTTGCAACAACAGGACCGCCCCCACCAAAACATAACTTGAAACCACCTTTATAATTTTCCTCTTCATAGCACACCTTCCCAGCCAAAAACCCTTTTCGGATTCACAAAGTTAGTCTCAAATAAAATAGGCTAAAATATAAAAATTCACTTATAGGATTATATGTTTTTCTTAGCTTTTTCTTGAGTTGTGAGGTTATGTTCTTCATTTTCTTCTTCCTTTCACACTCCTCCATCATAATTGGTGCATTATGACTGTTTCTGAATGTGGTAGGATCCATTAGTATCATAATCAATTTTCTGGGTTGATATTTCATCTGACTTAATTCACAAAAATCAAATTTTCTTCACTTTTCCAAATTTCACAGTGACCGGCATCAGTCTAGAGACTGTCATCAGTTTACATCTAACCGACATTGGTCTACCTAACGGTTTTCAGTTTCCAACTCTTTTTGGTCATTCTACCAAAAATAGCATTCATTACATCTTCTGTTCTTTTTAAGTTTTGAGGACATCATCATACCCCTAGAATTCTAAAATCATAGTCAAATACAAACTCTTTATTTCATTTTCATTAGTTTTTGCCTCATTTGCAATGTTGTTGATTTCCCACAGTAACCGGTATCGGTTTCCTTGACCGTCATTGGTCATCCTGTAACTGTCATTGGTTAACTTAACTACCGAAGGTTCCTCTGTTCTAATTTTTAATTAGAGCAATGACCCTTTTCACCTCCTTGAATCTAGCATTTTCCATTTATGCTATTTTCTATGTCATTTATAGAGTACATTTTACTAGCTCTATGCTAATACACATGGTTTTGACTCACAACGAAACCCACGCCCTTGTGTTTCACGTTAGCCTTCAGCCGCTTCCACCTAGACCATCACTACCTTCTATCTTGTCACCTATGGATCCAACTCAGCCCATCACCATTAGTATTGGCAAAGAGGAGTTTGCAAGAATCCTTGACCAAAATCCCGCTGCCCTATAATACTATCTCACCCACTCATCCACCCAAGACTCCTCGGGATAGTTGGTATATGGTATGCCTGTGCCTATCCCTCCTACCCTCACCCCCACTTATGCATCCGCTACCACTAGCTTGACATTACCTTCATCCACCTTACCACCTATGGTATCTCAACTGGAACCCACATTCACTATAATTGCAGCACCTATGCCATCTATTGTATCCGTGGTGTCAACCATCCCTTCACCAGCCGCCATTGGCATAGCCTCATTGGCACCTGTCACATCATATATACCCATTTTATCGCAACCACCCATGGTGTCAGCAACCCACACTCCATTCCAAAACCTCATCCTTTCCATCCTGTAGTCTCTACCCCCAATTACCACAAGAGTCATTACGACTACCCCACTTGTTTACATGCATCACCAGCAACCCCCAATATTGTCTATCTCTTATTTGGGATATCTTCCACCCGCATCTATTCCCCCTTCTTAGTTCTCATACTTGATACCCACATATAATGGGATGTCGTCCACATCATACATCCAACATCAACCTCCATTTACTACACAAGACACCCATTCCTCATAACCCACCAATAACCTCATTAGGATGATGATGGAAAATATGCAAGCATTAGAAGCATCAGTTTCTAGCTCTCCCAACTCCTTAACTTATGAAAAAATCTATAATGAGCCTATTCATCCATCTATACCCATTCACACATACCCTGTACATTGGGAAATTCCCAAGTTCTACTGTTACAACAGTAAAGAAGACCTGCAAAAACACTTATAGTCATTCAAACATGGGTGTTATCTGATTGCTCATGATGATTCTTTACTCCTATGTACATTCCCCATGGCCTTATCATGAACCTCCCTAGATTGGTATATTGGTTTACCTAGATATTCAATTTACTCATTTAAGTAAGTGGCTCAAACATTCTTGGACCATTTCTCCATCAACTTTGTCAAAAAATTCATCATGAATGATCTATACTCGACATGACAGTATGATGACGAATCTATCATAGATTTCATTGCTATGTGGTGAAGCCTTATAAACCAATTAACATTCCAGTTACCTCAAGTAGAGCTTATAGAGTTGTTTACTAGAGCTTATGCCAGACACATATCACCAACTCTAGAGGTACAAACCTTCTGTAGCTTCGACGAAGCAGTTACCATGGTGAAAAAGCCAGAAATTCATGCCATTCAAGAAAAGAAAATCCAATTGTGAAACAAAAATTCCGTGTTCAAATAAAATGATGCTTCTTCATCTTCAAACCCACAAAAAAATTATTCAAAAGAAAAAGGATCTAACAAAACGGTAGTTATCAAAGCTGGTCCATCTGATCCATCTAATCAAGCCAAACCTTCCTCCAATCTTTCTCCCATTCAAAATTTTCAGTTCTGGTGGGAACCACGAAAGTAAAATCCAATTGGAGGGCGCTATTATTCAATATTTGAAAAGCTTCTTAAGGATGGAGCCATTGCACTTCCCCCCATAAAACCTCATATTGGTTCTGATCCCACTTGTCTTATGCTTGCATGGTATAAGGAACATGACTATTGTAATTATCATCATGTCAAAGGCCATATCGATGGTAATTTCATAACTTTTAAGAAAATTATCCATGAAATGTTAGATAATGGAGATCTCGTCTTAGAAAACCCAAACACACCAACAAATCAAAACTTGCATATCTTTAAGAATCCATTTCCTAATCATACACCATCATATAATTATCATGGTAAATCTTCAAACAATGATAACAATGTCCATGAAGTCCATGTTGTTTTGATATCATACAATCCGTTCCTTAATTTCCACATATTTTGTCTATCGAGGAAAATCTAGCATGAGCTCCTTTACCCATGAGGGAGCATACCTCATCTGATCCTTCACCCATAGAGAATTCCCCTTCGTCTCCCCCTTCACCGACGGAAGAGTCCATAATTTTTGCTGATGTCGTTTCATCATGTACCTTGCAACCTATCAAACAAACAATGGTATTAACTCTCCTACCCACAGGAGAATCATCATCACTATCTTATCCACCGAAAGAGGAATCTACCTCACCCCACCTACCATCTCTCCTACCCATGGGATATCCTTTAGACATGCCACTACCTATTGGGGATAATTCGCCATTAGCATTCTAGGATCCCTTTGATATTCTCTCGGCTCTTTTACCCACAGAGTCTGACGCTAACCAATTCCTTTTCTTATGGACATATTTTATAGGTATTTCCACTAAACCAACTACATCTCCTCTCACAATAGTGCTTTTTTTGTGACTGTCTGATTTATTGGATTAACTTGATAAGTCCATGCTTTGGGGATGTCTTCGGATCCCCTATTTGACCCAAATGCAAATGTCACCTACAGATACCTCCATTATCTATCCTAAGGTATTTCAAGTGAACAAATAAATTGTGACTATGCCTGTTGAAATTATTTCTTCTTCATCACCTTTACCTACATCCAAACCTTTACCCATAACCAAGCCATTCCTTTTCCTAGTAACTTACATTCACTTCCATCTCCTCCCACATCTAGACCTATCACTATCCTTGGTGCCATGCCGAGATCAAGCCTTGTCCATCCACTTATCAAATTGGACTTATCCACATCTTCCCAATCTCACAATAAAACCATTCCTCCACCTTACAGAAAGACCCAACCTTCTAGGATGCATACACCACTTTCACCCACCAAGCCTATGTCACCTTCACCCCTTCTGTCTATCCTCGAACATCACCTATCTACCCTAGTCAAAAAACCTCCTACCTGAAGAGAAAAAAAAATTCAGCAGTCCACCTCCTCATCACGATCCTTTATTACATCCAATCGACCTACGCATCATTCTCCATCACCCACAACTTCCTTACCACATATACCCCCACCAGGTACCATAACCCCATCAATACCTATGTGAATTTAATCTCCTTAACTCATACCTTCTACCCGGCCTCTACCGAAAACCTTTACCACACCTCCGTTATCACCATGGCTAACCTGACCTTTGTCGTAATCTACTTTCCTTTCTACATCACGTACTCCCACCTCACCTTTACCTAAGAAGGTGCAATCTAAGGACAAGAACCCACTACCCTCCAATAAGGTAGTTAAACCAACAACACCTTCCATTCTTAGTTCATCTACCACACCTTTACCCAAGTAGGTACCATCAAAACCTAAGACAGTACCACGTATGAAACTGGTGGTCAAACCTATTGCACCTCCTATAACACCTCTTCCACCACAATCATCCACACCTTTACCCAAACCCACACTTACTTCCCACAGTGATCCATTGGCAGGGTCCTGTGCCAAGATTTTATCCAACCTCTTACAGACCTCTGTCATCACATTGCCTCTGCTTATACCTTAAGACCCCCTCAAATCCAAACCAAAAGGGTTTGATGAAAATAGAATTTGTGCCTACCATCGTGTGTCAGGACATGATGTAGAGGGTTGTAAGGCTCGCAAAACCACTCTCCTCTGATTATGCCCCATGAAAATTTTTTCAATGATGATGATCTTTTAGATGAGGAATCTATTCCACCTTCACCAATTATCACATGTATTCATCCACTACCTATTCAGCCACTCACATCTCCACCTCCAACATTCGAGATCAACATGGTTTGTATTCGAGAGTTGGGAAAAAACCACCTAAATACCAGTGTGCCCTATTTATTTTACAAGGTTCGTACCCTGCATTAGTATTTTTTCCATCATGCTGTTATACTACTCATGACATACCTTCTCCATCCACCTATTTCCCTCATATTAACATGATCCAAGTTGCCACTCTCGCCCAAAAATACAAAGGAAACGAAAAGGAAACCAACTCATTCACTAATTCTGTGCCTAACATACCATCTACACCAAATCACCACACCCAAAAAGACAAAGGAAACGAAAAGGAAACATTTGAATATCATTGACAAGCCCTCATGCAGGTTTTACAATCCATCAAGGTTTTACCTAACAGCCCCACACAAGTAGCCCCCTTCCGAAATGGGACCATTTTCATCTAATATCTAATCTCTCACCAACTGCCACTTTTCCCACACTTTCCTTCACCACTGTGCATGGAAAGGGTTTGGCTTTTGGTTCTACAAACAAGGCCATCATACTGTTGTTATCTTGTGTACCACACATAAATACAAAGACCACAATGGTATTGTATTTTCCGAACCATCTTCCAAGAAGGCCCACATCGACCTCATCAAGGATGAAAAACATTCTCCACTTCGTTCACCAATGTCACCAACTTCACCCGTGGAGTCTATATATCTCGAATCCATTCTTCCTAAATTTTTTTTATGAACACCATTTCCTTGGAACCTCTGACTTATTAACGTGATGGCAAGGTTCCCCCTTATCTTCCCTTCATGTACCCTCACATGATCGATGATGATATGCCATCCATTAACATCGTTTAATGTCAAGATGATGAGTCTATTCTCACCTACCTTGGTGTTGAAGATTCTCATATTCATCATTCGTTACTTATTGAGATGCAAACCATGTTAAATGAGTTGACCATCAAAATCAATATTAACACTCAAGATGACCCACACATTCTAAAGATTTGTCAATATTTAGATATTGTTGAGAAGGAAGCTTTCACTTCTTTCCTCTAGGATTATAACAATGCATTTTCTTGGTCCTATTCCGATATGCCCGGTATTGACCCAAACATTGTGGTCTAAAATATCATAACTATTCCTGAAGCTAAACCCGTAAAATAGATGTTGCAAAAAATGTATCCTTGCATTGCCCTTCTTGTCAAAGAATAACTTCAACACCTTCTCTCGGTTTCGTTCATCCTACCCATTGATTATCCCTAATGGATCTCTAACATCGTTCATGTCATAAAAGCAATAGGAGGACTTCATATTTGCATGGATTTCCATGACCTAAACTTAGCTTGCCTGAAAGATGCCTTTCCTCTACCTAGTATTGACCAACTAGTTGATCTTACCACTAGTCATGAGATGTTATCACTCATGGACAGTTTCTCAGGTTATAAGAAAATATTACTCGCCCCAGAAGATCAACACAAAATCACCTTCATCACTCCTTGGGGGACCTTCTACTATCGTGTTATGCCCTTTGGCCTTAAAAATGCTAGTGCTACATATTAACGGGATATGACCTATATCTTTCATGACATCATGCATCACATATTGGAAGATTACGTAGATGACCTTCTTTCCAAATCAAAACATCAGGCCCAACACCTTACAATCTTGAAGGTCACTTTTTACCATCTCATCAAATATTGTGATTACCTTCAACTAAAGAAGTGTGTCTTCATTGTTCTCTTAGACAAGATCCTTTATTTTTATCATTTCTTTGCATGGCATAGAAGTTGATCCCACTAAAATCTAGGCTATTCTCGAAATACCTCCACCTACTAACCTTTTCTAACTTCATAGTTTACAAGGTAAGTTGCAATCTATTCATCATTTTATTTCACAACTTTCCGATCACTTCCACCCATTTCATCTTCTCCTAAAAAAGGACGTCTCTTTCATATGGGATAATGAATGCCACAAAGCCTTTGAGGCCTTAAAAAAGTACCTTCTAAAACCACCTGTACTCATTCCCCCTAAGGATAACCAACCATTTTCCCTTTACATTTTTGCTGTGGATCATTCCTTGGGGGCCATGCTCACCCATCACAATGATCAACACCAGGAGCAAGTAGTTTATTACATAAGCCATACCCTTTTAGACTATGAAACTAGATACACCCACACCGAAAAACTCTACTCAGCCTTAGTTCTTGTTCCCACTAAAATTTTTCATTACCTAATCAATCATAAAACCTTTCTTATCACCAATATTGACTCCTTACATTATGTGTATACCAATCCCTGCCAACATCAACATGTTGCATGTTGGCTAATGCTTCTCGTAGACCTTGACTTCCAATTCATACATAAAAATCTATCAAAGGTAAAACTATTGTTGACCAAATTGTAGACACACCCTCTTCGAAAATCAATCCTTTAACTTTGATTTCCCAGGAAAGTCCATTGCTACCCTATCTTTGGATGATACCATTTACCTAATGACCTTATTCTTTAATGGATCCAAATATTAGGGTGGGGGTGGTGTATGTGTTATCCTCATTCATCTTGATGGTGAACCTATGCCTTTATCTTTCAAACTAGATTTTTATTGTACTAACAATATCACCTAATATGAAGCACTCTTATTAGGCCTTCAAATTATCATCGCATTAGACATCAAATCAATTAATATATTTGGCGACTCTCAACTGGTTATAAATCAAGTCAATTCTATATACTAGTGTCGTAAAAAATACTTCAAAAGTATAAAAAATCATGTGGACATACTTTTGACTACCTTTGACCGTTATGAGCTTCCAACCACTCCATGTTCCATTAATAAATTTGTAGATACCATGGCTTGCCTTTCTACTCAGATTCCCACCTTGCCTTCTAAATCAAAAATATTTGTCATAGTACAAAGGCTGTAATCACCTTCATATCTATTTTGAGACGTCAACCTAGTTAGAATGATTGCCCCTACCATGTGATGTTTGGTATACATAGTTTACAGACTACCTTTCCCTGTCGATTATACCTCCCGACCTTACTCGTAATGGGAAACACACCTTTCTCAAAAGTTTCTCTCACTATGTCAACATTAGTGGCATTATTTATAAATGTGGCTTTGATGGTATCATCTTACGATGCCTTATAAGTTATGAAATTCCTTACACCATTAAGGATGTTCACGATGAAATTTGTGGAGGTCATTTTAGTGGCTTGGATTTCGCCAAACACATTCTTCTCCTGGGCTATTATTGTCCCACCCTCAACCATGATTATTGTGACTATGTAAATGTTGTGTGAAATGCCAACAACATACTAATCTTCATCACACACCTAGTCACACTTTACAGGTCACACGAGATATTTGGCATTTCTCTCAATGGGGTTTGGATCTTGTTGGAGAGTTCAATCCTCATTCTTCACAACAACATCAATGGATTATTACTAAAACCAAGTACTACACTAAATGGGTAGAAGCCATCCCCCAACTATCTCTAAAAAAGTTGAGAAAATTTGTGAATTCATCAACCATCACATTATTGTTTTCTTTGGTGTCCCTCACCACCTCATCACTAATAACGATAAACATTTCAGAAAAAAAACCCTATGGATACTTTGTGACACCTTCGACATTCAACTTAGTTTTTCTTCACCTTACTACCCACAAAAAATGGCAAAGCTAAATAAACCAAAAAAACCTTGAACAAAATCCTTATGAAGGTGGTTGACGATACGGGAAAGGATTGGCACACACACATTCCTTTTGCTTTATGGGCTTACGGTACTAGTATTCATATCTCAACTATGGCCACACATTTTTCTATGGTCTATGGTACAGAGGCTGTCCTTCCTCTCAAAGTCCATATTTTGCCTCTTAGTATTTCACTCAAAGAGATGCTTAACGATGATGACTTTTCCAGGACCGTTTGGCACAACTTGAGTTATTAAACGAATGTCATATTAATGCTCTTGATCATCTTGAGATCTACCAAAAAGGTATTAAACATTCCTATGACAAACATGTCCATGAACAAACCTTCCAGGTTAGTGACCTCATCATGAAGGAAAATCAACATGTAACCAAAGAGCAGAAAAGTAAACGGGGAAAATTCACTCGTAATTGGCTTGGACCTTATATTGTTACTCATACCTATGGATTAGGTGCTTATTATTTGTCTTCACTCAAAGGTAAACCTAAACATGATCCCCTTAATGCCTCACATCTTATACCCTTATACTATTGAATTAAGTCTTATATCATCTCTTGTCTATTTAACGCTCATCCCTTGAGCACCCGTTAACCTTCCATTTTGCCTATCTTAAGGACCAACGACTAAACCAAGATCATGTGATTAAATTTCACTTTTTCAGACCTATCTTCAATATGATTACCATGTCCTTACTCATGGCATGATTCTCATGGATACTTTTCATATTTTTCAAGATGGAATCCCATGGTCATTCATAACAAAAATTCTCTCTTCCATAGTTAGCCTCTATGTGCTATAGTTTTTGCCTTCAAACCAGGAGCCTATTTTTCTTTATAGTCTTGTTCATGACTTAAAACTAAAAAAAATAAATTTCTAAAGTAAAATGGGATTCAACTACTTGATTCAAACTTCTAGCACAAATATGATTCCCTCAAAAAGGACATATATTCCCTCTGATCTTGCTAATATAAATAAATTGCTCCCTCAAAGGACAACTATGCAAAGCTAGCCATATTGTACTTAGTATCTCATCAAAAGAGGACTATTCTTGCAAAATAAAATTAAATATTTAGAAGCTTCCTATAATGATTAGCTTCACGAATACCTCAAAGATATAATATACTTATCCCTCGTAGACTTCCCGCATCGATCAATTTATCAAAACAACAGTAAAAAGAAGAAAATTGTAACTTTTTTGTCATGGACTTGTCTATTTTGATTTTAGATCTCTTTCCAAGTAGGCATGTTGTCTTACACTAGGTGATGCTAAAAACCAACTATCTTCACCTCATTTCCTTATTTACCCTAATTTCCTACCTTCTCAAGGTACTTGCCACAAAAATGACATTCCATGATCATGCGACTTTCTTCACCCTTAGCATAGTCAATCATGCAACACCTTTAGGGTCTTATGTTCATAAACCCACCTTTGGTATTGTAAAATTGTTATGGCTTTTCGAATTAGGTGGCTCTTTTTGTCACCTCTTACCCTTCACCTTCTTCATTACTTGTTGATTCTCCTATACAGGATTAGACCATTGACTCCTACACTTTAAGAATTCGTCTTTTACCAACATCACCATGTCTAACCGTTCTGAACTCAAACATGCATACAATCACCTAAACACAACCATGCCTAAATGACCTAGACTCAAAACGTGCCTAAAACATACCAATCCATTAATCTATCCTCATCTTATTCTTCCCTAGCTTACAGGAGAACTACATCAGCCTACGGCCCCTTTTCACCGAGGCTATGTAGGCAGCACTCTGAGGGCATGGGGCCTTTGGAGGTTAGCTCAACCACTCTCTACCCTAACCAATTTTCACATTCTACCTTATTTAGTTTCCATCTTGTACACTAATTGGAAATTAAATGAAAGTACAAATATACAAACATGTATATCTACCTATTTCTTACATCATCATATCATACATCCATTATTTCACCTTTCCATGATATCAAATATTTTAGAAATCTACACCATCACATTCATATACATTATCATTTATTTCCCATATTACCAATAACTTGGAAATTAAATAAAAAACAACAAACCTTAACTCAACCATGCCTAACTCACCTAGACTCATCCTTGCCTACATGACCTTGACTCTAACATGCCTAATTGACCAGGACTCCACCATGCCTAATTGACCTAAAATCCATCATGCCTAACTAACTTAGACTCCATCATGCCTACGCGACCTCGACTCCACCATGCCTAATCCACCTAGTTTCCATTCATTCACAAATTAAAATGGAAATTAAAACACAAGTACATCATCCATACCATAAATCTCAACATGTATAACATTGAAAGTATGTATATCAATAAAAATATACTCCAATAAAAATACATAGAAGTGTCTCCAATCGTAAGGATACATCCACACCATCTTTGGCATACAGGCTGGTATATGATCAAAATATCAAAAATCTCAGATACATCTTCACCATCTTCGGTATGCAGGTCAGTATAAGATCACAATATCAAAAAAGTCATGTACATCCTCACTATCATTGGAACAAAAACTGATACGTATCAAAAAAAGATGACTAACAAATCATATTTGGTGACTAGTTGTCACTCCATCTGATATCCATGCCTGTATCATCTATCTCTTCCTCCTCACCTCCAACTTGATGATCTACCTACATCTCTCCACCTAGCATGGGTCCTGGTTTAATCTTTGCATGGCCTACAGCTGAATCTAGCCTCCATGGACTCATCCCCTCACCCTAACCCTACCTTTGGGCTCGCCATCCCTTGTGCTATGTGAGCTATGAGTGCAGGATCTAGTCCTCTCACTCGTTGTCTGCTTTGTCCTGTACTCGACATAGGAGGGGAGCTGAATCTAGCCTCCATGGACTCATCCCCTCACCCTAACCCTACCTTTGGGCTCGCCATCCCTTGTGCTATGTGAGCTATGAGTGCAGGATCTAGTCCTCTCACTCGTTGTCTGCTTTGTCCGAACCGGCCGGTTCGGCTCAAATGGGGAACTTCAGTCTGAAACAAAGTGGGACAAATGGGAAAAAAAGACGTGAACCGGCCGAACCAGCCAAATTTTTCCCATGAAGCACTGGGACATCCGGGACAAATGGACGCGAAGGGTGCGAAGGAGCCGAAAGGGCCGAGAACCAATCAACGCACACCACGTGTCACAAGGGGGAAAAGTCAAAAAGTCAAAAGGGCAAGGTCTCAGGCACTGACCCGAACCAATGGGATAGTGCCACATGTCCCAGCTAGGGCCCATAAGGAAAATTTGCTAAGTGTCAAGGAAAAGTGTCGGAAGGAAAGGAAAACCCGACAAACAAGGAGATATGTCGTCGGGTCTCGAAAACCCGCCAGTATGCAAATCGGATTTCCGGATCGGGAAACAAGTCGGAAAAGCATGGGAGGAAAACATGTCGAGCCACCTCCTAAGCCCGATGCAAATGCAGAGGAGAATCCCGAACCTGACAGGCTGAAGACCTTGCTCATCCAATCAACACATGACACGTGTCATCTAGGCGGCGAAGCGCGGGAAAAGCTTTTCAAATCCATTTTCGCCTGTTTTCTTAAAATCATCATACCTTTTGATCCAGAGCTCGGATTGGCACGTTCTTTACATCAACGGAAAGCTTGTGAGATACTCTACATGATTCTAGGATCAATCTCGAGTTTTGGTGCAGTTTGGAGAGAGAAAATCGAGAAATGGATCTGACACATGATAATGGCCAGAAGCGACGTTTCAACAACCAGTTTTAATGCACATGGGTCGTATTCTTCTTTAGCATGGCAAGAAGTGATGTCTCAACCACCGATTGTAATGAAGAATGTATTTTGGTCAATGATTGGGCTACTTACACGTTTTCCTATGTTTTTTGTCTCCTGGGCTCGACCCATGCATTGTATAAAGCCAGATTTGGCTCATTTTAAAAGGGGACATAACAAGTGGTTCATTCTTTCTGCTCTGCCCTCCCTTCTTTTCTTCTCTAGGGTTGAAAATGGAGTTCGAGCCTCCTCCCTGCTCTGTAATGGTGTTTTTGTCTTTTACTAATTGAAATGATGTTCTGTGTAAACTTCTGGAGCAAAAAAACGTGTTTTGTGGTGAATCTGTCCATCCTTGCTCGTTCTTCGCTTGTTTTCCTCTTGCCTCTCTTCATTGTAGGTATTTGTGCATGTTTGACTGTTCATTGTAGGTCTGGAGCTGTGTTCATGGAGTTTTGGGACATTTTCTGTGTGAAATCTATCCTTGGGCCTGTGATGCATCTGTCCATCCTTCCCATTGCTCACCTCTCTTTGTCCCATGACAGTTTTGATAGAGGTTCAACATTCTCCTTCTCTGGTGTATCACCGTTTTAGTGTAGGATTTTGCTATTTTTCCCTTCTCTCTCTCTCTCTCTCTATCTCCTTGGCATGGTTAGATTAGGATTAGATTAGCTTTCCTACACTGGAATAGCTTGTGGAAGGTAGTTTAGGAGCAGGAACCAACCTTCTCTGGAGATTCCTTTCTCATTTTACAGGTCCCACACCTGGAGAAAGGATTCAATGTTGTGCAATCACACTGGATGCCTAAGTGATAAACCTAGAAGCTTGATCTGCATCCAGGGGTGCTGTGATTTTGCACTAACAGTTTTGGCACGCCAGGTGGGACATCATAGAAGTTTGAGTTTCATCTTTCAGAGGTGTCTCATTATCAAATAGAAAATCTTAAGCCACCGTGCGACCATAACAGTTTTGGCACGCCCGGTGGGACATCACAGAAGTTAGAGTTTCATCTTTCAGAGGTGTCTCATTATCAAATAGAAAATCTTAAGCCACCGTGCGACCACAATAGTTTTGGCATGCCCGGTGGGACCTTAGAGGTCTTCCACTTCATCTTTTGCAGGTTGGTGTGTTCCTGTGAAGATTTCAGCCTTTGGAGGCACCTGCAAACACATCTGGCAACTCCATCTGATCAGCAACCCATTTCTGAAGTTGCAGACCCATTTTCCATCCATTCCCATTCATCCTTCTTTCCATCTCTTTCATTCTTTCCCATTCCATGAGGTTTTGCAATCATGACTTCATTTCCATCATGGAATTCACATCAACAACAACAGTATATTCCACCTCCAACATGTTTTACAAATCCTCCAAATCAACATTTTGAGCAGATTCAAGATTAGTATGCATACCCATATGAGCAGCAGTGCCAAAGTCAGTTCATCTATGGAGCCTTCCAAGAGCAAGAGTATGCATACAATGAAGACCATCAGATCCAAGATGCTGGTTTGTTGGAGAAAATCCAAACGATGGAGGTAAAGATGGTGCAGTCCAGAGCAACAGATCAGATGAGAGATTTCAGAATTGGTTGCAGGACTCCTTGTCCATGGGGAGGCCCTTTTCCAAGACACTTCAGCCCTCAAAAGAAGCTGGACTTCATGATAAAGATGCTGCCCCAACTTGCACAATGGACAGCAGAAATAGAGGCCTATACATTCGGTGTTGAACAACCTTGTCAATGGGTAAGTTCTACACCATCATCTGGTTTTTCTCTTCCCATTACTCAAGCAGCATCATCTCATTTGGAAATTTTAAACTCTCCATCTGCTGTCCCAAATGTTGATCCCATGTCTCCACCTCTCAGTCTTCCACCACACCTCAATTCTTCTTTCCTTTTTCCTTCCAAACAGTCATCCTCTCCATAAGAGCTAACAGAAACACCCCCTCCTCCAAAGAAACAAGAGATTTCATCTCCTTTACCACCACAAAAAATTTCCAAATCAATTGAGTTGCAACCCATCCCTCCTCTTACATTCCCAAATCCATGTTGGGAGGATGAAAATCAGAATGCCAGTCAAGGAAAACAACAGCAAAAAGAGAGGCCAAACAAAGATGAAGAAATTCAAAGTCTGAAGAGTTGGGCTCTTAGATTTGGGATGACAAAGATCCCCTTGATGGTTAGGCCTACAGAAGAGGCCAAGGTTGAACAAACGGTGGTTAGGACTGATTTGGTTACAGCAGAAGAAGAAGATCTTGCAGTTCCAACTTGTCCTCTAGAGCAACAGATTGAAGAGTTTGACTTGACAAACTTCATGCTGGAGGAAGAGTTCAATCAAGAGAAAGATTGTATCCAAACATTGGAGGAAAGAAAAGCTGCTCCAAATCCAAAAGAGGAGGAGCACATCCCAGTTGTGGAGGAGAAAAGTGCAGATCCAAGGGCTTTGAGCACAAAGCAGGCTACAGGAGGACCTTCAGTTCTTCTTTCCACTTCATCTCTCTCAAGTTCTATTACTGAAAAGGAGTTTGATCTCTCAAACTCAATATTGGAGAGTGAAGGAAACCATGGTGGCCAAGTTGCAGATCAAGAGGACACCATGGAGGAAGTTGAAAATGAGCAGTAGGACAGCAACGAGACAGTTTACCTGTCAGATTTGGAGGACTATTTTGATGGAGAAGAGCCGGTTGAGTTTTCACCATTCTCTCTTTCATCATCCACATTCCAAACACCAGAGCCTGCTGTCATGGAAGATATCTTTCATTTACAGAAGCCTGCATCTTATAGCAGCTCTTTGGAACCAAGATTGGAAGATTTTAATCTTTCACGTCCTTCATTGGAGGAGGAGAAAGGGAAGAAGAATTTCACCATTTCTTCCACATCATCCATTCAAGAGGGTCTACAAGAGGACTCCATTCTTGGAGTTGAAAATCAGAGTTATGGGCATATCAAACGGATCAGACCTTGCCCAATCAGGTATTTGGCTTTATTGGAGCCAAAGGAGGAGCCAAAACCGGTCATGCTCACTTCTGGGCATGAGGATGAGCTACAAAGTACCAAGGATCAGCTGTCATACCTCTTCAATCCAAATGCAGAACAACTAAAAGAGGTATTAAATTTGCCTTCAGCTGATACCTTGATGATTTGGGTGGAAGACCAGATTCTTGTTGATTTTCCATCCATCGAAACAACCATGATCAGTGCCAAATCAATTGCATGGCTGCCAATTTTGAAGAAAGGAAGCTATTTTTCACAACCAGTTGTAGGGTTTGTTTAGCTTGCCTTTACTTCCAGTTAGAGTAGAGTAGCTAGGTTTGCTTTCAGTAGAAGAAGTGCTTGTGCACACTCTGCATGTTTCATTTTGGAGCATGTATGATTTTCAATTCTGTACATAGTTTTGTTGTTGCTGGTTCTGCTCTTGCACAGTTCATTTCAGTGGCATTTTGGTAAGAACACTCCAGGTTCAATGGGTTTCCAATGGCTCATAGGGAAGTTTTCAAAGTTCAGATTAGTTTTCAGGCTTGCTTATGACTCCATGCCCAATGGATTGCTTCAAGCTACTGATCATTCATCTAGTAGGCATACAACCCCACTGAGTCGCCAAACTGTTGTCAAAATTTCACCCCCCCAGGGTAAATTTTGATAACATGCATCAGAGTTTTGTAGTTCCAAGCATGTAGATTGATCCAGGAAAAATCATGAAAATTGGCTAAGTCCTGCTCAAGGTCGCCTTTGGGACGTGTGGGACAGAAAGATGCGGATCGGTCGAAAAGCCTCCAGGCGGCCCGCTAAGCATTAGGGACAATCGGGCTAGAAGTACGCGGCCGGCGCGAGAAGCCGATCCGGCTGAAAGAGGAAGAAAAATGACTAACTGCTGAGCGGGACAGTTCGGGACCAGAGTACGTGAAGGACCCGAACCGGCCGGTTCGACCGAAATGGGAACAAACAGTCTGAAAAGCAAATGGGACATCTGGGCCGAATGGACGTGAACCGGCCGAATCGGGCAAACCGGAAGAATTTGTCCCGTGAAGCACAGGGACATTTGGGACAAATGGACGCGAACCGGCCGGTTCGGCCGAAATGGGGAACTTCAGTCCAAAACAAAGTGGGACAAATGGGACAAAAAGACGTGAACCGGCCAAATTTGTCCCACGAAGCACTGGGACATCCGGGACAAATGGATGCGAAGGGCGCGAAGGAGCCAAAAGGGCCGAGAACCAATCAACGCACGCCACGTGTCACAAGGGGAAAAGTCAAAAAGTCAAAAGGGTGAGGTCTCAGGCACTGACCTGAACCAATGGGATAGTGCCACGTGTCCCAGCTAGGGCCCACAAGGAAAATTTTCTAAGTGTCAAGGAAAAGTGTCGGAAGGAAAGGAAAACCCGATAAACAAGGAGATATGTCGTCGGGTCTCGAAAACCCGCCAGTATGCAAATCGGATTTCCGGATCGGGAAACAAGTCAGAAAAGCATGGGAGGAAAACATGTCGAGCCACCTCCCAAGCCCGATGCAAATGCAGAGGAGAATCCCGAACCCGACAGGCTGAAGACCTTGCTCATCCAATCAACACATGACACGTGTCATCCAGGTGGCGAAGCGTGGGAAAAGCTTTTCAAATCTATTTTCACCTGTTTTCTTCAAATCATCATATCTTTTGATCCAGAGCTCAGATTGGCACGTTATTTACATCAACGAAAATATTGTGAGATGCTCTACATGATTTTGGGATCAATCTCGAGTTTTGGTGCAGTCTGGAGAGAGAAAAATGAGAAACGGCTCTGACGCATGATAATGGCCAGAAGCGACATTTCAACAACCAGTTTTAATGCACATGGGTCGAATTATTCTTCAGCATGGCCAGAAGTGATGTCTCAACCACCGATTGTAATGAAGAATGTGTTTTGGTCAATGGTTGGGCTGCTTACATGTTTTCCTATGTTTTCTGTCTCTTGGGCTCGACCCATGCATTGTATAAAGCCAGATTTGGCTCATTTTAAAAGGGGACATAACAAGTGGTTCATTCTTTCTGCTCTGCCCTCCCTTCTTTTCTTCTCTAGGGTTGAAAATGGAGTTCGAGCCTCCTCCCTACTCTGTAATGGCGTTTTTGTCTTTTACTAATTGAAATGATGTTCTGTGCAAACTTCTGGAGCAAAAAAATGTGTTTTGTGATGCATCTGTCCATCCTTGCTCGTTCTTCGCTTGTTTTCCTCTTGCCTCTCTTCATTGTAGGTATTTGTGCATGTTTGAATGTTCATTGCAAGACTGGAGCTGTGTTCATGGAGTTTTGGGACATTTTCTATGTGAAATCTATCCTTGGGCCTGTGATGCATCTGTCCATCCTTCCCATTGCTCACCTCTCTTTGTCCCATGGCAGTTTTGATAGAGGTTCAACATTCTCCTTGTCTGGTGTATCACCGTTTTAGTGTAGGCTTTTGCTGTTTTTCCCTTCTCTCTCTCTCTGTCTCCTTGGCATGGTTAGATTAGGATTAGATTAGCTTGCCTGCACTGGAATAGCTTGTGGCAGGTAGTTTAGCAGCAGGAACCAGCCTTCTCTAGAGATTCCTTTCTCATTTTACAGGTCCCACACCTGGAGAAAGGATTCAATGTTGTGCAATCACACTGGATGCCTGAGTGATCAACCTAGAAGCCTGATCTGCATCTAGGGGTGCTGTGATTTTTCACTAACAAGGACATCTATCCCTACGGTCATCAGATGGTCCAGGTAATATCGTGCCTCATTCATGGAATCCCTAAACCTCACCATCAACACCTTATAAGGTGGTGTCATGGGTCTCACAACAACCTGTGAGCTCTGTCCTGCCAGGGATGGCCTCGGACCCTATACCTATGTTCCCTGTCCTCCTCCATGTATCTGGGAACCCAGTCTTATCATTGTTGCTTGTGGTGTGGGACCCTATCCCTAAGCTTGTGCAGTAGACAATTAGCCCTAAAAACCTGCTACTTGTGCCTATAAGGCAACAACCTATCCCCTATATCCATGTCCACCCTGTGCGAGTGCCTGTCCTTATACAACCTAGGCCTATATTGTTAAAACCTGTTCCTATAAAATGGAAACTTGTGCCTTTGACCCTGTAAAAATGTAATCTATTCCTGTAGGGCAGTCACCCGACCTTGCAAGGTATCCCTCTACACTATGATGCTGGCTAACTCTGGCTAGCCTTGCCTCAAGGGTAACACTCATAGCTGGGCTACCCACAACTGCCTATATCTATTAATGACCTCAACATCTCACTACCTTCAATTATGTCTATACACGATTTACCTAATTCACATAACAATCTCCTACCCTTTTACAGGGATAGCCAACATAGGGCCTCCAAACAATTTCCACACTCGACAATCCCTCCAACACCTGCCTATAATAAGAAATATCACGCGTGGCCCTAGCTACCTTGTGCTCCCCACCAATTGGTACCCACCATCTATAGCTGACTCTGACCAAGCCACCACCAAACCAATAAAGTTGGGGAAAATCAAATGGATGCACACATACGATGCTTTCATATGTCCAGTAATGCAAAATAAAAGTGCAACACAAAATGAACCTCTGCAACCTCCCATAGGCCCATAGCTCCCTATACATTTACACTAGGAATTTTGGTGCCCAGGCAAAAAAAATTCGATCCTGCACCATGTCCTGAAGCACTCCCATCAATGCTTGTGATAATCTACCACCCTCAGCATCTTGTAGGAAAAAAAAACATACCACCTCCATCATTAAAAAACCAACCTCGTTTCTTGAGGATGGGATGCATACATCTCTCCATAGCTTCGGCTCACATTATGGTACCTCATCTTTCCCATTACCTCTCCAAAAAAATCCACTATAGGATCCATGGAGGCCTGTGAAGAAATAAAATACACTCGCTCACCCACAATCGGTATTTACAAGATCTTATATACATCCTCCATGGTGACAGTAATATCACCCATCGGTAAATGAAAAGTGTTGATTGTTGAATTCCATCTATCAATGAGTGCGATCATAAATAATAGAATCTCACGCTACATGCCTATACCATCGGATCCGAATCAATCCAATGTCAGTCATGTGCTCCCACTCCTCTACAGTCACACTTGACTGAATATCTACCAATAATGGTAGCACTCTGTCTCGCATACGTAGCTGGTCCCTAGCCTGCATAAAAAAAAAAAAAATATTTTAAAGACCTCACTACCTTCAATTATGTCTATACGTGATTTACCTAATTCACATAACAATCTCCTACCCTTTTACAATCATGACTCATTACCTTCACATTATTTCACCTAATCACCTAACCCATCTAGCCAATGACCACATGTTACCCTTACCCCTCTACAACCAATATTACTTGCCCCTTTTTGACCTCTCTTTTTTTTTTTCCTTTTACAACATAACCCTTCTTACCCCAATCCCTCTTTCACTCTAACTGACACTGGTCTCCTAGACCATGATCGGTTCTCCATGACCGACATCGGTTTTGATTAACCGGTATCGGTCACCTTAGTCTTGACCAATGTCGGTTATAGCTGACTGATGTCGGCCAGATCTTGACTGACATTAGTCACTTTTGTGACCCCAAAAACCAAAACCCCCCAATCCTATTTCTAAGAAATTGATAAAAACTACCCTATAATCCTAATAAATCCCTTACACCTACCCCAATACACACCAATTTACATTATAATCCTTTATTCTCCCATTTATCCTACATTTTCCCTTCCCCACATTAATTTTATCCACCTTTTAACCATATTTCAAAACTGAAAAACCCCTACACAAATTTCTTCATTTTATAACATAATTGGATCAAATTACAAGTAAGGAAAATGCTGCTACCTCATCTCGGTATCTTCACCTCGGTGGCACATCTGGCTGCTGCACTGATGGTCCACCCGACATCTCTCCCACATCTGCCATACTGAAATCTACCTCGCACCTCTCCACCAATGACACATCTCTAACTATGCTAGTGGACCAGTCTACTTGGTTCCTTTCAACATTCCGTCACCTCCACCTCATCTTGGTATAATAGTTTGTATTTTTCCTCTCCAAAAAATGTACAAATCACTCAGTTCTGTCGTTTTGAAAAAGTCAACAAAAATAATGATTTTGTAAAATATGGAATTTTAAATTTATAACGCTAACCTACCATGACCAATGTAGATCATACAAAACTGAAGATGTTTACCTTATATCCGACATCAATCATTTTCTAATACCATTTCCTCCACGTGTTACCTATTTTGACCTAAGCTCATTACTTCCTCATACCTTTTTGTTGGTACCAACACCCATTATACCCTACCCACAAGCCTAAAATACCCCTTCAATTCCTTAATTGCATTTAGGGATTTGTTATTTTACCTATACCTTGGCCTTATTCATGCCATGGCCTATTTACCTGGACCTGACCTACCTTTTATGACCATTTAACTTGTACACTTGCTATGCCTTGCGATGTTGTTACTTATGTTGTTTTAGTTTAATAACCATATGTTGCCTATTTCTATTCCATTTATCTTGACCAAACCCTTGGTGTACCAGATCATACCTAAACGTTCTAGCACCTAAGCTAAGTTGTGTTTTTGGACCATATCTTATAACTTGGATACTTGAATCACTTCAACCTTGTTTGGATAAACCTATTGACCTTAGATGATGTATAGTTTGCAAGATCTTCAACCTGGTACCGTGTTGCAATCTATACGTGTGTGTGCGTTCAATTGCTATTACCCATTACCCAATTTGACCCTGGCCCATTACATATTACCCGATTTTACCATTACCCAATTTAACCTTGGCCTATTACTTATTACTCAAGTTGATCATTACCCTTTCAAAAAGTACCCATACTCTTCCCCACCTACCTTAACTTACACCAAATACACATTTATCAAACCACTCACTGATTTCGTATAACACCTCATCAGTTCTTGGTTCGATGGGAATCACCTTCACCCACACTTGGGGCAACCCCACTCTCACCCACACATGGGGCAATCACTTCTTGTTTTTGTCAGCATCACTTACCAATACATGTTACGTGATAAAAAGGGGAAAAATGTAGACACCAATATTAGGTCATACTACCCTTATAACCCCATTAATCAAATTAACCATACCTTACCTATTCATATCCCATAGTGCACATGATTAATTGAATTAATTAATTTAATTAATTTAATTTACATCCTCAGTTGACCACCTCACCTAGCCAACTCACCTGGCCACCTCAACCCATGACACACTCAAACCCCATTAATGACCTAAGACCAAGTCTAAGTCTATCCTAGCCAACTAGGACTTATTCTAAACCTAGAATTAACTCCCATTAACAAAACTAAGAGGAATATTACTCATTCCTCCGTAGTCTATCAATTAAGACTCGGAAAAAGATTGAAGACCAAACCAAAAACAACAACAATAGGGCTATTTTTGGCCAACCTAGATATTCCTGCCTTAACCCCCGCCCGTTATACCTCAATCGACATTGGTCCCCTAAACGTTGTCAGTTAGGTTGAATAAATTTCCAAAAGCCTTTGTTGAGGTTGTTCATTTGATTGAGGATCTCATACGAATAAAGACTTAGAGCACTCATATTTTCTGAAGTACTTAGGGAAAGGAAAACACATGGGAACACTACCGACAACCATTGGCATCCATCACCTTCTTCACAATCACAGCTTCACACGGAGACTCAAATAACAATGGAATGTATATGATGTCCCTTCTCTTTGGATATCTTCCATCATTGTTTTCATCACTTGTATTCTTTGGATCTACTCTTCAATAAGTATCTAATATCTCTTCATTTATCTCTATTTTATTTCAGTAGGATTTATTATTCATCTCAGTAATTTATCCTTTTGTATACCCGTACACCTCCCTTCCTCCCACCAACATATCACCCTGTCGTACTTGGAAATTCCACATGTATTCCCATTATCCTAATCATCGCCAACAATCATAGAGGGTCTAAAGACCATTTCTAAGAAGATTTTTATTAACTGCCCCTACCGACACCAGTTAGCAAACTGACATCGATCATCCTACAAAACCAACATCGATCACATAATCGATGTTGGTTACCATGTTTGACAACATAAATTAGACCAACGAGCTCATACCCCTTCCCTAACAACCTAGAATCATTCCTAATCTTTACCAGACCTTACCCAGAGCCTGTACCAGACCTAAAACCCAATATTAGCCCATCACTTGACCTGTTTTGAACTCAATCAACTTTTATCTAACCTTTCTGAACTGTTTTTATTGAGATACCTAAATCATTCAATTCCAATAATATTGTTATTTCATGTTTAATTTGAATAACGTTAATACTATTATTTAGAAAGTGGATTGATAGTCTGTTCAAGAAGTATCATGCTTCCTGAATCTAGTTTCTGATAGGTAATCCACTTGATTTTTTATTTAATTCTATATGGTGGTATTGTTTTTCATTTTATAGGTAGTTCCTCCTAGCCAAAAGTGAGTATTCACAATCAAGATTAGATCATGAAATCAGAATGCGCACATGACCTTCAACCGACATCACAAACATGTATTCCTCATTGGCCTATTACCCTCTATCTATTTCATTAATTTATTAAGAATCTGGTGAAACACAAAGTTTGTGATTTATCAAGTCATTTTGGAACTGGTTAGTTTGGCTTTAAGATAAAAATGTTGGCATATTTAAATAGTGTGTGTTATCTTTAGGACGATAGTTTTAATCAGTTCGATTTGTTCAAAACTTTGAGAAAATTTGGGGGATTTTCTTTAAAGATCAAATAGAGGTTGCAGGGACTTTATTTCAGACATGATATGCTCTATTCCCGCCCTTATATCTTGTTCTACTTATTATTCGCATGGATAAAACTCTAGAATAGTTTTCTTTTGTTGCAGTTTTGGGTTTTCTTTGTTATGGAAATGGTATCCTGGGCATTATTGTTTTCCTTGAAAATAAATGAATCTATGTATAACAATGTTCTTATGTCATATTTAGATTTGACTGTAACCTTGTGAATCGTGTTGTGGATATATTCTGAAATAAATATATAAATACAATGATCCATCTAGGTTTTTGTTAAGGATGATAATCTGGTGTTACCCAATATTTTGGGTTTTTATATGGCTACCCATAAGTGAACCTTCTGATAGTACACACACACACACACACACACACACACACACACACACACACACACACACACACACACACACACACACACACACACACACATGGCCTTACCTTTGTGAATACTAATTTTATGGGAATATGTGTTTGACCAGTTTGGGGTTGACTCTCTATTGTTTTAAAATGAAATTTTCTATGAAATCCATAATGGTTTCGAATTAGGCAGTATTGACTTAATTAACCATTTGTGGGTTTAGATTTTATCTTTCTGAAAAAGGTATTTGGACTGTGAAAAATATTTAAGGTACCTTTCCTCTTCCATGGTCCTAGTTCTATGACCATTACCCACAAGGGTATATTGGTGATCTGTAAAATGCATACCCAGTTGATGGATGTTGTGTTGTATGATTATGTGGTTTGATTTTGATAGAAAGGTTATAGGTATTAATTGTTGATTGGTTGTGGATAACACGATGTAGTATGATTTGGTTTCGTAGGGAAAGGAACCTCGTAGACTTTGCACTTTTTGTAGTTATTAGTAAATAATCCTTACCTTATTCTTATCAAATTTTCTCACCATATTCTATTAGGATATCATTATTCTACTTTATATGGTCAATATTCTATATTGGTCAAAGGATCTTAACTGGGTTTCAATGATGAATTAGATTCATAAGGTTGTTATGCTGACTGCAACCCCTTTTTTGAATGTGGGATTGTTGTATAGTTATGATATATATGAGAATGTGATATGAATTTAATCTAAAGCATATCCATAAGATATAATTACTTTGTTAATGGTTTAATTCACTGTTATCATAAACATATGTTTTTAATTTAGCGACTAAATATTACTTGATACTTGCATTTCATTGAGTGTATAAATAATATTACATGCTTGTATTTCAATGAGTGATTTAGTACCATTAACAAGTGTATTTAATTAAGTGAGTAAATACTATGAGAACATGTATTACTTTGAGAGATTGAATACTGTTTGATACTTGTTTAGGATATTTTGTGACTATAAAGTATCGACATAACCATTTTTCTTATGACTGTATATTCATAATATGAAATATAGAATATTGATAAAACTATTATCCTTACTACTGTAAGACACAAATGAATGATTATCGATAAATGTTATGTATTCTTTCTCTCGCAAGACTATTCTTAAGTAAATATATTTAAATAAAGTGAACAAAAAAGTCTATGCAAAGTCCTGATTTGGATATGTTACAATTATGTTTTTGTGTCCTAGTAGGTATTTCATGTGATTTAAATGAATGCAACATTTCATTCATGTAAATACTAAATGACACAAACTGTTTAGGGGGAAATAGATCTTATCATGCCCATTTTTCCTAACTAATCGTTGTTAACATTTTACAGATCGAGTACTTTGAGCCTGAAATGCGAATGAAATTGAAAGAATTTACTTGTTCTATTTGATTGATAAAAGATGCATTGTATTGCATAGTGAATTTTAATCAAGAAAAATATCACTGTACGATTTTAATGATTAAGAGGCTAACTTAGCCTATTTTGTATGCATCTGTTTTAGAAAGGAATAAATATTATGTAGTCATTATTTTCTTGAAATTTGATTTGCATCGGAAAAATAGATGAAAGGTCTCCTTATCTTAATTATTTATATGATAAAAAAATCACATGATTTAATATTATGTATTAGTAAGAACAACAAATATTATGTACTTAATGTATTGATAGATGCAAATTTGCATTATTAATGGTTCTAAGTATATACTTTTGTGATTAGTAAATGAATACATTGCATATACTAAATGATGTATGTGAAATTAATATTACTTATGAGTGACTTATATGAATAAGGGTTGTTATTTGGTAATTGTATTTGTTCCTATTAAGTACTATTATAGACTTAATACATTACTAGTGGAAAAAGATTAAATATGATCTGTAGTATTAATGCAGTAGGATGATTTAAGTTTACAACTAGTAAGCATATTGATCATGTTGGAATGACTCTAAACATGCAATTGACATTCATGAATCCCTCCTTTAGATTCTTAGGTATGAATCCTATCGTATGTAGAGTATCGCTGAAACCGAGGTATTGTCATGTCATAACTTATTTGAATAACCTTAACATAACAAGATAAGACGTTCCCATTTAGCAGAACTCGGTGAGTCAACTCACTATGACTGCTGCTATGAAGAGTAAGTGCACCAATTTGGAGGGCCAAAAGGGGATTTTAAGTGGACGGTTTTTTTTTTTCTGAAAAATAAAAATCTTCAACTTGCATGAGTTATTTGAAATAGTTATACTCAAAATTGTTGTAAGAACATGAATCATATCATTTTGAGTCTAATTTTTAAGCTACGTTTGTTTTTTTGAAAATGGTTAAGTTTAAGTGGGTTAAATAACTAAAATACTAACAGGTGCTTCTATTTTTATTAAAAAACATATTAGATAGTCTTTTGTGCCCCCACCATTTTTTGATCACTATTTAGTATTTTTGAAAACCTTTGGGTACAAATATAGCTAGGAGCATCTAACTTGTTTTAGAAAATTTTAAAGATTTTATTAGTTAGTATTTTTTAATGATTTTTCTAGTACATTTTTTTTTTAAATTTTGAAAAATAATGGAGCTCTGACCGTGCCCCCCTAACTACCTCAAAAAATACCGATTTTTTAAATTTTAATATGTATAGAATTAGTCATACTTTGTGCTTAATTTTTTTTTATTCAAATTCGACGAGTCAGAAAAAAGATACACGAAAAAATATAAGCATTTAAAATCACTAAAAATAGAGGTATAAAAGACATAGTTTGAAATAAATATAAATGGAAACCTTAGAATAGTTAGAAAAACATAAAAATTACATAGTTAGAAAGAGGATGGTTTTCTTGACGTTGTAGGAAATTTTTAAAGAAAGATAGAGAATGTTTTTGTACGATTTAGCATGGTGGAAGGTGAGTTTTTACATATTTTGTGAAAAACACAAAGGTTGTTATGTTGTTAAAGGTCAAAGGAGCAAGTTTGGGAAAACAAGGCAATTCCAAGCCTGTAAATTCTTGGTTTGGGGGCATAATAAATGAAACATGTATGTGTTATAACGTGTATGAGATTTAACGTGTACACATTCAGTAGAGTATATGCATTATATGTCCTTTTGGCATGTTTTTATTTACAAAAATAAATGTTTAAGTATAATTTTTCATTTATTATTATTTATATTTTAAATATAAGAAATTTGGGTCACTCTGCACCTTATGGAACTAGTCTCACATCTCCATGAGTCACGGTTTAGGAGATAGTTTTTAATAATATAATTTGGTCAATGCATAGGTAATTTTCAGGATTTCAACATTTATCCTAAAGCTGTTAGCATTTAAATTATACATTTGATGTCTATTTTGGCAATGACTATAGTCATTGTTTAGGTTTTGGGGCATTTTGGATTGTTTAATGACACTTGTATGAGTGTTAGATGTGTCAAAATTAGATTTTACAAACCTCACAATTCTCAAAGGAAACAACAACTACTCAAATATATGAACTCATGAAATGCCTTATAATACATAACAAATAAAAACACATGTGTTGGACATGATGTAATTGGTGTTGTCATTGATGTCAAGTTACATTGATGGAAAATGGTGTGTATGTGGGTTAGGAGTCAGTGTAAAGTTTCAATCTATAATAAGCATGAAGGTTGATTGGTAGTACCCTATTTTGGTGTCACAAAGTATTGCATCAAGTTGAAGTGTTAGTTTGGAAACAAAATGGGAAGAAAATTAGATGTCTAAAAAATGTAAAGAATTTACTTAGCTTTCAAATTCCTATTTTTTTCCTTCTAACTCCTTACAGAGCTTTTGAAATCTTCTAGAGAAGTTAGGTTTCACCATTAGAGTGTTTGTTCCCTGCACCTAGAAAACATGATGTTGAGGAGATAGTCCTTTAATGGTTAAACCTTTCCTAAATATTCCTATTAGATGTCTAAAAAATGTAAAGGATTTACTTAGCTTTCAAATTCCTATTTTTTTCCTTCTAACTCCTTACAGAGCTTTTGGAATCTTCTAGAGAAGTTAGGTTTCACCATTAGAGTGTTTGTTCCCTGCACCTAGAAAACCTGATGTTGAGGAGATAGTCCTTTAATGGTTAAACCTTTCCTAAATATTCCTAAATTACCTTTAACACTTCCAAGATTCCATGATATCACATGTATATGCTTAATATATTTCATAAAATCTCTCGGAGGGTGTTTTAACAGCTCTAGAATGGCCAAAATAACTAGCATGGAAATTGAAAATTTTAAATCATGACAACTAAGCCCTAAATTGAAAATAAGGCTTCTAAGTCATTGTGTATACTTCCTCCAGTGATGCAAGAACATCTTGTTAACAATGAAATTTGGATTTCTTAGGTGACTAGGTGTATCTTGGGTACACTTGAGATGGTCATAGCTTGTACTAGTCCATTTGGACTCCACCGGAAAAAATAGGGATTTTCCCTCCAAATGTATAATTTTAATATTTGAACTAGTTCTAGGTATGTTATAGGCTTAGGTGTTAAGTGACACAGTTCTCTAAGACCAAGATATAATATTTGGAGGTTAGAGACTATTTTGTAAACCATTTTCACACGTAAATATCATGTTTTATATTGTCTTCTTATTTATAATGGTGTTCAAGGATTCAGGGAACCCTCATAGTGTCTAGGGAATGGAAAATAGATAAAAAGACTTACAACATACTATACCCTGTTTTAGAAGTTTAGTAGTATGTAGTATGAACATAATGATTAAATGGAATCCTTGAGTCTATTTCAGGGAATTGATCACAAGAACTTGGTGTTGAAAAAGTCAAAAAAAGGTAATAAGCCATCTAAAGGAGGATTTTTAAAATTTAATTTCCGTGAACACAATCCTAATTGTGTGTGCCCAGTCTTAAGGGCCTAGAGTATAACAATATAACATTCATTGTAAACGTTAATAATTATGCCTTAAATATTCCTTGATATGTGTGGAGGAAGGTAATAAGAATACCAAGAGTTTAAAAATTCCTAGTACAGGTTGGAATAAGAATAAAACCAAAGGAACATGCAAATACATTCTAGCAATGTTAATACCCATTTTGAGGTCAAGGAAATATGTAATTTCAAAAAAATAGTTTTTTTCTATTTTCTTGAAGTTTGTGGACCTTCTGAAAAGTTGGAGGAAGGCATAAGGGCATTAAGTAATCATAAAATCAAGGCATAAGGATAGAGTATTGAGTGGTTAGTAGGTAAAGGGAGAAATGTATAACCATACTTATTTCTTGTTACTGTTAAGAAAAACCTTCAGAAATAGTTGTCTTAATAAATAAAATCATAAGGAATTTGTTATCACCAAATCACAACACCCTCCAATTTACACAAGTGTGCATGCTTGAGCTCACGGTGTGACTGGGTAACATGAGAATATCTCCAAGTTTATGGGACTTGCTACTTGAGATAGACCTCTAGAGAAGGCTAGTTTTTCCTCCTAATCCTAATGCTAACACTACTCCTAAACTAAAACATCCAAGGGACCATGGATAGAGAGAATTCATGATGATAAACATAAACTAAGAGGGGTGATGCACCAGAAAAAGGGGGGTTGCTAGACATAATCCAACTACTTGAAATGGAGAGAGGTGAGTAATGAAGAGGGTGGACAAGATGAATTCACATAGTACACCACTTCATCCCCAAATAAACACAACTCACACAACCTACAATAAACATTAAAAATATGCACAATATACCCTATAATGAAGAGAGGAAAATAAAGAAAAAAAACATGCAAAGGATGGTTAAAATTCATCACAAAACACAGTCTATTGCTACATTAAAGTTTGTAAAGTACATCATTAGTGGCCAAGAAGAAAGAGAATTCTATTAAAAATCACGGGGAGGAGGTTTGAAGCTCCACATTCAACCTAGTAGAGAAGAAAGGGAGAGAGAGAAAAAAGGAAAATGACTATTTTTTGTACAAATGAGTCTCTCATTAAAATTTATAGAATGAAAAAAAGAGAGAGAAGTGCAATCTCAAAAATTACTTTCTAGCCACTTGAAAAGTACCATAATTGTGTGTAAGTTATGATATATTACCTGCAAAAGGAACCCTATGCTATCCCATAACTTACAACAGAGAAAGAATCATTTCCCATGCCCATTAATAGCAATCTAAACCACCATCAAACTATCATTTTGAAATGGGCTCATTTTCTATAAAATTAACCTCCTAAAATCCATTAATATTCAAATTTTCTGATTTATGTGTGTAGGTCTCAGAGCCATGATTGCAACAAGTCCAATTTTGTGTGATTTGGTTGAGAAACATAAAATTAATGATCTTCTGAGTGACTGCAACTATTTTGTGTTTTCACAGGCTTGGCTTGATCTTCAAGGGACTGTGTATTTAATTTTGGTTGGAAATCATCATTTTATATATCCTCTCTTTTCTAATGTTTTCTGCATATTTTAAAATGGTTTTACATTGAAAAAATTAAGGGCCCGCCAATTCTATGCTTTTGCAAGTTGGGGGGATGTGTTTATGTTTGATTTTTAAAAGGAAAGCTAGCTTGGCCAAATCGACCGAGCTGGCACCTCACATTACACCATTCTTGGGATCCCTTCGAAGTGTCAAGTTACTTCCCTACATTACCACCTTGGAGTAACCAAATTCCCTTTTCCATTAATCCTCTTTGGAACTTGTGTCTCTTGCTTGGTGACACCACATTCCACCTCGACACTTTATATTGCATTGGTCTTGACTACCAATTCACCATTCCATGTGTCGAGATCCTAAATCTATGCACCAAGGCCACCTATTCTACTGAATTTCCATGTTGCATCCTTAAATTTCCTTGTGCTTTGGGAGCCAGAAATGTTTTGTATATTATGGGTTTGAATTGAATGCGGGGAATGTGTCCCCCCCACAACTTTTTTTTCTCATGTCTTCAAACCCCGATGCGCCTGATCCGAGCCCTTTACGTACCCCCGTGCTTGCATAGGTTCCTAGGAACCATTGACCCTACATCAGGGTGTTGACCAAGTGCCTCGTATTTCATGGAAGTTGGCTATTTCAGGCACAAATTTCTTGCGTGTAACTTGGACTTCCGGGTTCCAAAATGCCACATTCTCCATAGAGGCCTTCACCGGAACTCTGACTCCTTGGTTCATTGAGTTGGCTCTGTGAGCCAACTTTAAAATCCATCATTTGACATTTTTGTTAAGTCTGAGCGACTCAGCTATGTTTTGCCATTAGAATGGATTGAATCTTTGCAATGCGATGGATTATGTAATTCTACTCCAGAGCCAACAAGCATGTTGTTCACCCATAATAATTAGATCTCAAAACAACTCGATGGAGCTCTTTGTGCCCAGATCCTTTCTAGTGGCTCAGATATCACCTTTGTGGCCTGATCATCCTTGATGTCTAAATTTGATACTAGTTCGAGCCTATCTCTACAAGGTGTCATGCTCAATGTTTAAGATTGATGTTCTCCATATAACTTGCACCTTCACCATTAGTTTGATACTCAAGTGGTATAGTGATATGTGTATGAGCCCAGAGACACTTTTTCATTGATCAAACCAGTTGAGCTTTGCACCTACTGATTCATCCTTCTTCCATCCATTTTCACTTTAATGCACACAACTCAGCCTTATTGATAGATGGATTGGGCACGCCTAACTCTAACACCTCGTCGAGGGACTTAGATGACTCATCCTTTATAACATTGATCTTCACCACGAAGAAACCATGATCCTCCTTGTAATGGCTCAATTCCTTGTTACAGAGTGCACAATGTTGAATCTAACCTACTTCGTGACTTAATAGTTCATCCTGCCATCCATGCTTCTACACCATTTAGATTTAAACAATCCATCCATTAGAAAAGATCTTGGTTATATATGGTAGATCAGCCCCCTAATCTCAATGTGATCTCACTCCTGAAACCTAATTCTTCACCAGGAACTCCTCGTGCTATGATTATTTACTAATGCACAACTTTTAGTTTGGTGGATGGAATCTGGAAACACAACAACAAACATAACACAAGAATACCATAGACTATGATAAGAAGGAATGACGATAAATCTGAAATATAAGTGTAAATTATAATATCAACATGAAATTGTTACAATCTCACCCATGAGGTACTTCAAGTGTTACTGACTTCACTTGCCTTCCAACAATAACTATGGGAGAAACTTCACAATTACACTTCTTAATGGCTTCTTTAACACACCTTCAAAATGATGGCTTCCTTTACACACTTACAATATTTCTCACTACTTCCTTCTATATGCTAAATGAGGGGGGTGGCCTCTTTATTTATAGGAATTTAGGCTTATCCATCTTATCTCTAAGATAGGATAGGAAATCTCTTCCGGCCAATCATATTTCATGCCTAAACTCTTGCCTTTACATGTAGGCTTATCTTCTAAGATAAGATAAACCTTATCATCTCACATGGGTTCCACCTTTTTAGACTTTTCCACAAATAAAATACACAAAATATTTATGACATCACTCTTTGTCCTTATTACAAATATAATATTTCTAATTCCTAATCATGTAGACCCTACTTCTCTACTTATCCCAACTTTGACATTTTAACATTACCGGACCACTTACAACAAATATTTACTTTTTACAACATTCCTATTGTACTTTGACTATTACCGTACTCTACATTATTGGCGGCACCGTACTGACGGCACCGTTATCTTCTATCGGACGCTACTACTAATTACACTTAACAACATCCTATTCCTAATACATACATTAATGAAATAGAAATTACGGAGGAAAATTTTAGTGTCGACATCTTCCCCCTTCCTAGCTTCTACTCCGTCCTCGGAGTAGACTATTCTGGTGCTTGGAAAATCTTCAACTTGTCATGGTTGACCCATTTCATAATGGGAGTGCCATCCAATTCCTCTAGTCGGTACGTACCATTTTCATGCACAACTGCTATTTTGTAGGGCCCCATCCATTTTGGAAGAAATTTTCTCTGTCTTCTTTTTTTGTATCTGGAATCATATACTAGAACCAAGTCATTCACATGAAATGGAGACCAACGGATCTTTTGATCAAAGTATTCCTTCTACTTCATTTTCTTCTTATAGCTTGTATCCTTTGCTATTTCCCTCATTTCCTCTAGCAAATGAAGATGTACCAACCTTTCTTTTACTGAATCACTTTCATCCATCCTTTCATTTTTCATAACTCTCACAGTGGGAATATCAAACTCAATAGGAAGAACTGGATCAATGCCATAGGCCAACTGAAATGGGGAGTATCCTGTTGCTGACTTTGATGTTGCCCTATATGCCCACAATGCTGCATGAATCCTTTTATCCCACTTATGTACCTGCAAGGCTGCATCTTTTGCTAGAATTTGACACAACACAAAATTTGTTCGTTCCACCTGTCCATTTGTGCTTGGCTTGTATGTTGTTGCCTTCCTGTGCTTAATAGAAAATTTATTGACTAGGGCTTCTACTACCTCATTAATGAAGTGGCTTCCTTGATCTGTTACAATTTCTAATGGGCAACCAAATCTGGTGACAATGCGTTCATATATGAACCTTGCCACTTCATCCATAGAAGTTGTTTTCAATGGCCTAGCTTCAACCCACTTAGTTAAATAATATGTGGCAACTACAATATACTTATTTTGGCATGGGGTAGTTGGAAGTGGACCTACAATATCTATTCCCCACTTTTCAAAGGGACCAAGTGGAAGAATAGGACATAATGGAGCTGATGAAGTCTTACGGTTACCATGTGTTTGACAAATATCACATGTCTTACAATAATTATAACAATCTCTAAAAAGAGTGGGCCAGTGATAACCTGCATCCAAGATCCTTCTTGCTGTAAGTTGTCCAGAGAAGTGTCCTCCACATGTACCATTGTGGAGTTCTTCTATCAGCTCCTTCCCTTGATCACGTCCAACTGCCCTCTTGTACTGTCCATCAGGTCCTATTCGAAATAATACTCCATGCAGAATAGAATATGGACGACTGGCTTGAGTAATCTTCCTCTTAGTCTTTGCATTGGCACCATCAGGAAACTTGAATTCATTCAGATAATTCCAAATATCTATGTATTCACTAGGGATTGTGTCAAGGGATAACAATGTTGCATCTGGGAAATCATCATCATCACAAGATGAACCTAAACCATCATAGGCTCGAGAGAGTGCATCTGCATTGACATGCTTCTTTCCTGGCCTATCTATAATATCAAATTCAAATTCTTGTAGCAAAATTATCCATCTTGCTATCCTCCCTGATGGGTTAGGCTTATTTACAATATATTTTAGAGCCTGATGATCTGTTACAACTATAAATTTTTGCCCTAGCAAGTAATTTCTAAACTTCTTTACAGCAAAAATGATAGCCAGAGCCTCTTTTTCAGTTACAATATAATTTACCTCAGCACTACTCATTTGTCTGCTCCCAAAGTAAACTGGATGATCATTCCCATTTTCATCCTTTTGGCTCAGAGTACTTCCTAGTGCTGCATCTGAGGCATCAGTATACACAATGAATGGCTTGCTCCAATCTGGATTCTTTAAAACAGGTGAAGACACCAGGGCTTCCTTCAGTTGTTCAAAAGCTTCATGCGCCTTATTTCCTGGTTCATAAGTAACATCCTTCTTCAAGAACTGGGTTAGTGGCTGTGCAATCTTTGAGAAATTCTTGATGAACCTTCTATAGTAACCCACATGGCCTAAAAATGATCTCAACTTACTTCTATTCATAGGAAATGGTAACTCTTTGATTTTTGAAACTTTATCAGGATCAGTACCAATACCATCTCTGGATACAACATGCCCTAACAAAACACCTTTAGAACATCCAAAGACACACTTTGTAGGGTTTAGTGAGGCTTGTGCTTCATCTAACCTTTGAAATGTTGTCTCCATCTGGTGCAGGTGGTCCATCTTGCTCCCATAGATGCAAAAATCATCCAGAAATACTCTGATGAAGTTCCCAATGTAGGGTTCGAACACCCTATTCATCAAACGCTGGAATGTTGCTGGAGCATTACACAACCCAAAAGGCATAACTCTATAAGAAAACGTTCCCCAAGGAGTGGTGAACGTGGTCTTCAACTGATCTTTCTCTGCTATACGAACTTGGTTGTAGCTGCTATATCCATCAGCAAAACTATAACACTCTTGGCCAGCTACTTCGTCCAAGATCTGATCTGAGAATGGAAGAGGGTAATGATCCTTCTTTGTTGCCTTATTGAGCTTCCTGTAGTCAACACAAATGCGTAGCTTCCCATTCTTTTTTATTGAGATCACAATGGGAGAAACCCATTCTGAATTCTCCACAGCAAATATGAATCCTGCATCAAACAACTTATCTATTTCTTCTTTTACAGTCTTGGAAAAATTAGGATTCATTCTATATGGCATTTGCTTTATGGGCTTAGCACCATCTACCAGCTCAATAGAATGTTCTACCCAACTTACTTGATGGAGTTCCTTGTAATCAAAAGTGAATATGTGTATGTACCTTCGAAAGAGCTGGAGGTAGGATTCCTTCTCACTCTCCATCACAACATCACCAATCTTTATTTGCTGGAGACGATCATCAATTTCTTCTTCAAATAATTTTATGGGGTCATGAGTCGGTGTGACTGGAAGGATATCCATGACCGAAACATCAACCTCACTTTCTTCATCTTCTGTGTCCACTTCATTGGTACTAGAGTAATCAGAGGATGTCCAATCATCAGTTTCATCACTTGAATCGACAGGTTCTGCCTTATGATGCCGAGGGATCACATTTATTTTCACCCTCTCTCTACCACGTCCAAGTGTCATGAAGCCTTCATTCCAGTAGTTTCTTGCATGAACTCTCCTTAGCCATGGTCTTCCCAACAACATTGGGTACGCAACAGTACCATTTTTCATCACCTGAAAGTCTACCACACATACAACACCCATAACAGATATTGCCACATTTGAAACTACACCTTCTGGTTTAGTTTTTCCCTTATTTAATGACCTTAACATAAGTGTTGAGGGGTGATCAATTTTTAAACCCAACATATTCATTACAGACTCGGTCATTACATTAACTGCAGCACCTCCATCAACTAAGACATCATGAATTGAAATACCATTACATAGTACCTCAGCTTGTGGAGCATAGGGATCCGCCTCTGCCTCCAAAATAGGGACCTCAACCTCCTTCCTTCATCGAGCATTGAGTCCACTTCGCAGCTCCCGCCTCTTCTCAGAAGACATAGCCAAGAGTTGACCATATGTAATATTTGCAGGCCTTTTGGACAGATCTTCTAAGATGGAGTATGGTCCTTGTCCCTGTGAAATCAGAAAATCCTGCACACCCAACTTTCTTCTCCTATGTTTCTTACTAGTTTCTCCTTTCATCTTCTTAGGATCATTTCCATCTTGGTTATCTTTTTCTTTCTTTCTTTTTGTTACAAACACATCTACTTCATTATTTATGCTCTTATCTACTACATCAAAAGAATTCACAGGTGCTTTTCCTTTATCATTATCTCTTGTACCAGATGTAGAAGCTCTATCTGGACAATTATACTTATAATGACCCTTTTTATAACAACCATAACAAACAACTTCAGAAATATTTCTTTTTGGACCTCTATCTCCTCCCTGAGAACTAAATTCTTTTCCTTGAAGAAGATTAATAGTTAACTGACCCATCTTCTTGAGTAGATCTTCATACTCAGTAGATGTACTAGGAGAAAGATTTGTGCTCACCGAGAGTGGTTGTGGATTCTGGACCAAAGGTGTTGGTGTAGGCTCTACTTTAGCAACAATTTCTTTGGGCTCCTCTTCCATGCTTTCTTCTTGCCTTCTTGCAATCTCCTTTGCTTGTTCAATGGTAGCTGGGCGGTCATACTTCACTCGTTGTCTGATCTCTGGCTTCATCCCAAGAATGAAGTGCTTACAGAGGAGATTATCCACGCCATTCATCAACCCATCCGCTAATCCTTCCTTCCGGATCTGGGCATCGAGCTTCCTCCTTAGCTCTAGAACACGAGCATGATAATCTCTTATCTTCTCCTTCTCTCCTTGGGCTAGCTTTGTGATCTCGATCATGAGATCTGCATATTTCTGTTGTTCACCAAATTCTTCAAGAAAACTTTCAGTTAATAAATCCCATGAGTTTTTTACATTTTCACCTAGTGTTTCAAACCACCTAAGTGTTGAACCATCCAAAAAGGTAGGAAAAAATTCAGTCCATTGTTCCCTTCTTATAAGGCCATTACAAATACAAGATCGTTTAAACTCTTGAATGAAAGAGGAAGCATCTTCATTAGATTGAGCTGAAAAAATAGGAATCTTCCCCATTTTCAAAAGTAACCACAGTGAAATACCAACCCACAAGTACAATCAACAAGACTTATGTGCACAAATAATTGGAATCACTATAATAGAAAGTGACTTTACACCTTTCTACAGTAAAATAGAAATGACCACGGTAAACTATGGTAAAACTTGACTTACTGCGGTAAAAACTGACTTTACTGTGGTAAACACTATTCACAGTAAAAAGTGAAGTTACTGCGGTAAATACTATTCACGGTAAAAAGTGAAGTTACTGTGGTAAATACTATTCACAGTAAAAAGTGACTTTACCATGGTAACTACTATGCACAGTAAAAACAAGGTTACCCTCCAAATGATTTCTGACTAAGTGGGAATATCTCTCCAGAAAATCCACCAACGAGGAATGGTCCCGGCAACGGAACCAAAATATCATCACCAATCCGGCACTATGATAATTCTTCACCGGGAACTCCTCGTGCTATGATTATTTACTAATGCACAACTTTTAGTTTGGTGGATGGAATCTGGAAACACAACAACAAACATAACACAAGAATACCATAGACTATGATAAGAAGGAATGACGATAAATCTGAAATATAAGTGTAAATTATAATATCAACATGAAATTGTTACAATCTCACCCATGAGGTACTTCAAGTGTTACTGACTTCACTTTGCCTTCCAACAATAACTATGGGAGAAACTTCACAATTACACTTCTTAATGGCTTCTTTAACACACCTTCAAAATGATGGCTTCCTTTACACACTTACAATATTTCTCACTACTTCCTTCTATATGCTAAATGAGGGGGGTGGCCTCTTTATTTATAGGAATTTAGGCTTATCCATCTTATCTCTAAGATAGGATAGGAAATCTCTTCCGGCCAATCATATTTCATGCCTAAACTCTTGCCTTTACATGTAGGCTTATCTTCTAAGATAAGATAAACCTTATCATCTCACATGGGTTCCACCTTTTTAGACTTTTCCACAAATAAAATACACAAAATATTTATGACATCACTCTTTGTCCTTATTACAAATATAATATTTCTAATTCCTAATCATGTAGACCCTACTTCTCTACTTATCCCAACTTTGACATTTTAACATTACCGGACCACTTACAACAAATATTTACTTTTTACAACATTCCTATTGTACTTTGACTGTTACCGTACTCTACATTATTGGCGGCACCGTACTGACGGCACCGTTATCTTTTATCAGATGCTACTACTAATTACACTTAACAACATCCTATTCCTAATACATACATTAATGAAATAGAAATTAAGGAGGAAAATGACTCACCTCATCATGCATAAGCCTCCTACAGAGGAAACAAATTTGTATCCATTAAAAAATATTGAGGAGTTTGACCTACACCTTAGCTCACTGAGGTAGGGGAACCAACTCGGTGAGCTCACCCCAAAGCTAAAGCTACCCCCTTGATTTTTTCCACTTTCCTCCAGACCTTTTGTAAAATTTTATTCCTTGAGTGCACCAGGGGCTGTGTGATAGTCTTAATGAAAAATTGCTTGCTTTTCTAATTTCACCAAGGGGTGAAATTGGATAAGAATTTTGGCAACTCGCGGGACCATCTACTTGCTAGATGGGGTTGACCAACTTCCTGTAGCTATCCATGCGGCATGAAGTCTGCGTGATCAACATGAATTGATATAAAATTTGAAAAACTTGATTTAAGACGTTGTCAAAGCTATCACATGATTCTTGAAACTGGCACTACCTTTCGCTGCTCATATTTTCCAACTCTTGTAAGAAAATATTGAAATTTGTTTTGCTAGAGTGGAAAATTTCCTTGATCTTAAATTATCTTTTCATTTCATTTCCTCGTAGATCTAATCCAATGAGTATGGCATACTACAGGGTTCAGAATAAAACATCTACGAGTTTAAACATCATGGAACTCTATTAATTTCTAATTTTATTTTTCTTTCTCAATGGTCACTTGGAACACCACTAGAAGTGAAACAATTGGGCACAAGTGAAACAATGAAATATGCCATTTGTCACAAAACCATAGGTTGACACATTCAAATTTTTTGATCTTTACAAGGGAGTGAGAAACTCAGGAAACTGAAATCTACCTCTTGACTGATTTTAGTTGCACTACATTTGATTTCCTTTGAAGATACCAACTATTTCTTGTAATTTTGAGTTTCTTCACTCCAATTTCCCTTTAATTCTGGAGCATGGTAGACTGTACAAGCACATATACTAGAAGCAATGGAACATGTTCCCAAGGCACTTAGGGAAATGGAAAATTACTCTATTAATAATACAATGTGAATAAGTACTTGGAGGAATTAAAAATCTACTCCTACCCCTTCACTAACCAAGGAAATGGGAAACTTTAAATGAAACATGCTACTGATAATGAGAAGTAGCTACCCTTCCTTGTAATTGGAAGCCTTGTGAGTGATTTAGTACTAAGCATAGCTATGGTTAGGAGTGAAAGATTGGCTGTGAATTATTTATCCACTCCAAGCATCAAGGTACTAACTAAAAATAAAACAAATAACTCTTTAAACTACTTCTCTTTAGTTAGTTGTGGGAGGCATTGTGGCTGATCCTTGGCACACTGAAGCTCCTCCTCATTCTTAGAAGAAAGCATGACAAGATGCGGATCCTCCCTTAGATCCCATGAAGCCAAGTATTTGATTGGTAAAGGTCTGGTCCATTGAATTTTCCCAATCCTATGTGGCTCAACTTCAATAAGGAAGTCTTCTTGCAGATGCTCCTTGAAAAGATGACTATGTGTGAATTTTTTCTCTTTTTCATGCACATCTTCAAACAACTAATGTATCACCATAGTGGATGGTATGTGAGAGATGACATCTTATTGCTTTTTCTTCTTCATGGCATCATGGAACTCCTCTTCAATCTGCTACTCATTGTGATTGCTTGCAACTACTAATGAAGTCACTTCTGAATTATTGCAATTAGTTGTAACTTGTTGTTCACCTGGGAGCTCTTCTTTCTTTTCTCGAAGACTGCACTATGCTTGAATGAATTCCTCTTCTAGCATGAAATTTGACAAATCAAGCTCTTCAATATGCTGCTTTAGAGGACTATTTGGGGCAGCATGGGATTCTTGGATATCCTCCACCATGGACTCATCAATCAAATCAGATTGTATACAATAATTTTTTTTTAAATGATCTCATCCTCATTGAATGTATTTGAATCTGATTTGTTCTCCCCTGTGTGATTCGTTTTAATAGTAGTATGTGCTTGTTGTGTCAAAGGTTCTTTTTCTTGTTTTTGGACCTCCATATTTGCAAGTTGTTCATCATAGTTCCCTTCTTTCTCTAACATAAAGGTAGTGAGCTCGAAACTATCCTCTAAATAAAAAATTTGAGAAGATTGAAAGGAAGGGAGGGTAATAACCTCTTTCATGCTCTATTTTACAAGGCTCTCCTTAATCACATGAAATCCTTTGTGATTGGTTACAACATGTGATGATGGCTTTGACAGACTGCTGCAACTTTCTAATAGCGCTGCAAGCTCTTGGCATGCTAGGAACTTTGGGCCATTACATTCTCTTGAAAAACCTTACACATTTGGAAGTTTTTCTTTACTTTTGTGCACATGACTTTATTCTGATTAAAAGCTTATTTTTCTCCTCTTCTACTGATTTTGTAGCTAGTAATGGAACAATGATCTCTTCAAATAAAGTTTCATTGTGGACACTACATTTGGAGCACACTTACTATTGATATTTTTCAATCTACTCTTGCTTTTTCGCTGCTATAAAATTATCTTCAACCTTTTGTTTTTGATCTCACCCTCAACAAGAGGCTTAACTATCAATGGTAGTTTCTTTATATTAAATTTGGTAGCCCACTCTTTTAAGTTTTTTTCCAAATCTTCCTTGATAGGCTCTTCATTCTTCTCCTCTTCTATTCTGATTTCCTTTATTGATTTAACCATCAAGGGAATTTTTTTATTCCTAAATTTTAGAGCCAAACTTCTCAATTTCTTTGCCATTTTTTCTTCATACGATCCTTCTTCTTGCTTCCCTTGGTTGGTTTTTTTATTCACATTTCCCTAACATGATTTTGTAATTGCATGAGGAGGGGTGGGTTGGGCTACAATTGATTATTGTATAGTATTCGGTGGTGGGGGAAGTGTAACTTCATTCCGTTATGGAGGATAATGCTTCTTTGGAGGGAAAAGGGAAGAAAACAAGAAATGGGATGAGATACTAGGAGGTGAAGCATGAGATCCCACAATTGGGGTAGTAGATGGAATGCTAAGGGAATGAGGTTCAGGTGGATATTACATGGTTGGAGGAATAGGAGAGACATAATATGGTAATGAAAATGCCTCCCATTGACAAGTTTTACCAACATTAGATTCATAAGCTTCCCTTTGTTTGATCCATTCCCCAACTTGATTCAATATCCTAATTTTAAATTCAAGTTTTTGATGGGGATTTAACTTACTTAGAAAAGAGCCAATACAAAGACATGGAAGGTTGAAACTAATCTCAGTTGCTCTTTTCATCTCCTCAGCTCTGATCAATACCATGATATGTTCCATCTCTTGAACCATATAATACAAATAAACATCTCTAGTTGTAGAATAACCACCAAGTTCCACATACTGCTGATCTTGAACTGCTACATACTCTGGCCTATAATTATATTAATTCAATTTTTTTCTTACGACTGTACATAGTCAAATTTATTTTAATCATACAATTGGTCTAGAGGTGGCTGATAATAACCTACAAATGAATCTAGCAAGCTTGGAGATGGATTACATTGATATGGTTACTGCTATAAATATGAGTCCAACGTGGGAAATGAATCCATTATCATACAAATTCAAGGATGGAAGAAAATGGAAAGATGTGGAAAGAAGGATGAATGAAAAAGGATGGAAAATAGAAGGTCTGCAATTTTAGAGAATGGGTTGTTTGGACCAAATGGATTTGCTAGGCTTGTTTTTCATATGTCTCTAAAGACTAAAATATTAACATGAACACACCAACCTGTTAAAATTAAAGCTGCTCCAAAAATTAAACTGCAGTCCATCTAATGATCTTGACTTCCTAGTCCCACCGAGTGTGCTAGAACTGTTATAACTCAATCACAATACCCTCTTATATGTAAAAGTGTGCATGATTGAGCTCTAGGTGTGACTAGGTAACATGGGACTATCTCTAAGTTGTGGGACTTTCTACTTGAGATAGACCCATAGAGAAGGTTGGTTCCTCTTCCTAATCCTACTACTAATACTACCCCTAAACTAAAACTTCCAAGGTACTGGGAATAAAGAGAATACATGAAAATAAATCTAAACTCAAAGGGGTGATGCACCAGAAAAAGGTGGGTTGCTAGACACAATCTAATTGCCTAAAATGGAGAGAGGTGAGAAATGGAGAGGGTGGACAAGATGCACCATAGACCATAGTCTATTGCTCCTTTAAAGTTTAGACAATACATCATTAGTGGGAAAGAGGTAAGAGAATGCCATTACAAATCATGGGGAGGAGGCTTTAAGCTCCACATTCAACCTAGTAGAGAAGAAATGGGGAGGGGGCAGAAAGGAAAATGACTAACTTTTATTTACAAATGAGCCTCGCATTACAGTTTATGGAATGTGAAAAAGAGAGAGAAGTACAATCTCAAAATTTACTTTCTAGCAAATTTAAAAGTGCTATAATTGTGTGTAAATGATGGTACATGACCTATAAAAGGCACATTATGTTCTCCCATAGCTTGCAACAGAGAAATAATGATTACTCATGCCCATTAATTGCACTCTCAACAACCATCAAACTGTCATTTTGAGTTGGGATCGTTTTCTATGAAATTTACCCCAAAAACTCCATTAAAATTAAAATTTTCTAATTTTTTTGTGTAGGTCTTGGAGCCATGATTCCAACGAGTCCAATTTTGTGCGATTTATATGAGAAACACAAAAGTTATGAGCTTTTGAATGACTGTAGCTATTTTGTGTTTTCACAGGCTTGGCTTGATTTTCATGGGACTGTGTATTTAATTTTGGATAGAAATCTTAATTTTATATATCCTCTCTTTTCTAATGTTTTCTTAATATTTTAATTTTTTTTTTCATTTAAAACATTGAGGGTCCACCGATTCTATGCTTTTACAAGTGGGGGGGTGGGATGTGTTTATGTTGGATTTTTAAAAGGAAAGCCAGCTTGGCCAGATCGACCGAGATGACACCTCACATTACACCATTATTGATCTCCCTTCCAAGTGTCAAGTTACTCCCCTATATTTACACCTTTGAGTCACTGAATTACCCTTTCCATCAGGCCTCTTTGGAACTTATGTCTATTTCTTTGCAACACCACATTCCACCTCAACACTTTATATTGCATTGGGTCTGACCGCCACTTCATCGTTCCATGTGTCATGATCCTAAATATATGCACCAAGCCCACCTATTTTTCCAACTTTTCATGTTTCATCCTTCAATTTCCTCATGTTTCAGGATCCCTGCATGTTTGGTACATTGTGGGTTTAAATTGAATGCAGGTAATAAGTCCTCCCGCGGCCTGTGTCGCTCATGTCTTCAAACCTTGTCTCACCCGATCTAGGCCCTTTATGTACCCCCATGCCTGCATAGGTTCTTAGGAACCCATTGACCCCACATCAAGGTTTTATAGGGTGAATCCTTGTATTGCATGGAAATCAAGTGTTTCGGGCACAAATGTCCCGCGTGCAACTTGGACTTCTGTGCTCCGAAATGCCACATTCCTCGCAGAGGCCTTCACTTGAACTCTAACTCCCTAGCTCCCTGAGTTGGCTTGGCGAGCCAACTTCAAACTCCACCATTCTAAATTTTTTTTAAGTCTTAGTGGCTCAGGCATGTTTCACCATTAGAACAACTTAACTCTTTGTAATGCAACAACTTGCACAATTCTGCTCTGGAGCTAACATGCATGTCATTCCTCCATCATATTCAAAGATGGAATGAACTCAATGGAGATCCTCATGCCTAGATCCCTTCTAGTGGCTTAGCTATCACCTTCGTGGCCTTATTATCCCTTGTGTCTCAAATTAAATTGGTTCGATCCTATCTCAAAAATGTGTCATGTTAAATGTTTAAGCTTAATGTTCTCCATACAACTTGCACCTTCAACATTAGTTTGATACTCAAGCAACACAATGATCATTGTATGAGTTCAGAGGCACTGTTTCATTCATCATCCTAGTTTAGATTTACACCTATTGATTCATCCTCCTTCCATCCATTTGCACTTCAATGCACACAACTCGGCCTCGTTGATAGATGCCTCGGCCATGCGTAAATGTAACAGCTCACCAGGGGACTTAGATGACTCATCCATTACAACATTGATCTTCACCATGATGAAACCATGATCCTCCTTATAATGGATCCGTTCCTTATTACAGAGCGCACAATGTTGAATCTAAACTACCTCAAGACTTGACAGTTCAACATGCCATCTACACTTTTGCATTATTTGGATTCAAATAGCCTAGCCATTAGAAAAGAGCTCAGTTATACATGAAATCTCTGCCCCTTGATCTCAATGTGAGCTCACTCCTAAAACCCAAATTACTCGAGGTAGAGCTTAGTTTCTACAAAATGAGCTCGATATTGTAATATTGACCTCTAAAATGGCTCGTCCCAGAACAACCGAACTCTCTTTGAGCTCTCTTCTCATACACAGGTTCATCTTGGTTTAACAAGCACGTAGGTTAGCTATGTTACAATACTTATCCAACTTGCCCCTTCAACATAGGCTCAATTTGTGAGCTTGGCCCTCCTGCATGTGATGTAGAGCTCGGTGCCTATGAGTGACTCACCTTATCATGCACAACCCGCCCACTGCAGAAATAACTTAGTATCCATTAAAAGAGCCTGAGGAGTTTGACCCACACCTCAACTCACCAAGCTAGGGGAAATAACATGGTGAGATCACCCCAAATATAAATATATCCCTTTAATTTTTTTCACTTTCCTTCAGATATTTTACAAAATTTTATTCCTCGGGTGCATAAGGGGCTGTGTGAGGGTTTTAATGCAAAATTGCTCAGTTGTATAATTTCACCAATGGGGTGAAATTGGATGAAACAATTTATATCTATCATTGATGGAGTGGTGTTATAATTTTTTTAATCCTTGAGGAGTAGGGGAAAATCCTTATACAAATTTAATCAAGAAGACTATTGACTGTCCTACACAGTTCCATAAAGAATCCTAGAGAGAGTAAGGATTTGTATGAAAATCCTTAAGTGAAAGAGGAAGAGTTAGAGTGATTTTCATTAGTGATTAGGATAGGGGTAAGCATAATGAGATGAGTGAAAATAAGATTGATTAAAATTTAATGTGAAGGTGAAAAACAAAGTTGACAAGATTGTTAGAGATTGAGCAAACAAGGAGTCTTAAAAAGCCAACAGTTAAAAATCTAGTAAGATAAGCAATGGAGCATTGAGGTGTTCTTGAGTAAGGTGTATGGGTGTGTTGAAAGGTGGATGTAAGGATGAAAATATTGGTAATGCATTAAACCCTTAATTTTTGTTTGAAACCCTAACTAGACCTGCTTGAAATAAGGGAAAAGGAGAAAGTTGAATTGGGGAAGTTGTATTTTGAGTTGAAGTTATATAAAGAGGATTGCAGGGTACTCTGTATCATCTAGTAAGCCTATCATAAGTTAAACCTTTACCCTATCTCAAAGGAAAGTCATAATAATATCATTCAGTGTGTTTTACTGTGTAGGGAATAGTATCTAGAAGGTGATTTATCAACTCATTTAGTTTTGATGAGAGACTACTTCCTCTGAAGGCCTAAAAAGGCCATTTTTTAGCCATTATGTAGCTAATTGAACACCCTCAGGAAAATTTAAGAGAAAATATAAAGCATCTGAGGGTGATTTAAGACATAATTGAAGATGTTTTAGTAAATTTAGGAAAGTTTAGGACATAAAATTTCATTTAGGAGCAATTTGTTTAAGACCGGGTTTTTCAGGTGCAGGGAATGAAAGCTAAAACGATGAAAGATGACTGCTCTGGATGGTTCTAGGAGTTATGAAAAGATTTAAGATGAAAAAATAGGAATTGGAAGGATATTAGAATACTCTACAATGTGGAATAATAATCATTGATGTAGAGCTTAAATATTTCTTTAGGTAATGCAAAAATCTGCAGTTGCCCGACCCAGTTCAAAATGAAATAGGACCTAAATTTTGAAATGCAGGAAGAGTTATATTTTATAATAGTTTCATTCATCATAAAATATGATTTGTAGTGTTTCAGTGAAGTATGGAGGTCAAGAACATGTAACTCATCCTCAAATTTCATTCAAGGATTCATCCCCTATCTGGAGGAGGAAACACATTCCCATAAGGAGAAACTTGAGAAAAAAGGTGTCCAAGTACCATAAACATGCTTACACCTAGGTGTCATCTTGGTCAATAAATTGAATTGTGAAGGATTCATCATGTTTAAAAATGATATTTGGATCTCGAGGAGTGACTTAATGATCATCATATCCTGACTCTATCATTATACCCAAATCTCTCCAAACAACAAGCTAAAATGAGCTAGTCATGCCAATGAGGTATCAAGGACCATCATGTGTGAAGTATTAAGGAATCATCTATCTCCATGAGAGACATATGAGAAATAAAATGTATGATAATCATGAATTTGATTCCATGAAATGGTGATTTTAGAACCAGGAAAGGTGAGGGGATGGTCCTTATATGAAACAACCTGTTTCCAAGAATGAACCATCATATGAGTTCACTTGATGCAATTCACTTGTTACTATTTCTAAAAAATAATTCAACACCTATTAGTGTGATCAAACCTTAAGGAGGAGGCACATTACAATCACCTTATTTTTTCCATAGGACAAGAATCCAATTCAGGGAGTAATTTTCTATCCACAAAGTGAGGATCTCATTTTCGTAGGAAGTAGACAAGCACCATAGAGTTGATTCATGGTCACTAAAGTGAATTATGGACCAAATTTAAAAATTGGTACCAATTCAAGTAGTGGTAGGGCCAAAATTGAATATAAAAGGTCAAAAAATGTACAAAATGAATATATGATTTCCCAAAACAAAGACTGATTACAATATATATGCCCTGAAATTTTTAAGTCCTTTGTTGAAATCTTGAAAATGAGTAAGTACTGACCATATTAGATTTTGAAAAACTATCTTATAGATTATAACTTTAAAAGCTATGGGACCACTTCCATCAGGTGTAGAGTGACCTTAAATTCTTATATTTACTAAAATAAAATAAGATTCTTTTATTATTTCTTTATACTTAAACATTTATTTTTGTAACTATAAACCCCCCAAAAACAAATATATAGTCCATACTATGCATAATGCGTGCGTGTTTTAGGCTCCGTAATTACAAACAAAAGAAAAATAAAATGCATATGTGTTATGCAAAAATGTGTACGCGTTTTTCCTGTTTTCAGATTTTTATCTGCTTTTGGCCCCCCAGATTGGTTCAATTACCATGTATTATCCATTGAATGACTACAATCATTACATGGCTAATTCAGAACAACTGCCATGTTGAGTTCACCCATCAATCTCCTGTAAATGAGAAGGTTTTAATGCACTAATATGAAAGTAATGTCGTAGGTTTGAATGCCCATTGTACCGCATGGTTAAGTACCCAATATCATCTTATGATGACTATGGGAAAGGGAGCAACCCGTAATGATGTAAATCATTGCGGAGAAGCTTACTCTCTCTTAGTCATCCTAAGCTGGCATAGTGTCACTTACCCATGCATATTGATCGTAATTGGTACCTTGTACGCAACTTGTAACTATCTAGTAGTAATCTAGATAATAATAATTAAGTGAAATGGTGAAAGACAAGTTCCAATTAATGAGTGTGCCATCATGAAACTGAGCATTGTAGACATGTCTCTGAACCTTTGGCCAGAGTAGTGTAAGATGCTACTTACACCGTCATGATTTCACCAAGATCTAAGTTGCAGGATGCTAGATGGGATTCAATGATGGAAACCTAGGCAGACACTTAGAATACAATATTTTTCTAAATATGAAGGATAAAGATGACCACTAGTATACTTAGTATACTTACTCTACAAGTTCTATATGAGGGATCAGAGTTAAACCAACTCATACAACTACACATGGTCAACTGTTATGGAATGATTTGACTAAGATGATGTTAGTTATACATCATGAGAATTTAGAACAAGAAAACATGAGATATGAACTTAAGATTTATGTTGGGTTTAAATATATGGCTATTTAAATAAGTGAAGCATAAAGAAAAAATTAATTCCCTTGTATTGAATTCTCTAAAAGAGGTTGTTAAATTTTGGTATTAGAGTTGAAGGTTGTAGCTCTTGGAATAATTGGGTCCTTACGCTTACTAAATTCTTATTTTACTAACAAAATAAAATGAATGTGAGAAGGGTGTACCATGGATAACAAACCAAACCAAATTATGCATCAGGTTCGATGGTAAATAAGTTATAAAATACTCTACCAGTCCTTTGTGACACACTAAACTAGAATGATGTTGGGAGAAACTGGTAAAGTGTGAACATGATCAGACAAGTTAAACAACTTGAACTGGATGATAATAATTAGCGGAAGGTCGCTTGATTATTGAACTGTCAAGAGGACATATTTTGGAGCTTGAAACCAACATGAAATAATACCCGCAAAGGGTATATAAAGTAGATAGAGAAGAGGAATATTTGCGGTAGTAGTAATGATTTGAAAGGCCAATGAGGATATAATGATATCTGCAATACATTCTGACTCAAAAAGAGAAAAAATATACAATAGCGTTAGCTCTTCTCCACTTGCAACTTTAAGAAAATTAGTGGAAACAATTTTGCAGCAAATGTAGACTTTCATAATGATTTATTTTAACAAGAAATACTTGTTGCGATCTCCATCAAGCAGCACAATATTGGTGCGGTGAATAATAAGCTAAGATGAAGGAACAATTTTACTAATGTGACATCAAGAAAGTTAAGAAGAACTTCATGTTGTTGTTTTAATTTGATACTAGTACATTTGAGTTCTTGGTATCTAGTGATTAGCTTAAAAATATTAGAAATTATATTTATCCTTTGCATATGACGAAGAATTTTTAAATCGTTGACTAACAGTACAACACTAACATTGACGTTAACTGAGCCTCATCATAGAATTTGGATTTAATAAGTTTTTAAAGGACTTAAGACATAATGATTAACTTCTATTGTTCTGACATAAATCAATATTTTTGTGGATATGGAAGATAACTAGTACCTAGAAGCATGAGAAATAATAAGCCTAAAAGGAAAAGGGAGGAACATTTTTAATTATTAAAATAATCATTAACCATGAATTTATGATGAAGATATCTGAAAGGTGAAAACCATGGAATTATCTAGATAAAGACAACTAGAAAAAGGAAAATCACTATGCGAATTGCAAAGAAAATTGAGGATTACACAGGAAAGGTGTGGAAAGACAAGTGAGTAATGAAAAAAAAATCTTTGTAAGACTTGGGGAAAAATTGAAAATAAAATTTCCTCATTTGTTACAGTGTTATATAACTAGTTTTTGACTTGTATTATTATATGTTAAATAATATTGGATGTTAAGATGGTCTATACTGAAATACAATGTTCCATATTGTAGACTGTGTGACAAGTTTTACTGATTGGAAGGTTGTTACACCTGATAAATTTGAGTTTCAAATTTTAAAATTACAATTTTTTCTGTGAAATAATGACTGTTCTACCAGTTTATTGGATATATTTGGTGTTTGATTATTTTGATTGCGAAATTGATAAAAAATCATCAGGACGATGATTCATTAAGGGGGGGAAGTATGTCACATCTCGCAATTTTCCTTATGTGTTTTTTTCAAATAAATTGTGGCATTAATCATCACAAATGTATGCAAGACATCTCAACGGGCCCCGTTGTCACGTAATCACCAAGTAATTAATGTTGTAGCCTGATTTGAGTTCTCTTGGTATTGTATCTACATTACTTTTGTTCTGTTGTTTATTATATATGTAACCATTATAGCTGGTTGTGTTGCTATGTTGTGAGTGTGGAGTACTTACTTTGATTTGTATTATGATGTTCATTTGATTGAAATATGACTGTTTCTTGTGCGATCATGAAAAGGATAACATGATCGTCTTCCAAAGGACTTGGGATGACTAAGTTAGTTTCAGACCCAATGAAAAACTAAAGATTTATAGTCGTTTCTAAAAAGAACATTGGCTATGTCCAACACATATATTGTGATTTATTACTTGTGTAAAATAGGTGGTAAGTATTATAGTTGATCACCTCTATGATATTGTTTTCACCATAACTTTCAACCTTATGTTAATGCTTTGATAAGATAATGGGTCCTTTATCAACCAAATCTAGGAAGGTAAATAAGGCTATGGTATAACTAAACATTTCCATGGTTAATTAATTAAGCACTACCTCACCATAATATAATAAGGAAATGTGACTATGTTATATAAGTAAAGGGGGCTTAGAATATATAAAAAGGGTTATGTTTTTCCCACCATTTAAATGCTAAGGTTGGACGCTATTAGCCCCAATTTAATAAAGAGGGAAATGTGCATTTAAGCCCATAAAGGGGAAAAGCTTATGTGTTATATTTGTCACCACCTCTACATGGCTAGTCTAGAAATTATTAATGACCTCGAATGAACAACCATCGACCATGCAAATGAAAAAATAAAAGAGCTAAGTTGGAAAACATTACTGTTTTATTTAGAAGGGAATGTTTGAGGATTTAGTGGGTGTGCTAAATTTAAGCGCTAAAATTTGATAATGATGCATTCAATGCATGTCCTGGTATTTGGGAAACTCAAAGCTTCCCTGTGAAAATCATAAAATGCACATGAAGAGACCCATAACCACTCTAATCATGATTTTTTCTCCATGATATTTCCAACAAGACTGATTTCACATGATTTAGAGGTCATGATCAAAATATGTAAGAATTTATTTATCTCCATGTCGTTTAGTTTACATGACGGTAACAGGGCCATAAAATTTAACCTCTTGATCTATTTTTACTATGTGTCAAGTTACCATTGGTAATTTCGATACAACCTCTTACTCATATCTCGTGCCACCTGTCCTAAGCCCCTTGTAGACCCAAAAACAAGCCGCCTGGCATCGTGGACTGTAAAAACCATTATTATTATTATTTTTATTTTTTATTTACTCATATCTTGTGCCACATGTCCTCATTTCATTAGTTTTCAGGCCTCCTTAATGTCCTTAGGAAATCTGGGCTCTTGGGTTCATGAGGGTCTTAGGATCTTATGCCTTTGTCGATGTGGACCAATCATGGGCCACATATGTTTCAAGGTCACCTTTACCCATCCCTTCACCGAGATTTTTGATTTTTGAAATTCTGACCCCCTAGTCATTTGTGACCCAAGATTCATCCTTTGATCTCAAGCCTTCTAAACCTTACTGTCATTAGTCCACATGGACCAATGAAAGTGTTTTTTAATTCTCGAGGTCAATACCCCTTTTATTCTAACACTTATCCAAATTTTTAGAACCCATGTGAGCCTAAGATTTGTGCAATTTTATTTGACATCCTAGTAGAAATAAAACAAATATTTAAATTTTCCACCACCATTATCATTATCATTAATACTATTATTATTATTTTAATTCCCCCCGCTCTTAGTTAAAATCCTAACATAAATTATTGCACTTATGGGTTACTTTATATCTTCACTCTCGGTGATTGCTATTATGATGAGAGCATGAAAATTGAAGGAACTTGGTAAATTTACCTTATTAAGATTTATAAGATAAAACCATTAGTTTCATCTTAATTGGAATAGGCCATCTATTGTCTTATATATTTGGTTCTTAATGAACTATAAAATATATTTTACTTTTTTCATTGCGACATAGAAATGGTTGACCAGACCAACTTAACTATGATACTAAAATGTGATGATCCATTTTATCCAAATTATTTAACACTAACGACTTCAATACAAATGAATTTTATAAAAATAAATAAAATAAACAGAACTCTATTTTTACCATAAAATATCTAATGCCCTAATGAAAAATACATTACTCCACTATTTTACAAAAAAAGTATGTAAAAGTTGAAGTAAACATTATAAAAATAACTTATAAATTAAATCAAGTTAAATACATATTTAAGAAACTTATTCATAATGGTAATATTTTCCAATGGTGAACTAGAGCCAAGAACAATCTAAACAATGAGGGATCAGACAAAAAATTGCATCATCAATGCCACAACAACATTAACCAACCCTTCACAAGACATTAAGGGGTATTCTATGTGCTGCCTCACGGATATGCTTTGTGGACCTCATCTTGCTACTATTTAGAGTGTTATAATCCTTTTCTCTAAGGAATCATCTAGTAAGGGGAAAAGAAAAATTGGTAATTATTTTGCATTAGGAATACATTTACATGTGCATCCATGTAAGGAGATGCCCTAGGTATTGAAGTCCCCTACGCAAAGTTTGGGATATTCACGAGGTAATATGACACTACCTCACTTCCATTATGACATATTTAAGCCTCTATTCCAATCATAATATATTGTTGGAAAACAATGCTGCATACCATGTGGAGTTGTGGAGAAGGAGGTATATGATTAAATCTCATGAACAAGTATTTACCTGACTTGTTACCTTGGACTTGGGAAAATATATGGGAACAAAATTCCACTCCTAAGGATGAACAAGTTGCACCCACTTAGGTTGTACCAATTATAGTGAAGGAAGGACATCCTAACCATACCATGGAGGAAGAAATGCCACTACACTCACATATGAGAAATTAAATTTTGAAGAGGTCTCAATGATAGAGGTTGAAGCCCCAAACATTTGTGGATCCTCTCCAATCAGCTTTAGACCAACTGGTGGAAAAGATAATTCTCACCATCATGAAGTTGTCTTAGGGAGTTGTAGAACATTTCTAGGACCATCTTCACATACTTAGTTTTATTTAGCCAAGGATTTCCATTTTTACGATTCATTTTGATTTCCATGCCCAAAGCATATTCTTCATCTAAAGAGAAAGGGACCCATAGATATTAAGTAGTTGAATTAAGTCATTTGCAATCAACTACACAAAATTGTAACAAATCAACATGTCATCCAAGAGGTAAAGGACCAAGGGGTAAAGGTAGAGGAAACCCTTCTCGCTTGAAGTACACAAAATGATATGCCTGAAATACCTTTTAACTACAAGTTCATGAATTCATAGCCATTATAATATCTAAATCACAAGAACTAGTGATTGTATATAGTGCTTCAAACCATAACTAGGAATTCATTAGGTGGGAAAGGTGGAAATCTTGGCTAAGGGATGGTTGAAAGTATGCAATACATCAAGAAAGCAGAAAGGTAAATTTATCTACAATATCTATATGGAGATAAACCTTGATTTAATATCCATATGATCTATCCTTAGATCATATTCACCAAGAGATAGTTAACAATAGGGCTATTAATTATCTCAAGACTTGTAATAGGAGGGCCACAAGGATACGGTTTATGGAAATTACAATCCCTTTACCTTGAGAGTGTTATTTTGTAACCAAGATGAAGCCTTACACTTCATCTGATTATCAGATGTACATAAAATTTGAATCTAGAAAACCAACCACATGGGGGTCTAAAACATGAAGTCGATATGGAAATGGGAGGCATTTCCCAGATAGATGGACAATTTATTAAGGAAACAAAGTAAGAAACTTCTTTTGAAAAGGTTAGCATCTTATCTAGCCTCCATAGCCTGCATGAAATAGTTGCAAACTCCCATATAGAATTGCCAAGAAATTCCTTTACAATATCTATATACTCCTGAGGTGATACAAGAGTGCATAAATATTTGATAGGAAATTAGGGGGAAGCTACTAAATCAGTGGGGGATTTTTGGGCTCGATTGATAAAGGATCTTCTAAGTCATTAGATAAGTGATTAAAGTGCCATGACCAGATATCTTCAAACTAATGGAGGTAGATGATATCACTAATTCAAAGTATCAAAATAAAGTGGAGTATTTGGATGAAACATTTCAATAAAATCTGAGGCCAATCACTTCCATGGCTAATGAGGATTTATCCTAAGGAAGGGATAATACCTCAAATTGCAAAGGAAGGCAATATGAATATGAAGGGCCTATCAAACTAAGAATTGAGACTATTGAGAGATTGCATAAGCAAGCTGTCAAAACATGAAGGATAACAGTAAAGTCAACTATGTTGATGACCTTGAGTCAAAAATTGCTCGAAGATGTCTCTCCCCTGGAATATTATGTCCAATATAGCACTCCAGGGATCTGTAAGATGTCTCTGGGATGACATATAATTGGAATTCTAAAGCAACATGTTACTCCAAGGGGATTTCTGTGAAGCTGACAAATTATTCCCTTGATTATTTATGTCATTCATCGAACAATCATTCATTTGGAGGTAATATTTACTTCCTGTTTTGAGCCACATATTCTCTAAGATCTCGAGTGAGGAATAAGAAAAATCCCATATTTTGCTGAATCCTGATAGTATCTTATCTAAACAAGGAATAGTTTTTCTATATTCTTATTGTGGGACAGATGAAGATTCCATCCTTCAGTTCCCTGAATGTTCAATACATTTTGGTGCATATAGGGATATATTTCTTTATTTGAAGAAAAGTACATATTATATCCTTTGAGTGCATTTCCATAGGTCGACACATAAACATTTACTTTGTGTATGCATGAAAATAGATAATGGATTCTATAGGGGCCCTAACCCATGTAGGATATGCTGACAAAAATATATATGCATATTACAATATTACCAGGTGTCTTAATGATGATTTATTACCATTCCAAACTTCATATGGGATATGATCCACCAACACTAATGTTGGTTATCTATTTACTAAGTAAGGATTAGTAACCATTTCTTCTTCCCAATATCACGAAATCCTTTCCTTAAACTGCGCTAACATACTCAAAAACTATATTAATCACCCACCATTTTGTAGGATCCAATCTGTTGTGGAGCCATGAGGTCATTGTATTCTCACCTGATTGGTCCATTAGGATATTTGAGAATCACATTAAGATTTCTTCATAAGAGATATTCAGGACTCCATTGTCCATGCAAAGGTCAACTCCTCATGTGACGTATGTTATAGTCTAATTCTAAACGTGGGCCTTGGTTTTTTTTGGCACTGGAGTTGATCTAGACCTATCTCATTGGCATATTCTTTGAGTAGTACGATATTTAGGTATTCTTGGGAGTAATAATATATGGATGGCACAATAGAAAACTAAATTATCCAAGGGAAAATACCCTCTTCTCCATTGTAATCTACATCGTTGTGTACAACTTGAGACATTCCATTTCTCTGGGGACCACTTACGAGTTTGAAAGTGTGGGATGTTCTACTGTTCCATATACACAATGATCAGCAAAATTAATACTTCCGATGGATTGTATGAAAAACCTTTCACCCTTGATGATAAGATTGAAAATGAAGCGCAACCATTTTACTTCCAATAGTGGTCCATGCTTTATTGCCAAAACGTGGTATTTCTCTTGGATAGAGTAATTCATGGTACCTGAAAATGATCCTAGAATACTATGAAATAGTGGAACTATTTCATGCACTATCCACCAGTTTATTGCATAAAATTTGACTAATCTAAATTTTGTGTCATACTCTCAAAGGGAAGCACCAATCTTGTCTGGAATTACGAATACCATGGCTGCATGAACCTTATTTTATCAAGGCCTGACTAGGTGTAACATATAAACCAACATCATTCATCTTACTATAAGGTTAGGGATGTGTAAAACCCTTAGGATGAGTCTTGATCCTCCCATATGTAAACTTTTTCTAGAAAAAAATTTCTCTTCAAAAAAAACATGTAGGTTGAGTTATCTACTATAAAAAGGAAAGAGAGATTTTATAATTCATAGTGATGTAATGGTGATTTGAAAGATTACACTTCACTAGGAAAAATACGTGAGCATATGAAATACCCAAGCCATTGTAGATATTTTCAAATTATTAACACAAATTGAAGGGGGATAGGAATAATCTATAGCATGCAAGATATGTTTTTCCTAAGCTTGATCCATTGACATTTTTACCTTCGTGCGAGGTAATGATCAACATTAGATATATTCATTGTCCCTCTTCATCTTACATTCTCCACTGACATTCCCTGTTTTACCCAAACACCATCCCTTCAAGTCAGAGATTTCAAATCAAATGATGGTAGATCAGATAATAAGAATTTGAGTACTTCTCCCTAGAGTGCATGCATGATGATTACATGTAACCAAAGACAAAATTAGGAGTTATGTCTATCAGAAAATTATATTCTTCAATCCCCCATAGGCTCAATCATAGTTCAAGGAAGATGTAGTGCTAGTGATCCTATTGTATCACCAAGCTACCCCAAGATCTTTTCAGTTGAGAAGAGGAGTTATTCCATTCATTTTGATGAATTCAGGATCCTTTTTACCCCATGTTTTTTCTGGTTACTGAAATTTTTTTAGGGAATCTAGGTATATTCCCTTATGGGATTTTTTTTATAAGAATGAAGACGTGTCTTCATTCTAGGGGTGGGTTCTGGTTAATATTTCTTCCTTAGAAAATACTTGTTTACTATGGGGTTTTTTCTAATACAGTGATTACCATTGTATAGTCATATAGTAGGCATTGAGAGCATTTCTCATTGCATCCGTTGTATACAATTGATAGGTCAAATAAACACAACTCGATATACCTCTTGGCCTTCAATATAAATGTTGTTTGGGACTCTTCATGCATGAGAACACATTTGATAGATATAACTGTGTGATTGTAATCCATTGATCTTTGTGGAATCAATGAAATCTCCAAGTCAAGTTATTTCTATTATTACCTGACATTTTGGTTATTGGATGATGTCATTATGTTGTCAGTGTTGCTTCTATCCATATTAAAGATTCTAGTTTTACAAATACTCAAATGTCAATATTTCAAGTAGGAAGTGAACTAAACTTACATCCCTAACTGAGCGTATCTTGGGCGTTATGATTTGATACAACAATTTTTTTTGGGAGATTTATGTATCCAGTGTTTGTGCTAAAATAATCTAGAGAAAGTTATGTAAGTAGATATTTTCTTAACTACATTGGTATCAAATTGAATAGACATAATGACCCTTCATCAAGTTATGAATCTCTTTTATCTTTTCTCTCTGCATCTTGAAAATAGTAGGTATTGTAATGGTGAGCACTATTACTTATCCCCACCAAATCCACCACCCTCACCTTCATTTAAATGTAATATAAAACTTATATACCCTATCCCTTTAATATGTGCTCCAACATGTAACCTTCTAGTATTAATCTACAGAGAATTATATTTTATGTATCTAGAATAATATTAGGATTCTTCCAATTTACTTATCTCATATGGGGATTGCACATATATAACAACACACCTCATTAAAATATAAATTTCTTGCATTAGAAGTCATTTCACCCTAAGTTGTAAAAATAAGGCTTAAATCCCAGACATGACTGTTTCCACGTGATCACATAGTTTATCTATCTTACATGTAGCTTGTGTCTGACTGCATATAGACTATGTGTAATGTTTTTGGGAAAGTATGTGATTACCTAAAATGGAATTTATTATAGTGTAATCTAATGCTATAGGAGCAGTAAAACAACTCAATAAAAGACCAATAAAATATAGCAAATATACCCAGGCAAACTAAACTAGAAAATGTGAAACCCTAATGTGTAAGAGAGGGTTAAGAAAAAGCCTTAGTTGATTCACAGATGTTATCGCGTGACTGTGTCGCAGTGTAGACCCAAGTGAATAGGAGGAGAAAACCGTCGTACATAGAGCCCAAGAAAATGCATATTTGAGACTGTCTGACCCAAACTGGGGCAGCCTGAAAAGGGATAGGGGCCCCTGTGGGTTCCCTGAGCTTACGGAAATGGTTAGGAAACCTCCTCTGGAGTGTCCCTGAATGTTTATCCTGTGTTCGCTTCCTATCGCACTAATGTCGTTGAGCTGTGTCGGATGTCGCTGGTAAACTTAGGAGAGGGAAGAATCACTTGCAAAACCTCAGATAAAGCATCTAAACCCTAAAAAAAGAATGATGCATATGAAGGGGTTGGATTGTCCTCAACTGCTAAATTGATGGACTTATCACTGAGCGTAATGCACTACATCTCAAACCCAATATAGTTCTAGTGTGTGCGTGTGTGCAAATCATGCCCTATGTTGCTCTTGTGTCAGTTGTACTTTGTGAACTAATGAGCAAATAACTAGATGTAGAATGTAGTAAATGTGTGCATGGAAACAATATACTCCCCTTCTATGAAGTGTGATGCAAATGAACCAGCCATGTGTGCCTTGTGATGGAGCTAGATGGATGCAAATATAGCTCTACATGCCTTTGATGGATGCAACTCTAGATGGTGATAGGAGATGCTTAGTGCTTGGTCCCTTCATTATGGTCACATACCTTTATATTTATATGGTTCTCTTGATTCTAATTTCATAATTAATCTTGAAAATGCCAACCACCAAAAAGATATAAGAAGCTCAAATCGTTGGAAAATGCCCAACAAGTGAGAGTAAAGTGTAAAGAGGATTAGGGTGCACCTAGAGGGGAGCAGGGCAGTCCTGGGGTGCCCCAGTCAGAAATAGGAAAAACACAAAATGACAAGTACAGTCTGGGCAAGTACAAGTGTAAGATTGAAAATACACGACAACAAGTAACGTAAAAATGGCCAAAGGCATGGGTTAATTATTACTCTTTTCACTTAAGCACCATATGAATAGTAATATGAGACATCGACTAAATAATGACTCAAAGTGTGTGATTTTGTGTCTACAGGACTTTTTCCCAACTTTATCCTTGTCAAGATATGTAAGAAAACATAGACATTTACATAGACTCATGCGTACCATAGCTCAAAGGGAAGTGTAAAAATGCATGAAAAAAACACCCTTAGATCAAACCTGAAACGACAACCCTATCCTCATTTGGAGTCAGACGACTAAGGATAATCCAATAGAGAAAGAATTGGTAGAGTGAACAAGGATGACAAAGGAGCACCAGTTTAAGATTTTCAAGTATGTGTGAAGAAAAATGACAATGGTTTGATATCAAGAAAGTCCTAGGATGTAAATGGAGTCAGATTTAATGGATCTTTCATTTGGGGGATCCAAGAGACCTTTAAATGAAACAGACTCCTTTGAATTAGATCAAGGAGACACAGGTCGTCTTACGATGTAATGTTGTAAAAACACATGTATATATGTAAAAAACATGTAAAGAAAATATGAAAATGCAAAAGAAACATGTGCACCTGATATGTGATGAGAAAAAAGGTGTAGAAAGGATCTTATTGATGTCATGTGAGACCTTTATGCGGCAATCTTCATGTTCACTAGCTGAAGAAGTATATTTTGAAAGTCTGATTTATCCTCCAACTTATAAGGTTGTGACTCTTCCCGAGAGTGAAGAGATTGTAATATCTTGTCTAGTTTTTTGGGAAATATGATGCCATTGCAGTGTAGAAAGGAAGGTCTAGTTTATCCTCTATCCTTTAACTACTCCCACATGTGCTAAGGAAACCATGTCTTGTAAAATCCACTGTGTATGGATTTTTGTAGACTGGTCTAAACCCACTCACTGTGTCATGGAAAAAAACTAAAAACTAAACTGTACTAGTAATGTGTGTAAACCAAAATGATGCCCCACTTTTTGAGGGTTCATGAGACCTCACAGATAGTAGAATTCAGCCCCAAAAGAGGGCTGACAAGAAACTGTGACTATGCACTGCAGAGGGGAGGGGATGTGCTTGGTAGAAACCAAGGCACAAAAATAAGGTAGATAGAAAATAATTGTTAGTATAAACATGCATTGTAGAGCAAAACAAAGTGTAAGCCAAATGGATGAAATGTGCAAGCTATAACATGAAAGAAATAATGTAAACACCCAAGAGACTAATGTAGGCCAAATCAAAGTAGGTTAAAAATCATGGTAACTAGTCAGGAGTTTCGGTAGGATCAAATGGCTTACACTCAAGGATGTAGTGGCTGTAATTAAATAAGTGTGTGCACAAGACAAAGGGAAAAGCCTGTAAACAAAAACAAGAAACATCATACAATGTAACAAACAAGTATGGAAGAATTGTATCCCAGCTATAGAAAAAACACATGAAACATCCAGTTATTGAATGTTAGAAAGCGTTGTTCTATAATTTATATTATATCAAAGGTATATATAAACCAAAGTAGTGTGCTATGAACAAAAATGAAACAATAACACCTGTAGCATACAAATTTGGATGCCCCCACGAGCCACTATGGGACTGGTAGTCAAGCATCCATGTTGTTGTAGTAACCCTGTATAGCTTGTGATCACAACTAGAAAGCAAGTGAAGACGCATGTGTGTATGATAATGATAATGACATACAAGATATCTATCTAGCATGTGTAATAAAACATATATATAAGAGCATGTGTAAGCAAGAGTAAATGCAACCATAAAATGTAGTATATTGTGGATGGATGGAATGGTATGTAAAGTGAATGATAGGAGCCACGTACCCCTGGAGTGAATAAAATTGTATATAGTGAGGTTCATTTAATATGCTCCCTCAGTAGTAAATAATGAACCATAAACGAGATTGCATCATCGGGAAATAGAGTCGAATAATGCCATGAAAAGTGTCCCAATGAGTATGTGTGGAGATGAGCTAGTGATGATATGCAACCTAATGATGAAGCATATGGAACTCTGTAGCCTAAGTGTATGTCACTAAATGTTGTAAGAGAAAGTGATAATGTATTTTATCAAAAGATAATGGTAGATGAAATGACCTTGTAGCCTAAATTTTATATCACTTAATCTAGGTATGTCACACGATAAAATATTGAAGGATGAACTAGTGGAGAGAAGTTATGAGAGTCAATTTGTTGAAGTTTGCAATACTCATCAAAATGTCTAGTATGGAGTTATGAGTATTAGATTCTGTCATCATGTAGCCATTGTAGTGCATATACGAGAGTTTGTATATATCCCCCATGTATTATGTGTAATAGGGTGTATGGTGTGTAATGAAAGATGCGTAGATGACCTAAGACATGTCGATGCTTAGTATATGTAAGACAAAAGACATAATATGTAAGGTGTGGGATGTAAAAATGTATGATAATGTGTGAAAATAAACATGTTGGGATGTAAAACTCTATTGGTGTTAGTATGTGACAGATTATTTATATATGATGTATGGTGTATGTTGGAAGACAAACTCGAATAGTGGTGTAGCCTATAATAATAGTGTGTTCTATAACCTCGGTGTCATTAATGTAACTGTAGAATACAATGTGAATGTTATGTAGCTGCAAAAGTATGAATCAAATAATTGATCACAATGTAAGAGAGTTCATGTGTAGATGAATAACTACTTTAACAATTAAGTGTAAACCCTAGCACATAGACTGTGTCATTGGTAGTAATGACGTATGGTTTGGATGCTCGTGCTGAACCTTTTTATGTTTTAAGTATGTTGCAAAGTGAATTGAGAGATATTGAATTTATGAAAATCACTTGATGTTTAGGGGGAGAGTATATATGTTTTGCCCCCAATGTGTGCATAAGATGAAGACCAGATTTGAATGTTTTCAAATAAAATGTAGAATGATAATGGGAAAGAAAGTGTAAAGTCAATGAAATGATAATTGCAATAGTTAGACATATGATTCATGTAATGATACAATTATGGCCTGAATTTGTATGGAGTCATGGCATAATCCTCATTAGTTAAGGATGGAAAAGGACACCGATGTGCATACCATTGACTGATATTCTTCATCTAGACAAGAAATTAACTATTGGGAATATGTGAGACATGACCGAAAGGTATGTGTAATGATATTTGCATGTGAATTCAGGGTCTAAATGAATGTTGATTATGTTGTCAAGTCAGTTATATTTGCTAAGTTGCATAAGCCATTTCGATGGGTGATGATGCATTTGAAAGAAGTAATGTGAGGTGGAAGACACATATGTTCATGAGGCATACAAATTCAAATGAAAAACCCATGAAAAACATGACCAAGGAAGTAGTGAAGGGTAGATATCCTAAAAAAAAACTCTCAGGCGAAGTTAATCCCTCATGTGTACCAGACAATGGGTCATCACATGTTGGCAAGTTGCGTTGTCATTGATGTTCCCAATAAGTGTCATTGATGTTAAAAGAAGTAAGAAACATGAAAGGTTGATTGGTAGTTTCATTCGTTGTTGTCATATCAGAATATGGAGTTGTTTGGTCTAAAGTTATGCATTGATGCAAGGATGTATGGTGCTAATGAGGTGTCTTGAGATGGTAGTAGTGACTGGGGAGAGGTATTGCAATGTTATGGTGATGTACATGAAGTGTGTCATGAAAATAAGGCTCTTATAGGTGGGAAAGGAAGGAAAAGTGTTAGGAAAATCAATGGCTTAGTGGCTCTTCAGTATTATCAGAGCTTGGAATATATTTAGTATGGAATGTAATGGGATCATTGTAATAATGAAGTTGTTAATAAAGCAACGGTCACGTAGAATAGGATTTTTCCGAGAGATTTAAGGAGAGTACATTAGGAGTTATTGGTGAGTGGTTATAGGTAGAGGTTATAGCTTTACTTTTTTTATAGGCATGATGCCATGGCTGGCCAAGTATATATTTGGGTGAAGTAGTCCCGAAAGTTAATGATATAGAAGAATTTAACCATGTGTCAATTTTTTTTGGTACATAACTGTGATAGGTAAAGGATCTTACCAAATATTCGGTATTAGAGCGTATTAATTTGATTATGTGAAATCCATGGAGGTTTGAATTCATTTATCAGACATTGGTCCATTGAGCTATTACCTGGTATAGTTGAATAAATCATATTATATTGCGCAGTCCTCTATCTATGTGGAGACGTATATATGCATAGATAACATAGTGAAATAGGGGGAAATTACTTTGTTCTTTAACCCTGAGGATGATAATTATAATGTAAGAGGAGTCAACAATATAACTTAAGGGGCTTGTTGGGTTTCAAATTTGCATTTGGAATGAAACCACGGTTAGGGGACAAGCAAGTCCCTCTGCTTTAATGGGAGAGGTTCCCTTATTGAAAGCAGGGGCAAAACCTATGTACAAATACATAATATTTCATTCAATGGTGGTTTCCCGATATCTTGAAATGTGTTTTAATTCCTGAAAAGTTATCAATACATGAAGATAGAAGACTTGAAGAGAGGAGGGAGGCAGAAGAATGCAATACTTTCAGGGAAACGAGATGGCAGAGAAAACCCTTATATGTATTGTAGCATATAATGTTAGATATGAGAGCAAAATGAGATATAGAGTAGAAGCATTCACGTTTATAACGGGCATAATCCGTAGACTCAAAGTTCTTGAGATTGCATAAACTAGAACATAAAGTTTCTAAGCATGCAAGGATTAAATGATTCATAGATTTAGACTCTTTGGGTAGAGTGGGGCACCTGGAAAGGGATAGGGGTGCCCGTGGGTGCCCTTTTTTGAGATATGGGCTCCTTGGTCTATAGAAATGGTTAGCAAGCCTCCTCTAGAGTATCACTGGATGTTCTCCTATGTTTGCTTCTTACCACATAGATGTCACTATATAATCGTCAAAGCACTGGTAAACCTGAAATGGAAGAATCACCTACAAAACCCCAAATAAAACATCAAAACCATAAAAAATAAAGATGGATATGAAGGGGTAAAACTATCCCTAGCTTCCAAATAGATGGAATTATTAGTAAGCACTGCACTACATCTCAGACCAAATGTAGTTCTAGGTGTGTGTATGTAATTGTTCCCTAGGTTCTTCTATGTCAGTCACACTTTTTGAAGTAGAGAATAAATAAATAGATGTAGAATGTAGTAAATGTGTGCATGGAAACAATATACTCCCCTCTTATGAAGTGTGATACAAATGAAACATTATTGTGTGCCTTGTGATGGATCTATATGGATGCAAATGTAGTTATGGATGCCTTTGATGGATGTAACCTTCGGTGGTGATAGTAAGTGATTAGTGCTTGGTACCTCATTATGGTCACATAACTTTATATTTATGTATTTCTCTTGCTTTAGTTTCATAATAAACCCTGAAAAGGCTGACCACCAAAAATATAAAAATATTAAATGGCTAGAAAGTGCTCGAAAAGAAAGAGGAAAGTGTAAAAGATGGTCAGGGTGCCTAAAGGGAACCAAGGCACCTAGGGTGCCCTAGTCTTGGCTGGGTGCCCTAGTTAGAAATAGGAGAAATGTAGTATGAAAGTATAGACTGTGAAAGTATGGGTGTAAGATATAAAATAATGACAAAAAGTAATGAAAAATGGCCAAAGACATGGGTTGATTATTACTTTTTTCACTTAAGAACCGTATGAATAGTAGTATGAGACCGAGACTAAATAATGACTCAAAGTGCACGATTTTTTGCCTACAGTAAGAGATATATTCTAACACAATTTTATACTATTACAAATTTTTTTCTTTGAATTAATTTATAGTGAAAATACGTCTCTAATATGTGATGTTACTACTTTGAATTTGCAACAAGATAACTTGATTTATCTTATATATATTGGCATGGTAATTAGTGGCATTTACCATTTCTATCTTCACTTAGATTTTAGGAATCTTTGTGCAAATATTATAATCATGATATTCAAAATATTTTCTATTTAATATTCACCAAGTAGAATAAGACGAGTTTTCCCCCCTTTTAAACAACCATGAATAATATCCATTGTTCACATTTCACTTTTGCCACCATAAATTACCTATTTTAAATTTAATTTTTTTCATTTACATTACCTTCAAAAATATCTACTAAATTTATGTTGGAGGTTATATTAAATTGCAACACTCTAAGATATTAAATATGTTTGCGAAATAGAGAAAAAGATCATATTCTCATACCTTTCCTTTATCATATTGAAGATGTGTTGGAGTACAAATTTCTTCCTAATCTCAACCATACCAATGAAGGCACTAACTAGATCAATGAGCCTATCTAAAAAATGGGATGATTTTTTCAACCTTGTCCATATGGAAACTAGATTTGAATACCTCTCCACAATGTTTGATCTCCTCCACCTTATAGTATAAGATGGACTTGCTGAGGGTTGTTATTATGAATCAAAAAAGTTACAAACCAAATTCAACATCATCTTGCATGAAAAATTTCATTCTATCCTTTAAATTATTAATATTTCTCATTATTTTACATTGAATGATAAGTTGAGAATAAGTTTTAAAATAAGACAAAGGATGATCTATAAATGATTCCTATAGTATATTTTATACATAGCCTGATAAATATTTTTAAGACCATTTTGCACAAGCTCATTATGTGTTCTCTAACCACCCACATCTTAAAAATAACCCCTCATATTTATGATTTTATTGGTTAACCATTCAAATCCATTTGTGAAGTACACAACTAGTGTTATTTCCTCAACCACTTTTGGTATGACCTTCTCTGCAAGTTTTATAATTAGATTTTTAGCAATACAAGTTTCCCTTTTTGGTTTTTAGACGTCATAAATTCAAACTTATAAATATAAGGATGATATTATAATTCTGAGCTAATGACATACACCCATCAAAATATCACTAAATGTGAACCTAAATAGTAGGTAAACCTTATGCCTTACAAGAGTTGGCATATGAAAATAATTTTTAGGGAAAAAAACTTATTCCTATATTCTAACTATGACATTCACTAGATTTTATGGTGCTTAAAGTGTAAAAGTTAAATGTTGATAAAAAAATGATGTCGTTCACACTTTTTCTCTTGTTACCACCACCTTAAAAAAATATGGAGATGTATGAAATATATCTAGTCTTGAAACATACAAATACCTAACATTGAAACATGTCATTGTAAAATTTCCTTAATATTAACTTAAGTGGGTTAAATGTTTTAACCATTCAAATTTAAAATGATGTCAAGTTAGAACATGTCATAATATCCCTTTCAATAACTATAGTTTCATATAGGTGTAATATGTATTTGATGACTTTGGTATAAAAAAGAAGTGGAAATAATTTGGACTTCACAGAATAATTTTAAACATTGGAAAAATAAAGGTGAAACCTCATATTATTTGAAAGCATTGTACCTTTAAGGATGAAAGAAATTTGTTAATCCCTTAAAGAAGAATTTATAAGAAGAAACCCCAACAAAGATGAAAGTATTAATTCATACAGAAATCTAAGCCAAACTAGTAAAAGTGCACATGCTCACATGAATTTAGTTAAAATTTAGAATTGTTCAAACAATCCTCTATCTTTAGTTCCCTTACACGTAATGTGATGTTAATGATTTTTTATGAGTACAATCTTCTACACTTAAGTAATGTTAGATTGTCATTTCCAACGCCCCTATTATATTTAAAATAATAAAATAATTTTAATGTATAAGATTCAAGAGCAAGATTGCTTATGTATGGATACATGTAGTACAAGGGTGAGCTATCATGGCCTAAATAAATAGATAGTTTAGTGGATGATCAATTCTATTTTCAATAAAGCTATGTTAGACATATGAATACTGTCACACATATCACAATACATTATCTATTATTAGTATAATCATCCTCCTTTACACATTTCATTTATTTTTCATTTATACCACTCTCTACTTATTTTATATATTTTAAACATATATTTATTACAAATATGGAGAAAAAGCCCATTTCTAAATTTTTAAATAAAGACCTCCAATTTTATCCCAAATTTAGGCTAAATTTCTTCT